>SJYV01014723.1:384532-434876 GCA_006410875.1 Neotragus pygmaeus
AAAAAAAAAAAAAAAAAAAGCTCTCACACAGCAAAGGAAATCATCAACAAAAAGAAAAGACAACTGGAATGGGATGAAATATTTGCAAATAAGATGATCTGTAGGGGATTGATATTCAAATTATATAAACAGCACATACAACACAACATGAAACAAACAACCTGATTGAGAAATAGCCACAAGAGCTAAACAGACGTTTTTCCAAAGATGACATACAATGCCTAACAAGCACAAGAAAGATGCTCAACATTACTAATTGTCAGAGAAATGAAAATAAAAACCACAATGAGATACCACCTTCAATTTGTGGAAATGATTATCATTAAAAATACCACAAATAACAAATGTGGCTGAGGATATGGAGCAAAGGGAACACTTGTACACTGTTAATGGGAATATGAATTGGTGCGTCCATTATGGAAAACAGTATGGAGGTTCCTCAAAAAACTAAAAATAGAACTACCATATGCTTCAGCAATTCCACTCATTGGTATATACCAAAGAAAACAAAAACACTAATTTGAAAAAAAAAAAAAAAAAACCCCAAATGTTCACAGCAGCATTGTTTAGAATAGACAAGATATGGAAAAAACCTAAGTGTCCGTCACAAATAAAGAAGATATGGTATACTGAGTTCAGTCACTCATTCATGTCTGACTCTATGACTCAATGGACTGCAGCACCCCAGGCTTCGCTCTCCATCACCAACTCTTGGAGCTTGCTCCCACTCATTTCCATTGAATTAGTGATGCCATCAAACCATCTCATCCTCTGTTATCCCCTTCTCCTCCCATCTTCAATCTTTCCCAGCATCAGGGTCTTTTCCAATGACTCAGCTCTTCCCATGGTATATGGTATACAATGGAATATATGTCAAAGAATATTGAACTCTGTCTAGTATTTCCAATAGCTGGACTCTCTCAGAAAATTTTATTTGACTATTTTTTCCTGCTCATACTTTTTTCCTTTTTTCCATCTATCTCTTTTTTCAACTATACATTCTAAATAACATAATGTGGCAATTACAGAATCAGGTTTCTCTCTCTCTAGCAGTACTCTTGCCTGGAAACTCCGATGGACAGAGGAGCCCGGTAGGCTGCAGTCCATGCGGTCGCGAAGACTCGGACACGACTNTTTTTCAACTATACATTCTAAATAACATAATGTGGCAATTACAGAATCAGGTTTCTCTCTCTCTAGCAGTACTCTTGCCTGGAAACTCCGATGGACAGAGGAGCCCAGTAGGCTGCAGTCCATGCGGTCGCAAAGACTCGGACACGACTGAGAGACTTCACTTTAACTTTTCACTTTCATGCATTGGAGAAGGAAATGGCAACCCACTCCCACAAGAACCCACAGTGTTCTTGCCTGGAGAATCCCAGGGATGGGGGAGCCTGGTAGGCTGCCGTCCATGGGGTCACACAGAGTCAGACATGACTGATGTGACTTAGCAGCAGCACCAGCATTTGCTGTGGCCATTTCTTTTTTCTGTTTTGTTGTTGTTGTTTAGTTTCTTTGTGAAACTAATTCTGTAAACTCAATATTCTTTGACATAGGTGGCCACTGAAGTCTCTGTTCAGTTGACTCATTGTTGTTGTTTAGTCAATAAGTCATGTCCAACTCTTTTGTGACCCCATGAACTGTAGCCTGCCAGGCTCCTCTGTCCATGGGATTTCCCAGGCAAGAATACTTCAGTGGGCTGTCAGGTGGATTCTTTACCATTGAGCCCCCTGGAAAGCCCTTCAGTTAGCTTAGTGGTTAATTAATGATTGGAACAGCTTTCCTTAAATTCCCTAAAGCTCATAGCCCTTGCTGAGGAGCTCTGCATGTATGTTGGGGCATGCCTCTAATGCACAGGCAGGCAGTATACATACTATGTTGCCTTATCCTTCATTTCCTATTTTTATGGATTCTCAAAGTCAGCTAGAAGTGAGAGCCTTCTCAGGGTCTTCTTTGGTCTTCCTGGGCATATGCAACAAGCCTTATACACGTGAATAGTTTTCTAGATCCCAAGGAATATGTCAGAGCTTTTAAAGCTCCCTGTGACATCTCCTTTCCCTTGGGTTTGTTTTAAATGTTTTCATCAGCTTTTCATCAGCTTGTGATTGGAGAAGGTGATGACACCCAACTCCAGTACTCTTGCCTGGAAAATCATATGGATGGAGGCGCCTGGTCGCTTCAGTCCATGGGGTCATGAAGAGTCAGACACGACTGGGTGACTTCACTTTCACTTTTCACTTTCATGCATTGGAGAAGGAAATGGCAACCCACCCCAGTGTTCTTGCCTGGAGAATCCCAGAATGGGGGAGCCTGGTGGGCTGCCGTCTGTGGGGTTATACAGAGTCAGACATGACTGAAGCAGCAGCAGCNAGAAAAGCTTAGGTTTGTTTATTAGGGATTTAAGGTTCTAAAAGTTTGGGAGCTTGTGTACACCTGTGGTGGATTCATGTCGATGTATGGCAAACCCAATAGAGTATTGTAAAGTCAAATTTAAAAAAAAATTAATTAATTAATTAATTAAAAAAAGAAACTTAAAAATAAATAAATGAATAAATAAAAATATGTGAAATAAAAAAAAGATATAATTTATATACAATAATGTGCAGAAAGCTTACTGTGTAGCTTGACGAATTCTGTATATGTGTACTGGAGTGGATTGCCATTCCCTCTCCGGGGTATATTCCCAGCCCAGGGATTGAATCTGGGCCTCCTGAATTGCAGATAGATCCTTTACCAACTGAGCCATGAGAGAAGCCCACTGCTATGTAAGCACCCCTTAAATCAAGAGGCATAATATTTCCAGCACTCAGACGGGTGCTCCTCCAAACTCATGCCCTGTCTACACTCTTCCTATAAAGGTAATCATGATTTTAACTGTAAGATGGGCAAAGAGAACCTGTGTTTACAAGTAATGTGGGTGTGCTCAGTTGTGTCCAACTCTTCTGGAATCCCATGGACTGACTGTAGCCCACTAAGCTCCTCTGTCATAGGATTTTCCAGGAAAGAATACTGGAGTGGGTTGCCATTTCCTTCTCTAGGACATCTTCCTGACCCAAGGATCAAACGTGGGTCTCCTTCCTTGTAAGCAGATTCTGCATTGCAGGCTGAGTATATAAGGAATTTGTTTTTTTTTTCTTTCTATTGTTGTTAGACTATACCATTGTCTGTTTATCTGTCCTACTACTGATGAACATCTGTGGTGCTTCCATTTGGGAACTATTATGAATAAAGATACGATGAACATTCTTATATTGTCTTTTTATTCATTCCTCTTAGGTATATATCTACAAGTAGAATTGCTGGATCATTAGGTAGACAGCTGTTTAGCTTTAATAGGCTCTACCAAATGGTTTTTCTAAGTGGTCAAAGTAATTTACACTCCCACCAGCATATATATAAGCTTCCGTTGCTCTCCAAACTATCCAAAACATGGTACAATCAATTTTTTTTGAACTCAGCTGTTCTGGTAGGTATGCATGGGTATTTCATTGGTCTTAAATTTGCATGTTCCTGATAAGAAATTATGTTAAGCACCTTTTCCTATGTTTATCAGCTATTTTAATTTCTATTTTGATCTCTATTTTCATTCTAAATTCTTTAATTCTACAAATATTTATTAAGAATCTGCTGTCTACATGAGATACCCATCAAAGAACTCATGAACTAAAGATCATGCATGAGTGTTCATGCTCAGTCTTGTCTGATGCTTTCAACCTCATGGGCTGTAGCTTGCCAAGCTCCACCATGCATGAAATTTTCCAGGCAAGAATAGTAGAGTGGTTGCCATTTCCTACTCCAGGGGATCTTCCCAACCCAGGGATCGGACCCATGTTTCTTGCATCTCCTGCATTGGCAGGCAGATTCTTTACCACTGCACCACCTGAGAAGCTTTTAAATTAAAGACAGAAGTATACCAATAAACAAATGGTTAAGATCTAGGGTATAAGTGTGATGAAAGGCAATCAGAGAAGAGGCACGAAATCCAACTGTGTAGATTGAAAAAGGTTTCTTAAAGGCAGTGACTCTAACACTTAAGATTTTAAAGATAAAAAGGAGTTAGCCAGATGGACAAGTTATGGTAGAACAGTAAGAAATGACATTTCAGTACAAGGGAACAAGAAATGGGGAGGGGAGTCTTTCTGCCTTTGGATCTGTTTGGTTCTTTGATTTAAAAAGAAAAGAAAAAACACTTTAAACATTTTTCTTTAATGAGGGCATTAAATCTGGATCTGACAGAATATATACATTCAATGCCATAAATTTTATTAAAAGACACCAATTTAGGAATTGATGATGGTGGAAGGCAATTCCAAGGGCAAACCCATTTTCCTTTATCTTGGCTAATTATGGTAGAATTATCCTAGCTCTGCAAAGGACTCCAGTTGGCAAAGTTCTGCAGAGTCAGAAAATAGAAAAAACAACTTGATACACTTAAAAAAAAAAAAAGAAAGAAAGAACAATCCTCTCACCTTAGGATTCTAATAATGATATATATTAACATTATAATAATTGCTATTGACTATTAATAATGTTATTATTACAGCAGTTACCATTATGGAGTGTTTATCATGTGCCAAGCAATATCTGAAGTGCTCTACATAAAAACCATATGAAATGGGTACTACTTTTAATCCTCATTTTACAGATTATGAAACTGAACTCATAAGGAAAGTGTTCAAGGTCACACACTTAGAAAAGACAGATGGGATCTGAATACAGGTCTGATTTCAGAGTTTCTATTTTAATATTAAAGTCTTCTAAATTACAACTAATGCCCTTTAGTAAAGAGCATTGTTCTTATTCAAATTCTTTGGCCCCTCGAACAAGAAAGTTATTTATATGTTTGTGACAGAGACTGAATAATTCTAGCCAGATTGTTTATTGCACATATTTCACATTACCTTTCTGATCCTACGATAAAACATCACCTTACAAATGCCACAAAAATGATGTCTCTACTTAGTCTAATCCAAATTTCTTCTTCCATCTCCTACTGATTTTAGTTGTGATTTTTACATTCAAATTGCTGCAGTCCATAGGGTCACAAAGAGTTGGACATGACTGAAGGACTGAACTGAACTGACTGAACTGAATTGAATGATCTTAGCTCCACTGCTATATGAATAAGGATATTAATGTAAATGTTTTGGCAGTTTGCATTTTTTCTGACCTTTTAATAGCCTAGGCAAATATAAAAATAATTATCTGGCAAAAGTAAATATACAACACTTTCAGAATTTTTTTAAAAAATAGCTTGTAGATTAGTAGTTAGGATACTAAGTTTATGGTTCTCAGCTCCATGGCCTCCCCCAGCCAAAAGGAAGAGAAGAGAAAGGAAACTAGTTTCCCAGCAGTATTTAGATTAATAAGAACATTTTTATACAAAAATATCTATCTGTAGAATTAGTCAAATTTCCCAACTGGGCTACTATTTCAGTATTTAGTAGGAAGAAGAAGAGGGGAAGAAATATTGGGTATAGTTGAGTTTAACTCCTATNAAGGAAACTAGTTTCCCAGCAGTATTTAGATTAATAAGAACATTTTTATACAAAAATATCTATCTGTAGAATTAGTCAAATTTCCCAACTGGGCTACTATTTCAGTATTTAGTAGGAAGAAGAAGAGGGGAAGAAATATTGGGTATAGTTGAGTTTAACTCCTATTAGATAAAAACAAAAAATTATTAAGAATTTGGGAAAAATTCATCTTAAACTGAAATCTTAAAACAAGAATGTTCCATGAATGTCTGAGGCCTTTAAATGAATTTTAATTTAATCTCTTTAGATGTTAATGGATTTTGTGGGCAATACTGTTGTCTAAATGTCAGGGAATATGGGTTTCTGTAAGCACTAGTACTAGGGGAAAAACATTATTAAATTTGGCTCTTAAGGTGAGCTCGGATCAGAACAAATGGGAAGTTTAAGGTCACAAATCATGTTTAGATAAACAACACAGCACAGTGACTAATCTAGCCCTAATATGTATTAGAAGGCAATGTCACCAAGTACACATACTAAGTGAGTATAAACTGTGCATGCTTAGCCCCTCAATTCTCTTAGTATTTATGCATTGTAAAAGGCAATTATGAATATTCAGCTTACTTGTATCATTTTTCTTCATTATGTCACATTATTATTATACATTATATTGTTGACATGGCAACTATTGCACTTAAAATTTTTCATTAGAAATAACTTGTAAAAGTTGATGCAACCAAAGTGTGTGATGTACAAAAGATAGTGGTGGCAGAAGGGAGAGATGGATAATGGTGGGCTAGAAAAAAATTATTTTATGGGTTTCAGAATCGAGAGAATTGTATACATGGAGTGGATGAATAATTTTCCCTAAATCAGAGCAATCAAGTTTTCTAGCAAAGATATGAAAACTAATATGACTTTAATTACATGGATATATTTTTACCTTTTTATATATATGGAAAGAAAATAACACCTTCTAAACTCTGAAAAAACACCATATGTTCACTTAAATTCTTAAACCTAATGTTCACCTAAATTCTTAAAACTTAAATCCTAGTTTGAGGGTTTAAAGTATTAAGAAAAAATGTGTTTTGGATATACTGGAAGTTATCTTCATTAAACAACAAAAAAGGTAAACCCAGTAAAAGAAACATCTGGGTCATGGCAGTGTCAGAGGGTAGATGAAGGGAAGGGATTATCTGAAAGTTAAGTGGTCAGAGCAAAAGGAGGAGCTATTGACTAATGGGCCAGGAACATCCCAGACTGGGCAACATGGCCAATATTTTTCTTTAGTAAGGAAGATGCTCAGTGCAATTAGTCTTCAAGAAAAATAGGGAAATGTTATGCAGGTAATTAGTAATTTTACTTTTTAAATTATTTATCTATTTTTGCACTGGGTCTTCATTGCTGCATGTGGGCTTTCTCTAGGTGTGGCAAGTGAAGGCTACTCTCCAATTGTGGTGGCCTTTCTTGCCACAGAATATGGGCTCTAAGGCATGCAGGCTTCAGGAGCTGCAGCGCATGGGCTCAGCAGTTGCAGCTCCTGGGTTCTGGAGTGTAGGCTCAGTAGTCATGGAACACAGGCTTAGCTGCCCCACACCATGTGGAATCTTCTCAGACCAGGGATCACACCCAAGTCCCCTTCATTTGGCAGGTGAATTAACCACTGGACCACCAGAGAAGTCTCAATTAGTAACCTTAGATAATTAACATTTAGGTTAAATGCTTGGCCTCTAGACCATACCAGGCCAATCTTGTTAAGCTTTATCTATTAGCATTGCAAGCTTTAACCTCTCCATGCCTCAATTTCCCTAACCTAGAAAAAAGAATATTTTTATCTCTCTTGTAGAACTGTGCTGATCAGTAAATGTGTACATGCCTAGCATGTGTTGAGTGTGTCTACACTTGTGCTATCATCATTATTATTTTGCCCAAAAGATGTGGAGGTTTTTTGTAGGTGAGGTCCAGCTAATTTTATTTTAAAGCTTGAAATAAACTGAGACCCATTAGTACAATTTCAGATTCCTTCACACTTAACCTCACTGCCATCATCATTTGTAAAACTCAACAAGCGTTTGATTCTGAGTTTATCTTGAAGGCTTAGGTCTAACTGACTACTTTTCTATGTGGTCAAAGGCTTCTTAAGGTGCCCCTGACTTACATGGATAAGAATCAATTATGTGAGGTTTCAATGGCTTCCTGTTTACAGCGCTCAGAACAATATCAAGCATGTTATAGCTGTAGTCTGTGTGAACATGTGGGTTGGTTTCTGCTCCAGATCATGTGAACAAGTGGCTCTTTCTGGATTCACTTGAGAATCATGACCTCCTTTTGGCTTTGGACTTGGCACATGTTGGGTTCTCACTGTTTGGACGCCCTGAGACATGTCCCCCACCATAAGTTCCCAGTCTAAATCAGAAGCCTGTAGCATATGAAAAGCAGGTGGAGAAAGACCAGTGAGGGGACAGTCCAGCATTTCTTTCAGAGCAGAGAAATTCTGAAAGACCGCAGGAGAAGAACCTGATCATGAAGGCTGCTGCAGGCATCCACAACACGATTCCACGCAGCCACTTAGATCGGTTGCCTCTGCCACTGTCTAGACTGTCCAAGCCAGTAGAAAATGATGCTCCAGGCCTGGTCCTCTGATCGGTGCTAGGTCACAGATTGGTTACCAGTCTGAGACAAGATAAAATGGGAAGAAGCATTTAGAAACTTCTGTCGCACTTGGCACTCCCTTGACAGCGTAGCCTTCAGCTTCTCTCCCTGAAGGTGTGGACCAGTCTGGGGCCACGTCAGACTCCCTCGTGTGTTGCCGAGAGAGCAGTGTGTGGTGAGAGCTGTGGGTAAGCATTGCATGCTAAGACTGCCTTTCAGTTCGTAACAGCTTGGCGATACAAATAAAACCCCCAAATCTGGGGTCTTTCACCGCAGATAGGGGTAGAGGGCAACATAAGAGCCTAGATGTAGTTGTCCTGCCAACCCACAGGCAGTGATTGTTTTCTAAATTCCCATCTCGAATCCCTCATCAGTGAGCCCAGCCTTGCCTCCTTTGGGACAACAGACAGACTGAGTTGTAGCCGGTCTGACCATGCTCACCGTAGCAGGAACAGCTGCCTGGTCTGTTCTGTCCTGTCCAGGGAACAATTGCCGTGTCAGGGAGGTGCGGTGACGAGGGGCTCCTCCTCTGTGTTATGTGCATCTCTCATCAGCTCCCTGATGCTGAGTGAGAGCTTGAGGGTCTTAGTGCAAGAGTCTCATCCACACATTCATACGAGGCTCTTTTGTTGCAGTTCTGCGCTATTCTGACTCCTAAAGCCGTGCATAGGTGATTTTGACATTGAACTCACTGATTTGGTTGCAGTAGGCTGTTTTGCCATTGAACTCACTTGTCTGGTTGATCTGAAGAAGAATAAAATGACCATGCTCTGATTCTGGCTGTCCAAACCAAAAGGTCAGGGCCACGGCATCTGGGAAGTGTAAGTGTTGCATTGTGGAAGCCGTGTCAGTGAGACCCAGAGGCTGCAGGCAGCCTGTGTGTCTGGCTGATCTTGCTAGCGAAGAGCCTGCTGTACGCAGAGTACTGTAATCTATTTGGTTCATGTTGCTCCAGCCAGCTTTAATCATCAAAACTTAAATAATATTCAAACTGTGAAAGGAACTTTTTTTTTTGCTGAAACCTGGGTGTGCCAAGTAGAAGCTCCGAAGCTTCTCAACTTACCGATCTATGGCAAGACATTGCAGGAAAAGNGGGGGGTGGGATGGGGTTGGGAGGGGGGATCTAAAGCAGATGAGGAAATAATGAGAAACAGAACTAAATACAAGCAAGGTTTTAGATTAGTTGAGCTTATTAACAAGCAGTGCTAAAAGTATTCAATGGAAATTCCAAGTTTAGTATTGCTTTCCAAATTTCAGAGGTGAAACTAAAAGTATATGTATCACAAGAACACTTAACAAAATCTTAGTCAAGAAAGCTTGAGTGAACAGACTTTGTGTCACATTTTAGATGATGTTGTTGTTGTAATTGAGTCACTTAGTCGTGTCCAACACTTTGCGACCCCATGGACTGTAGTATGCCAGGCTTTCCTGTCCTTCGCTATCTCTCAGAGTTTGGTCAAACTCATGTCCACGGATTTGGTGATACCATCCAACCATTTCACCCTCTGTCAGCCTCTTCTCCTGCCCTCAATCTTTCCCAGCATCAGGATCTTTTCCAGTGAGTCTGATCTTTGGATCAATGGCCCAAAGTATTAGAGCTTCAACTTTAACATCAGTCCCTCCAATGAATATTCAGGGTTGATTTCTTTTATGGTTGACTGCTTTCAGATGTTCTCTAGTGATAAGACTAGTCTTGGTATTTGAGTAGGGTTAGGGAGAAGGCTTCCCAGGCTCTGTCTGGGTCCACTGATTTGCATAGAAGCTAAGGAGGCTGCTGGGAAAATTACCTGACTTGAGAGCACTTTGCAATGCAGACCAACACAGACATGCACATCCATGTGTCTGACTGACTGTAGGAAACCCAAAGAAAGCCAAAGATCAGTCAGCTATGATGGAGCCTCTGAAGGAGAATTAATGATGAGGGCAGAAAAATCACAGTGTACCAAAGTGGCCTAAAGTTATAAGTGTAGATTCAAGAGCAGTGTTTCAGCTTTCCTGGAAATTTATTCTGTTCTGCCCATACCCTGGTGGCATATGGGTGGCCAAAGAGAAAGACTCACGTTCAATGCATGAATAAATCATTTCATTAAATTCTGTAACACTTTTTTTTTTCCTAAGCATACCCCAGAGGAAGAGGAAGTGTGCTTTTCCCTCTTGTTTCAAGAGAAAAAATATGTTGTTGAGAGGAACTTAGAACTATTCAACAGAACTTTCTACAGTGATGGAAATGTTCTTATTTGTGCTGTCCAAGATGGTTGCCACTAGAACATGTGGCTAATTAGCACTTGAAGTATGGCTGCTAGTGTGACTAAGGAAACAAATGTTTAGCTTTATTTCATTTTATTTAACTTAAATTTAAATAGTCATATGTGGTTAGTGGCTACTGTTATTAGACAGCACAGATTAAAGCATCACAGTCCACAGTGAAATGCCTGTGAAGCTTCACTGTCACCAAGGGAAAGCAACTCAGTTGCTTGGTAGTTACAAATATGGAGCCTAGAGTCAACTGCATGATTTGTATTCTGGTTCTACCTCTTACCAATGAGGTAAAAACTTACACTGGGAGATGTCTGGGACTTCTAATTCCTGTCTGGGATTTAGAAAGTTGGAAAGAACATGTCCCTCCCATCACACACACACACAAATACAAAAAGTAATGAACAATTTGAAAGAATTCATAGCTCCTCTTGAACTCATCAGAGAGCTAAAACTTCAGGGCACCCAACTAATTGGAAATTTAAGGAAACATAGGTATCTTTAAGGAAAGTCAGGACACCAACACTTGTTTATCTAAGGAAAATGCAGTCAGATACTGGGAAGAATTTGAACAAAAATGTTTAAGAAATTGATAAAGGCCAAATATGGGCTTATGAGAGAATGCAGATCCCCTAGAGGCTATAGATATGAGGGTACTTTACACCTCTTAACAAGCTCTTTGCCATTTGCTGTTGGTCAGTGACTCAGTCCCTTGGACTGCAAGGAGATCAAACCAGTCAGTCCCAAAGAAAATGAATCCTGAATATTCATTAGAAGGACTGATTCTGAAGCTCCAATAGTTTAGCCACCTGATGCAAAGAGACAACTCATTGGAAAAGACCCTGATGCTGGGAAAGATTGAAGGCAGGAGGAGAAGGGGACAACAGAGGATGAGATGGTTGAATGGCATCATCGACTCAATGGACATGAGTTTGATCAAGCTCTGGGAGATGGTGAAGGACAGGGAAGCTGGGCATGCTTCATGGAGTCACAAAGAGTTGGACACAACTGAGGGACTGAACAACAAAAACAAGAGGTAACCATAAGTTCATTCTCCAAGTCTGTGAGTCTCTTTCTTCTTTGTAAGTTCATTTGTATCATTTCCTTTTAGATTCCACATATAAGGTATGCCATACAATATTTCTCCTTATGAGCAGCAAAGTTCAATCATGGCAGTATTACAATCAATAGCAGATTTTTACTGATAACTCAAGGTTATTGTCTGGGAGAACTTGTATGCTGCTGCTGCTAAGTCACTTCAGTCGTGTCCGACTTTGTGCGACCCATAGATGGAAGCCCACAAGGCTCCCCTGTCCCTGAGATTCTCCAGGCAAGAACACTGTATACTATACCATAATAGCAATAAGACTACTACTGCACACATGTAAGTTACAGTTCTGGGGATTCTCAGAAATACTTTGACAACAGAACTCTGCCAGTGACTGAATTTTCATGTGATAGCTTAGACTTAGCAAGAACGTGCTATTAATGTGAATAAAATTCTGAGCACAGGATGAGAATCCATGGGACACTAAGTATTTATAATATACCAGATATTATGCTATAGACTCTTTACAGATTTTACTTCATATCTTTCCAACAACAATTCTCTAGGGTAGCTATTAGTATTAGTAGTCCCACTTTACAAATGAGGCTCAGAGACATTAAGAAATTTCCTCAAAGCCAAATTGCTAATAACCAGTGGTGCCAGGTTTTGGACCCAGACCTGACTATATCTAAAGCCAAAATTCTATCCCAAATGTAATACTTTATCCCTGTTATTTGCTGTTTTTAAGTGCTCAAATTCACTTAATTCTTGGACCTATCTTAAACTATCTAGAATCAGTACTTAGAGGCATACCTTAAAGATATTATAGATTTAGTTCCAGACCACAGAAGCAAAGCAAATATGGCAGTAAGTGACACAAATTTTGGGGTTTCCCAGTGCATGTAAAAGTTATGTTTACACTATTGGATATAGTATATGCAGTTTAAGTGTATAGTAGCATTATATCTAAAAAATGTATGTAATCTTAATTTTAAAATACTTTATTGCTGAAAAATGCTAAGCAACATGTGAGCCTTCAGGGAGTCGTAAACAGTTTGCTAGTTATCGCCTTGACATTGATGGCTGCTGACTGATCAGGGTGAAAAAAGTGAAAGTGAAGTCGTTCAGTCCTGTCTGACTCTTTGTGACCTCATGGACTTTGGCATGCTAGGCTCCTCTGTCCATGGGGTTCTCCAAGCAAGAATCCTGGAGTAGGTTGACATTTCCTTCTCCAGGGGATCTTTCTGACACAGGGATCAAACCTGGATCTTCCACACTGCAGGCAAACCCTTTACCGTCTGAGCCACCAGGGACTTCTGGACTGATCAGGGTAGAAGTTGCTAATGGTTTGAGTAGCTGTGGAAATTTCTTTTTTTATTATAAATTTTTTAAAAAATTTATTAATATATGGGAGGATACTTGATTAACAATATTGTGTTAGTTTCATGTGTATGGTAAAGTGACTCAGTTTTATACATATATGTATCTATTCTTCTTCAAATTTTTTTTCTATTTAGAAAAAAATTTAGATTATTTACACGGTATTTAGATTATTACACAGTATTGAGCAGAGTTTCTTGTGCTATACAGTAGATCTTTGTTGGTTATCTGTTTTAAATATAGCAGAGTGTACATTTCAATACCAAACTTTCAAGCCATCCTTTCCCTCAACTTAAAATTAGACAATAGTAAAGTTTGTTACATCACTGACTTTTCCTTCACGAACAACTTCTCTGTAGTATGCAACCCAGTTTGATAGCACTTTTACTCCTGGTAGAATTTCTTTCAAATTTGGAAGCAATTGGCTTTTCCTGCCCACTGGCTCATTCCTCTGGACCAAGGAGAAGTTTTCTAGAAAAAAACTCCCCAGTGTGCCTCAGGGCCCTGTAGCTAACCGGAGCCACTGTATATAATTACTAGAAGCAGCAAAGCAAAGTTCCACCAAGCCACTGTAAATTTTACGCTCTTGACAACTCTTTAGCCTGTGGAACAGAAACTGCAATTACAGTAATTTGGACAAAATGAGACAAAGAAAAGTATGTTCCAGATGAAAGAACAAGATAGAGTCCTAGAAGAACAACTGAGTGAAGTGGAGATAGGCAATCGAGCTGAAAAAGAATTCAGAGTAGAAAGATGGTTCAGAATCTCAGAAAAATAATGGAGACGCAGACCAAAAAGATACAAGAAATCTTTAACAAAGAGCTAGAAGATATAAAGAACAAACAGAGATGAACAATACAATAACTGAAATGAAAAATACACTAGAAGAAATCAATAGCAGAATAAATGAGGCAGAAGAACACCAGTGTAAATGGAAAACAGAATGGTGCAAATCACTATTACAGAGTAGAAAAAAAGACAAGAATGGAGATATAAGAGGACAGTGTAAGAGACCTCTGCGACAACATTAAACACACAAACATTCACATTATACAGATCTCAGGAGAAGAGAGAGAGAAAGGGCCTGAGAAAATATTTGAAGAGATAATAGCTAAAAAGTCCCCTAACATGGAAAAAGATAGTCACTCAAGTCCAAGAAGTGTAGAGTCATACAGGATAAACCCAAGAAGGAACTTGCCAATATACATACTAATCAAATTAATAAAAGTTGAAGATAAGAGAAAATATTAAAAAGCAAAAATTACATACAAGGAAATCCCTACAATGTTATTAGCTGATTTCCAAACAAAAACTCTAGAGGGCAGAAGGGAGTGGCATAAATATATTTAAAGTGATGAAAAGGAAAACCCTACAACCAATGCTCTTCCTAGCAAGGCTTTCATTCAGATTCAATGGAGAAATCAAAACATTTATAGATAAACGAAAGCTCAGAGAATTCAGCATCACCAAATCAGCATTACAACAAAAGCTAAAGGAACTTCTCCAGGTAGAAAAGAAAAGAACATAACTAGAAACAAAAAAATTAAGAATGGAAATGCTCACTGGTAAGGTAAACCTATGGTGAAGGTAGGAAATCATCCACACACAAATATGATATCAAAACCAGGAAGCATGCAAACAGTAGAGTACAGATGCAGAATATTGGAAATACAATAAGAGAGACTAGCAAAATTAAATAATCTCATTTATTTATAGACTGCTACGTAAAAACCCCGTGGTAACTGCAGACAGAACTTTTACAATAGATAGATACACCAAAAGAAAAAGGAATCCAAACACAACACTAAAAGTAGTCATCAAATCACAAGAGAACAAAAAAGGAAGGAAAGAGAAAACACCTACAAAAAAAAATCCAAGACAATTAACAAAACAGCAATAAGCACATACATATCGATAATTACCTTAAAGGTAAACAGATTAAACGCTTCAACCAAAAGACAAAGATTGGCTGAATGGATGCAAAAACAAGACCCATATATATATATGCTGTCTACAAGAGACCCACTTCAGATTTAGGGACATATACAGACTGAAAGTGAGGGAATGGGAAAAGGTATTCCATGCAAATAAAAACCAAAAGAAACCTGAAATAGTCATACTTATATTAAACAAAATAGACATTAAAATAAAGGCTGTTGCAAGAGACAAAGAAAGACACTACATTATGATCAAGGGATCATCCAAGAAGAAGATATAACAATTGTAATATATACATACCCAAAATAGGAGCTGGAGGAAGCACAAGCTGGAATCAAGATTGCCGGGAGAAATATCAAGAACCTCAGATATGCAGATGACATCACCGTTATGGCAGAAAGTGAAGAACTAAAGAACCTCTTGATGAAAGTGAAAGAGGAGAGTGAAAAAGTTGGCTTAAAGCTCAACATTCAGAAAACGAAGATCACGGCATCCAGTCCCATCACTTTGTGGCAAATAGATGGGAAGACAGTGGAAACAGTGTCAGACTTTATTTTGGGGGGCTCCAAAATCACTGCAGATGGTGACNCAGGTGGTCTGGTATTCCCATCTCTTTCAGAATTTCCCACAGTTTATTGTGATTCACACAGTCAAAGGCATTGGCATAGTCAATAAAGCAGAAATAGATGTTTTCCTGGAACTCTCTTGCCTTTTCGATGATCCAGAGGATGTTGGCAATTTGATCTCTGGTTCTCTGCCTTTTCTGAGACCAACTTGAACATCTGGAAGTTCACAGTTCACCTACGGTTGAAGCCTGGCTTGGACAATTTTGAGCATTATTTTACTAGCATGTCAGATGAGTGCAATTGTGTGGTAGTTTGAGCATTCTTTGGCATTGCCTTTCTTTGGGATTGGAACGAAAACTGACCTTTTCCAGTCCTGTGGCCACTGCTGAGTTTTCCAAATTTGCTAGCATATTGAGTGCAGCATTTTCATAGCATCATCTTTCAGGATTTGAAATAGCTCAACTGGAATTCCATCACCTCCACTAGCTTTGTTCATAGTGATGCTTCCTAAAAGCCACTTGACTTTGCATTCCAGGAAATCTGGTTCTAGGTGAGTGATCACACCATCGTGATTATCTGTGTTCTAAGGATCCTTTTTGTACAGTTCTTTTGTGTATTTTTGCCACCTCTTCTTAATATCTTCTGCTTCCATTAGATTGATCCAATTTCCGTCCTTTATAGAGCCCATCTTTGCATGAAATATTCCCTTGGTATCTCTAATTTTCTTGAAGAGATCTCTAGTCTTTCCCATTTTGTTGTTTTCCTCTATCTCTTTGCACTGATCACTAAGGAAGGCTTGCTTATCTCTCCTTGCTATTCTTTGG
Source organism: Neotragus pygmaeus (assembly GCA_006410875.1). Classification (NCBI taxonomy): domain Eukaryota; kingdom Metazoa; phylum Chordata; class Mammalia; order Artiodactyla; family Bovidae; genus Neotragus; species Neotragus pygmaeus. The sequence goes on from SJYV01014723.1 coordinate 400,677, forward strand.
AACTCTGCATTCAAATGGGTATGTTTCCTTTTTTCCTTTGCTTTGTGCTTCTCTTCTTTTCACAGCTATTTGTAAGGCCTCCCCAGACAGCCATTTTGCTTTTTCATTATAAGGGACTGGAATTTTGCCCTTGGCTCCATGAATAATGCTGCAATAAACATAAGAGCATATATCTCTTTACTACACTGCTTTTGTTTTCTTCAGGTATATACCCAGAAGTGAAATTTCTGGATCACATAATAGATCTATTTCTAATTTTGTAGAAAACTTCATTTTGTTTTCCATAGACACTCAACCAATTTACATTTCCTTTTCTCCACATTCTCATCAACACGTATCTCTTATATTCTTGATGGTAGACTTTCTAACAGGAGTGAGATGGTATCTCATTGAGGTTTTGATTTCTATTACCCTGAGTATCAGTGATGTTAAACATGTTTTCATATACCACTTAGGTACCTTTGGAAAAATGTCTATCTTGTCTATCTGCCAATTGCAATGAATTTTTTGATTATTGAGATGTATGAGTTTTGTATATNTGCTCAGTCATGTCTGACTTAGCAACCCCATGGACTGCAGCCCACCAGGCTCCTCCATCCATGGGGGTTTACAGGCAAGAGTACTGGAGTGGGGTGCCAATACCTTCTCCAAGACCATGTGGCCCTGTGGGCCTTAAAAGATGTTGGATTGCTCCAGTATGTGGGAAACACATACGTTCTTGGGATATCTATCTATGAAACCTTAGTTGGGCACACTGTCCTCTCCTGGGACAAAGTAAATGTTTCTTTCTCAAATAGTTCATTGAAAGGTTGATGCAATCTCTGATTAGGTTCTAAATTCATTTTCTAAGCTCCTCGAATGAAATTTCCTTTGTACCATCCATGTAGACTTTGGACACTGAAACCTTTGGTTAACAAGAGCAAAAATAATCTGCTTTTAGCTCTGGCATAATTTGTTTTTATTTTGAAGCAGGTGATATTTCTGCATTGGAAACATGCAGTGAAGTCTACACTCCATCAACATCCAGAGCTAGAGAGGACTAAGGAGGTACATATGAAAACAGAGCTTTTTATTGGAAAGTGATGGTCAGCATACCTTTGCAGGGAAGAAGGGAGATTCTATAGGCCTTTCATCTATATCGTTCCATTTAGCTAAGAACCCTGGTATTCATTTGGTAAAGAATCTGCCTACAGTGCAGGAGAGCTGGGTTCAATCCCTAAGTTGGGAAGATCCCATGGAGAAGCAAATGGCAACCCACTCCAGTATTCTTGCCTGAAAAATCTATGGACAGAGAAGTCTGGTGGGCTACAGCCCTTGGGCTCACAAGAATTGGACATGTCTTAGCAACTACACCACCACCACAGAGCAGTAGGATTCCTAAGTGACTCCTGTAGGGAAAGTGTGTCCTCTATATAGATGAAGTAATTTTAATTAACTTTTTCCTGGTAAATTTCTTCTGTTTGAAGGAAATCTATTGCTTATGTGATTTAACATGTTGGACTTAGTTTTAAGCCCAGGGGAGTTATAGGATAATAAATAAATTAAGGATTATTAAATTATAACTTAAATATGTTTTCTCTAAAATAGTACACGGGGTTAGCAACCAGATTTGGCTTAAATTCTGGTTCCTGTGCTTACCTTGAATACTTTTCTCAATTCTTCTGACCGTTTGGGGATGCTCATGCTTGTAAGCAACTCTTACAAGTTGCTGTGAGATTCAGATGAAATCCTTTATGTGAAGTGCTATGAATACCTGATGCATGGCAGGTATTCAGTAAAGGTTCATCTTTATCCCATTGTAGAAACCAACTTGCCTGATGTATGTATAAATCAATTATCTTGCATTTTCTCCTAGCTGAGATGATTTTCAGCTCAAGGAATGAAGCAATAGCTTGAACAGCAGCAAATAAAGCATAATAAAAAAAAGCATCCATGTCATAGATTCATTGTATAACTTATATGCTGAACTCAGTTAAATCTCTCCTTGCTCTATTTGTGCCATCATTGTAGCCTGGAGTTTGTCAAGCTTAACACTGTTGACGTTTTGGGCTGGGTAATTCTTTGCGTTGGGTGGGGTTTGCCCTGAGTATTGTAGAATGTGTAGCAACATCCCTGGCTTATTCCCAGTAACATTCTAGCCCCCATTTGTGACAACCAGAAGTCTTCAGATATTGCTAAATGTTCCCTGAGGGGTAAAGAGACACTTGGTTAAGAAGACTAATAATGTGTAAGTGCTGGTGCGGGATGGGCTTCCTTGGTGGCTAAGACTGTAAGGAATCCGCCTGCAATACAGGAGACTCACGTTCAGCATCTGGATTGGGAAGATGGCAACCCCCTCCAGTATCCTTGCCTAGAGAATCCCATGGACAGAGGAGCCGAGGCGGCTACGGTCCATGGGATCACAAAGAGTTGGGCACGACTGAACGACTAGACTAGTACTTTTCACTTTTCTGGTACAGAATGCAGGTGCAGAGACTAGAAGAGGGAGAATCTGCCCTTCTAACAGAAGGGGGGAATTTTGTCAGAAATATGTTAGGCATTTTGTGAGGTCTTGAAATCAGCTATGCAAACTGATAAAGCTAAATGTGATTTCTGTTTAATATCTGTATAACCAAGAACTGATTGCCTAATTTCTTTATGTCTCCATTTGTTGTCTAGAGTATTGCATGATAATTGTAGGGTTGCTATGAAGATTAAATATTAACCAATGTAAGGTGCTTAGAACTATATCTTACACATAGTAAGCACTAAATAAATACTAAGCATTGTTATTACATCAGTAAGTTTCTTTATAGTATATTAATTTTGTCAATATATTATTTTTATTTTACTTTGTTTTAGTAATAAAATCCACTTTATCTCATAGCAATGATCATGAAAATACCATCCCCTTGTATAATTTTTAAACATTTTATATCTTACCTTATTCCTGAATACTCTAGAAGTAGGGAGGATACCTTTTATCATCCACAGTTCAGTTCAATTCAGTCACACAGTCGTGTCTGACTCTTTGCGACCCCATGGACTGCAGCATGCCTGGCTTCCCTGTCCATCACCAACTTCTGGAGCTTGCTCAAACTCACATCCATTGAGTCAGTGATGCCATCCAACCACCTCATCTTGTATCATCCCCTTCTCCTCCTGCCTTCAGTCTTTCCTAGCATCAGGGTCTTTTCCAGTGAGTCAGTTCTTTGCATCAGGTGGCCAGAGTACTGGAGCTTCACCTTCAGCATCAGTCACTTCTGACATAAAAGAAACCAAGGGTCAGAACAGANCCTTCAGTCTTTCCTAGCATCAGGGTCTTTTCCAGTGAGTCAGTTCTTTGCATCAGGTGGCCAGAGTACTGGAGCTTCACCTTCAGCATCAGTCACTTCTGACATAAAAGAAACCAAGGGTCAGAACAGATGACTTGCCTGGAGCAAAAAGGTGAGAAGGTGATGGAGAAAGCCCTAGAATTCAGCTCTCTTAATGCTTTGTCTGTGGAAGAGGCAGAGCGATTAAAAAGAGCAGGCACAAGAACAAAATGCTTAGTGACCAGAAACCTGGACAAGGAGACAGAGGGGTGTCACCACCAAGGGAGATTTCAGAGGCCTGTCTCCACTGCAGTAGTGCTGGGACTTCATTCATAGCGGAGCGAGGATTCAGAATCACGGAGGAAAGATTACACCATATCCATAGTTTATGCACTGTGTAAGAACTAGAGAACCATTGAATGACTTTTAGGAAGGCTTCTGTCCTGTTTGAATTAAAAGAAAAATACTGTCAATTTGGAAATGTTTGCATCTGTGCAACTAGTATTTTATTATAAAATGATTTTTACTTATCATTAGGCTTCCTTGTTGCTCTCATCTGCCAATTTGAATTGAAATTGTCAGCAGTAAGTTCTGACTTTAAGCATGACTTTAACCTCCGTAAGCATGGTGTGATCATCTTCTTAGTCATGTTCTGGTAGATTGGGAATCATGGACAAACTATTCTATAGCTCCTCTCAAGGTGGAGTCAGATTCTCCTCCCCTTGAATTGGGCTTGTTTCCTTGAGGTGCTTTGACTAATACAGTGCTGCAGCAAAGATGCTGTACTTGTCCTGGGCTTAACCCTTTTAAGTCTGAGAGCTTCCATGTCCACTCTGTGGTGCCTGGAGTCATCGTAGAAAGATGCCCAGCTGTTTTGCTGGAGGGACCCCATGGAAAGAAAGAATTGCCCAGAAGGCCTGCACATATTCTGGCCTTCCAGGTATTCTAGCTGGAGCCCAGCCTCCTCCTGGTGCCATGAGAGTGATCTCAAATGAGTTGAGTAGAACTAGCCAACTAAAGCCTGCAAGGCAGAATCCTGGGCAGAGAAGTCTTTGCTTTAAGCAGGTTTTGAGGTGGTTTGAAACACAGCAATAGGTAACTGGAATGCTAGTGATTATTGTCAACAAAATGAAACACCTACCAGCTTGGGGAACTAGCTTGGACCTGTCATTTATTCTTTTTTCTCTTCTGGCTCCATACCACAGATGGCATTCTAAATAACAAGTGTTTAACGGTAGTCCTTTCTTGAGGAGATGAACATGTTTATATACACCAGTTAAAGCCTGATCTAGTGGTAAACTTCTGAAACCTTTCCACATTTTTGCATGCCTTTTGACCAGAGGTCGATGAATGGTTTTTGTGAAGGACCATATATAGAGTAAACATTTTTCTTTTTTTATTTTGTGAGCCAAGCAGTCTCTGTGACAACTATTTACCTCTGTGTTAGAACAAGAGGACAACCACAGACAATTCATAAATATGTGGGAGACGTGGTGTTACAGTAAAACTTTATTTACGTACCCATGCAGTGAGCCAGCTTTGGACTGAGGGTCATGGTCATGACCTCTACTTGGCCCTTGCACATAAGTTCTCCTCTAAAAATAGTGGGGACTAGAGAATATTTATTAGCAGAAAACTTTGTTTTAACCTGGTGGGATTAGTCAGGGGAAAGCGGTGTGTTTGATTAGTTAGCCTCTTTTAGCACTTTACTTTGTTAGTAACGTTTATTGGGAGCAGATTAATTAGAATAAATGAGTTCAAGGAGCATGTCTCTTGATAAACAGAGATGTTTAATAGCACTTAACCTTTAGAATTTATGCAGAATAAGCTTTGCATGTTGTTGTGCTTTAGGTCTTTGGGGGGTGCTTCAGGTACTCAGCTGTTTAGTGCCACTTCAGATTGTAAACTCCTGACAAATGAATAATTTATCAGCTGTGGGATAGTTTTCATTGCACTGTGAGCCTGACATTTGGAGCTATGAACATCTTAGGATAAAAAGTGTTGGGAAATGTTATGTTTGATGGGAATGTTGTAACACGGTCTGTAAAGAAACAGGTTCGTAATCATGGGTATTGAAGCCTGATACTGGTTTCATAAAGGCAAGCGAAAGCAGAAATATCATGGTAAATTTGATCACTTCATGGATGCTTCTAGTATTGATGTCCTCTGTACCGTCTCAGCACTCATAAATCAAAAGCAAAATAAAACTCTTCACAAGAAAGCACCATTGATCCAGCAGCAATGCTTGGAAATAACACTTTGATCCACACTGTCATCAAATGGAAAGGCCTTCATAGGGCATGGAGAGAGGGCAGTTTGCAGTTGATTGCGATTGGAATCCCTGACTTACTTGGGAAAATTTAAATTACCAGCTATTGCCAGTTTGTCTTGGCAGCTAGTAGAAGGCACAAGTTTCTGAAAATGTAGGAAGGGCCTGACCATATTCTCATAAGGATTGGAGATTGTTTAGAGTTGCATGAAGAAAGAGTCCTAATTAGATTAGACAGAAATCTTGGCTGACTAAGAAGGACGATGAGTAATGGTTAAGTCTGTTCAACTATGGAGTAAAGTCTCAAGGGAAAGAATGAGATCCCCACCGCATGAATCATTGAACTAAGTGGCAGAAACCACCGTGGAAAACTACTGTTTCTGAAATAATCAAGACTACATCAGCAAAAGGATATAAAAAGATCATTTAGCAATTGCAAATCACATAATTCTTTTTGCATTTTAATTGTACTGATTTGGAATGAGAGATAGAAACAGGAAGGGTATTATGATAATTATAATAAAACAATTGCTTGTATTCTGGGATCTGTTCCCTCTAGAGAGTTTGCAGTTTAACAAATGGATCTGACACCACTATTGCAGGGGATAAATTGGCTCTCTTTACTTTGGTGTATTTACTCAGGCCACTGAAAGTGAAAGTTGCTCAGTCCTGTCCAACTCTGCGATCCCATGGACTATTCAGTCCATGGGATTCTTCAGGCCAGAATACTGGAGTGGGTAGCCTTTCCCTTCTCCAGGGGATCTTCCCAACCCAGAGANGCAGGGGATAAATTGGCTCTCTTTACTTTGGTGTATTTACTCAGGCCACTGAAAGTGAAAGTTGCTCAGTCCTGTCCAACTCTGCGATCCCATGGACTATTCAGTCCATGGGATTCTTCAGGCCAGAATACTGGAGTGGGTAGCCTTTCCCTTCTCCAGGGGATCTTCCCAACCCAGAGATCTAACCCAGATCACCCACACTGCAGGTGGATTCTTTACTGGCTGAGCCACAAGGGAAGCCCAAGAATGCTGGAGTGGGTAGCCTGTCCCTTCTCCTGCGGATCTTCCCGACCCAGGAATCGAACCTGGGTCTCCTGCATTGCAGGCGGATTCTTTACCAGCTGAGCTATGAGGGAAGCCCACTCAGGCCACTAGGCTCCTCTTTGTGGCCTGAGAGAAGCTTTCACGCATTACTTACAGTCACCAACCTGTTTAGCTCAAAAAGTGCTTTCTTTTTTTTCCAGCTTTGCTAGTATTCTTCCCCTCTCCCTTTCTGATCGAACAGCTTTGGCATTCCAGATCTTACCTACTCTTTCAGATCCATCTTTTCTGCTGACTTTGGCCACTCTTACTTAGGCCCACTATGTCCCAGGTAACAGGAAGACTGAGCTAAGTCACTGCTCTCAGAATAGTGGGGGAGATATAAAGAGATAATTACAACATAGGGGGCTGTGTGCAGTAGTAGACACGTGCATGTGGTGTTGCCAGTAGCAGGCTTTTGTTGGAATTTGTAGCGAATGTGAACAGAGATGGCAGACAGAAACATACCCGAGGGCGTTAAAGCAAAGCTAAAGAGCTTGGAGCTTGCCTGGTAGATCAGTGGTTCTCAACCTGATGATACTTGATAATCACTGGGGATGAAATATAGCTGTCTAGGGCCCACACTGAATATTTAAATCAAAATATATGAATTTAAGGACCAAGCACAGTTATTATTTTTAATGTTCCCTAATTGATTCTTAATCCCAGCTTAGCATTACCAGCTAATAAGGGAAGCAGTGAAATGTTTTAAACTAGAAAGTGATGTGGTCTAAATTGCGTTTTTGGTAGGTCACTGACAGCTGTGTAGAGGATGAACTTCAGGGTGGGTTGCTGTAAAGCCAAGTAGGATAAGAGTCAAGATGGTCTGAACTGTGACTGTGGCTATAGGATAAAGAGGCACCAGATACAAAATTTATTTAAGAGGATTAAAAACTTGCAGGATTTTGTGATGGATTGAACTTGGTAAGTACAGAATGAGTCACAGAGGAAACAGCTAGAGAAGTAGGCAAAAAGTATGCACTTCTTTGTATATTTCTCTTCCACTCTATCCCTCCTCTGCCAGTGCATCTAATGCACTATATTATGATTTTTGAGTTTCTCCTAACAGTTATGATAGTTGCTATATGTTTTTATTCAGCCTTTATTGACAAATCTAAAATTGTCTAAAATTTCCACTTTCTATGCTCAGGAAAAGTACATTTACTCATCTCAGATCCTGCTTCTTGTCCTCTTCCCAAAACTGAGCCTTGAATGCAGCCAACGGTAGCAAATTCAGTTCCCATAGTGACCAGTCAAGTAAAATTCATATGGAAGCAGCAGTGTAGTCTCTGCTGGATTTCATGAGGGAAGCAGCCACCCAGCCTCTTCTTGCTGTTTGAGAATGCATGTCCAGGGTCTTCTGATTTTCCTAGAGCAGGTTGAAGTCCAGATTTATAGGTGAAGTAGCCCCACTTTTCATACATTTAAATTAAAAATCATTGAGTATCAGTAACACAGAGGCCAAAGGGAAATGGGGATGGATCTAGTTCGGGGTCAGAGGTTTTTGATCTCTGAGTTGAGTCTCCATAGACTTTTGTAAAATAGAAATGAGAATTTCTAAATCCCAAGAGTTTCCAGCTCTTTCAGTGATTAACAATAGCAGAAAATGGTTAAAAAGCAAAAACTTCCAGAAAGTGGTTAAAATAGCAAAGCATCAGCAGCAAACATTTGGGCTGATTCTGTTTGTGGAAAGTGAATTAGAGAATGGATTCCATTACCAGGTACCTCACAATGAAATATAAAGCAGAAGGGCAAATTTGAAGTCCTTTAACTGCAATTATATAGATACTTCTGGTGAATGTGAATTGAGGACGATGAATTATTCATTTCAGCCCTCTGGTCCCCAGTTTTGTACATTCTAAGGAGGCCAGGTTTAAGGACCTCAGGTGGTCCCTCATCACTGGGGGCTGGAGAGAGAGGCCCCCGTGCCCTCCTCCTGATTTCATCATCCCCTGGAGTCAAGCCAGCCTGGTTGCTGGAGCTCTTTTTTTCCCCCAGGGGCTGCTCTGGCTACCCAGTGTGCTGCCTCTGAATGTTTAAGGCTAAAGAGCAGTTGAGCAGTTGTTCAGCCAATGAATTAGCATTTCAAAGGCCGATGCTCAGAGGACAGTGCCCAAGTGAGCAGCTGGGTGGAGGCAGACGAGTTTACTCATACAGTCCTGTCTAGGTAATAGGATATTTCTGTGAAAATGACTGTCTCTTTGTAGGAAGACTAGGGATGTGGTGCTGGGCAGTTTTTGCTTTATCAATTTTGATGGAATTTTTTCTAGAACGTACCTTGCCCTTCTTCATATTAAACAGATCCAATGAAGTGTGATTGTTGCTTGATCATTTGAATGACACTTACTAGGAATATTGATTTTTCTATTTCCTTCTGTTATATTGAAATGCCCTGAAGAATTATGGTGGTATATAGTTGGCCAGACTGCTTATTTTTGTAGGTCCATATATGTTTTACAATTTCATTCTGAAGAAATATGGTATAGTGGAAAGGCATTAGCTGCATAAATAAAAAATATATGGCTTCAGAGCCTGCCTTTTGCTGTTTACTAGGTGGGTGGTCTTGGGGAAGTATATTAATCTCTCTGAGCATAGTTTTTTTATTCAGTTAACATATATTCTACCCCTGCTACCTGCCAGCAGGTTGCAAGTTGCTGGGAATGTGGTAGTAAATAAGATGAACCCTTGCCCCACTGTAGCTTCTGATCTAATCTTAGGTTTTTCTTCTGTAAAACAGGGATAAGAACCGTATCCTACACTTGTTTCATGGGGCTTAACTGTGATAATGTAGGTGAGGTACCTGGTAATGATTAGGGGCTCATAATTGGTAGATACAGCTGCAGGATTTGCTTCTCTCTCTTGTGCTTATTTGTCAGTACCATCCAATTCATTACCTTAAATTTACACAAAGCTATTTTCTTCCAGACATCTTTTTTTTTCTTTTTTTTACTCTCACATTGGAATTCACAGATGTTGTTCAGGTCTTGAAGTCTGAGCTTCCTCCCTTTCTCCTTTCTGAATGTTTTGCATGCATGGTCCTTAAGCAGTTCATTCATTCCAGCGAGATTCCTGTGTTAGGTTTCTGGGATACACTGTTTAGTGACCAAAACAACAGAATTTTGCATCATGAAAGGCACCTTCTAGGGGGCTCAAAATTGTGCAGAGGCCAGAGTAGAAGAATCAAGACTCTGTGTGTGTGTGTGTGTGTGTGTGTGTGTGTGTGTGTGTGTGAGGGGGAATTCAGATACTGTTATAATTGAGTGGTCAGGTCAAGGTAAACGCAATTGAGAAGGGGCCAGTTAAATAGTTTTGAAAGAGGGTGGCAAATTAATCATGGAAGGGGTTAGTATTCTAGGCTGGGAGCCAGTTCAGTTCAAAGAGACTAGGGTAGGACCTTGCTTGGCATGTTCTAGGAAATGCAAGGGGAATAAATGAACAAGGGCTTCTAAGAGGCATCTGGTACAGAGAGTGTGTAAGGAGGAGAATCAACCTAGTTGGGAACTCAGGTTCCCTGGACACATTAGTGAGTTAAGATCCCACTGAGTTGTTGAGAGCCTGCAAGCTGGAAAAAGAGCTTCTGCCAAGGTGCTGAGGCCAAGGGAGTATGACTAGTGTCTGGAAAGGACAGAAAAATGGGGACTGCAGCAAAGGAAAATGATAAGTTATTAAAGGAAGAAGGTGGAGATGATTATATTTAGGTCTCATGAGGATTACTCTGGTTACAGTATGGAAAATCTGTGATTGCTCCTGATGACAGTAATAACTTGGGCACAAAAATCCTCTCCTAAAGTTATGGATTTCTATTCATACAGAGCAAGATCTTGGGGAAAAAATGGATTATGTAGACCATCTCTTTAGGTTTGTGGCCCACTTTTTCCCCTGACCACTCATATTTCCTTAGCTGTAGGCATAGGGCCAAGCACTCATTATTATGGCCAGTGTAAGTTTCCCAGGATACTGTTAGTTGTAGCATTTTGATAGATTGTCTGATGCAGTTTGCACTGGAGTTACCATGGACCTCACAGGGAAGGCTTCAGCAATCCTCACCATAGTCCTCTAGGCTGAGGCAGTGAATGAAGGTTTTTAGGTGGGCAAGGTGGGGACTCAGTTAAGAAACAAACCAGACACCAGAGTTTAAAATCAGTTGTTTGTATGAGCCTGAAAGTCTAGCACTGGACTAGTAGTAATGCAGGAGGAGTTGTGAGGATTTTTTTCCCTCAAATCTTTAACTTTTTTAATTCTCTCAAATCCCATTTTCTAACTGAACAAAAACACACACTCTCATAGGTGTCTAAGAATGGGTTTATTTATTCTGACATTTCTGACATACTTAGGAATCAATATTGTTTCTGTATATTCAGATTTTGCTAACATAACAATCTAATACAGTGGAATAAAGTGCATCTTAGCTAGAGGTTCAGCTGTCTGGTTAAATGAGTTGATTGCTGCTGGGACTGCATTTTCAGCTCACTTTGCCCTGGTCTTTGTCACTGTCTGTGGTTCTAGATCTATGAAGCAGTCTCTGTCCCTTTCAAACTTTCAGGTAGCCTTTCTTTTTTTTGTTTTTTGCTTTACAATACTGTATTGGTTTTGCCTTACATTGACATGAATCTGCCACGGTGTACATGAGTTCCCAATCCTGAACCCCCCTCCCACTCCCTATCATCTCTCAGGAAGACTTTCATCCCCATGCTGCCTAGCACCCTTCTAAAATAAAAAGACAACCGGGGGTTAAAATGATACCTGTAAAGATTTTTGCAAAAAAACTTTCAGATTTTAAGAATACCTTATATTGTTTGTTATTAAATATAGCTACACAGTCAATAAAGAATAAATCAAAAGTTTCCTATAGAAATGACAAAAATATAAACCTTTTATTAGTAATGACTTTTTAAATTGATAATACAAAATGCCATTATTATAGGCTATGTTTAGCCTTCTAGTATCCAGTCAAAACATTGTTTTTCCCCAATTACTTAGGACAACTTTTTCCTTCTCTCCAGTCTAGTTATGTGATTCATCTGTGAGGCAGTTTAGATTGATTTGTCATAGTCTACATTCCATCTTCCCCCTGACTTCCTGGTTGATTTTTTAAAAATGTATATACAGTAAATTCATTCTTTGTGGTATATAGTTCCATGAGTTTTGACAGATGCATAGGTTGCATATAGACTGCTCCAATTACATAGCAGTTGCTTTACCCCAGAAATTCCTTCACAGCACCTTGCTATGTAGCCTTTTGGGTTCAGCATTTTTTCATTTAGCAAAATGCTCTTAAGTTTCATCCATGTTTGTTGCATTAATCAATAGATTATTGCTTCAATGGTATTGCATTGTATATATACACAGTTTGTTTATCCATTTACCAGTAGAAGGACATCTGGGTTGTTTCAAATATTTAGTGATTATGAATAAAGCTGCTATAAACATTTATGGACTGGTAAAAAGTAAATTTTAATCAGTCTCTGGTGCAGTGGTTCTGGGGACTTTCAAAAATAACAAAAAACACAGATGTCTGGGCCCCACTCCCAACTAATTGAATCAATTTCTTTGGATGGGGCCTGGGTTAATGGTTTTGCAAAAGCTCCCCAGGTGGTCCTCTTGTGCAGTCAGGGTTGAGAATTAATGCTTGGAAACACATGCTGCTGCTGAGTCGCTTCAGTCGTGTCTGACTCTCCGTGACCCCATAGACGGCAGCCCACCAGGCTCCCCCATCTCTGGGATTCTCTAGGCAAGAACACTGGAGTGGGTTGCCATTTCCTTTTCCAGTGCATAAAAGTGAAGTCGCTCAGTCGTGTCCGACTCAGCGACCCCAACGACTNCAGCCCACCAGGCTCCCCCATCTCTGGGATTCTCTAGGCAAGAACACTGGAGTGGGTTGCCATTTCCTTTTCCAGTGCATAAAAGTGAAGTCGCTCAGTCGTGTCCGACTCAGCGACCCCAACGACTGCAGCCTACCAGGCTCCTCCGTGATCATTGTATTTTTGGTAAATCAGCTCTCTAGGGGTTTCCTTATTATTTTTACTTGGCATGGTTTAGTAATTACATTTAGGTAGTATAAGATTATGCTTCAAATTAGTTGTTTCTCTTAAGGATTTAATTTCATTTCAAGGCGAGAGTTAGTGTATGCAGATTAAACCAAGACCTTTTAAAAGGTGCACTTATTGAGGTTTTAAGTAGTCATGATAGAAATATATTATTAATATGTCAATTATATCCCTCAGAAATATTTTAATAATTATATGTTTGATTAAAAGGAGTACTTGTTGGTTATAGAGTGTGATTATATGTTTGAATAAACAGTAGAATGAAATGAGCTTCCTTAATCACCAAGTCAATTATTTTATATTGTTGATGAAATATATTATTATCATATATATTGATAGTGAGTTCTTACAATGTTTTATCACAATATTTAACAACAATTATGTTGGGTTAAAGAGTAAAACAAAATTAAAATCATTATGAATTGGGAAACAGATATTTCACATTAAAATAAAGACATTTCCACATCAAGTATAAATTACATAAGAACACATGGGGTTTTAAAACATTTCTCTGAACTAACTAAAAATGCTTTTTTTAAGCTACGTACTTTAATGATCAAAATGCTTACCTAGATGAATTTTCATTTCTGTCTTAACCCTAAGCATAGTTTTATTCAGTTGATGGAGAATCTGAGAATAATTCTATGATCACCAAGTGTTAGGAGGTCTTTCACAAATCAATTTGCAATAAATAAAGCCTTTAAAAAAAATCTAATTGAGCATTCCACCTAATAACTGGAAGAGTCCTCTAGAAATAAAGTCTTTTTAATAAAATACTTCTCCACAGTGTTTAGTGGATTATATTTGGGCTTCCCTGATAGCTCAGTTGGTAAAGAATCCTCCTGCAATGCAGGAGACCCAGGTTCAATTCCTGGATCGGGAAGATCCACCGGAGAAGGGATAGGCTACCCACTCCAGTATTCTTGGGCTTCCCTTGTGGCTCAGCTGGTAAAGAATCCACCTGCAATGTGGGAGACCTGGGTTAGATATCTGGGTTGGGAAGATCCCCTGGAGCATGGAAAGGCTACCGACTCCAGTATTCTGGCCTGGAGAATTCCATGGACTGTATAATCCATGGGGTTGCAAAGAGTCGGACATGACTGAGCAACTTTCACTTTCATTTACATGAATAAATGTTAACTCTGATTTTAAAACACATTTATCATAAGAAATGAGATATAATGTTGATATTCTTTTGATTTAGCTCTTAGATTCTAATAGATAATGACCATATGTTATTTACATACTTGGCCAAGATTATTTGGGGGTACCAGGACTTTCAAAGATGTGCTTTCCTGCAAAGGGTGGTATGGAAACTCATTGCCAGGGGCACATAATGCCCTCTATTGCCCCCCTCCCCCTGCAAAAAACATACATACACACACACAAAGCAATGACTTTAGTACTGCATTAGAAAGAGCTAAAATGTATTTAGCAGGTAGAATGTGCATGCATTGTGCTGCATGAGAATTATCTCATTTAATCATTCCAGCACATGTGCTTTAAAAACCTTTATTATCCTCAACTATAAGTTAGGGTAAATCACAGATTAGAAAGGTTAAGTTACTTGTCCTTAGTAGGTTGTTGTTTATATTAAGTGGTGAAGTTGTGAATCATATCTAGATAATCTGACTTCAGAGACCACAGACTTCATTGCTACGCCACATTCTGTTAGGCATCATTTGCCCCATCTTTACTGAATTTAAAGAAACCCTATTCTCCCTTCATGCATCTTACTTATTTTATAATGCTAGACACATTCTGTTTTATTTGTGATTCTTGTATTTGTTTATATACACATACGCTCCTGATGGTGTCTAGATGCTTTCTTCTCTGTTCTGGGAGTATTTGCACATTGCCTGACACTCCGTAGGCTCTCAATAACTGCTTGGCTGATTAAAGAACAGATGTAAAATTCATACAGAGCACCCGTTATGTTGGATTGGGATCCCCTCTTCATTTCAGAGGTACCTCAGAAGGCTTTTGGAAACTCAGCCAGTTCTCTTGCTTGGTGCAGTGCTGGCTTAGGTATAATATCTAAGTACCTTTCGTGAGTAAGTTTGAACTTCCTCTGTAAACATAATGCATTAATAATTATAAAATGCGGTACAAGGAAACCTACTCTATAACTTGATTTTGTTCTGGGAGAGAAAATGCAAAACCAGTGTAGATAAACTTAGGGATGATGTGAGTGGGACCAGTTATGGTAATGTGATCTGCATGACAAGTGTTTTTGCTGGGGAAGAGTTACTTAAAGTGTTTCATTCTAGATAATAATAATTGATCACACTATAGTAGTGACCATGATTAAACATGATAGTATAAGGTCCTTTTTCTCTCTGAGGAACACCCATTGAGTTACAGTGGGAATGAGACCATAAAACCTTAAATTTGAAAGAATTAGAAGGTGGAGAAGCGTGTCTAGAACTTTGATTGCTCTTGTTTCTATGGTTGTGTCCCCTCCTTTTTACTGTTTATTTCTTGGCTGTGCTTTTTTCTTGTGAAGTAAGGCCATACTAAGTAATTTAAGGAATGGTATTCCCCAAGAACAGTGTAATCAAGGAACACTGCTATTTTCTCATAGATTTTGAAAGGCTTTATATTCTTACATGCTTACTTTGAAGTAACTCAAATCACAGAAACAGGGTAGCCAAACGGATGTACCTCTCTCTTTGGTCTATCGCTTGCCTTAGAGAAATGTAATTCATTTAAAACCTGCAATTCTGACACAGTGTTAAATATACACTACCTATTCAGGTAACACCTTTTCACAACCTTTTGTTGCCAAGAATCAGTTGTGGGACCTTACATTTCTGCTTAAAATTGTGTAGGATTATACCCCCTTGATTTATTTTGTAATAGCTCCATGCGTTTTACTGTGGCAGCTAAGAAAGAGTGTTGTCCTTAAGGACCTATCCTCAAAATAGCAAGTTTGGACAAAGCTAATTGATTGTAGATTTGCTGTTGTTCATTATCTTAATTAGTCTAGGTAATTAAATCATTAATTGATTGAAGCTGATCCCTTGCTAACAAACAGTAAAACTCAATGCTTTTCTGCTTGATCCCATGAGAACTACCTCTTCAGTTCTTCACTCACCTCTTTTTTTGTGGTGTTGACAGACTCTGACAGCGGGCACAGGGGCACTAGAGGGTAACAATAACCTGTGGACAGAGTTGCTGTGAGATGTGTTTCAGTGGAAGCAGACAGCAGTCCCAGCCTGGCTGAGGCTAATTAACACTGGACGGTAAACCACCGCGCAGAAGCAATCCATTATGCAGACAATCCTGTCTCCGGCAGTTAACTTTTGTTGTTGGTTGTGTTTTGCTTGGGTACCTTTCTGAAACTGTGGATTTCCATCAAAGGGCTCTGATAGCCCTTCCTGCCTGGCGTATGCCCATGTATCTTTAGTCTTGTGCCGCGGTGTTTCTGAGGTGAGCACTTTTTCTTCTTACTCAAGATTCATGAGCCTCTGGATAATCATTCTGTTTCCTAAATATATGAAGCTCTTTTAAAACTTCAAAGCTGCCTCAGGGCGGAGGGAAGGAGGGAGGGAGAGAAGATGCCCACTTAGAAGGCTTCTAGTGAATTGGCAAAACCACGAATACTTGTCTTCAGGTGCTGAAATATGAGCTGTTTTAACAGAGCTATTTTAAGTCTGAAAGTTGGCTTTTAAAATGAATCACTAATCCGATAATTACAATAACACTAGAATCAGACTAAACAAAGGAAAAGGTAAGGCAATAAGAAGCTGTTTTACCTTGGAGTGCATTTCAAACCTCCTTGTTAGTCCTGTTCTATCTCATTTTAGAGAAACTTCTGTTGTAAGCTTGGTTTTATCAAAATTCCTTCAATACTATGAGGGTTTCTTTTCTTTCTTCCTTTTTTTTTTGGTGTGGAAGTAATGAAATTTGTAACTGGCTTCTTTTCTCTTTGCTTGGATAAACTGAGTCTGGCAGGTCTTTGGAAGAATTCAAGTTCTTGCTTTTTCTGATTGATATGAAAGCAATAGTAAGGAAGCAGAAGAGGTTGAAAGAATGTCTGGCATATGGATATAATGCTTCCTGCATGCTCCTAATTAGAGTTAGCTGTTTTTTTTTTTTTTTTAATTATTGTTGACATAGCTTTCAGACAACTCTGCTTGTGGAAAAATATAGCAAACAAATGAGTCCTTTATGTCACTACCGAAATAAATTCTTAGAGAATTGTAATGTTCTATCATGCATAGTTTACTGTGGCTACAGTTATATCCAATAAACATTAACATGTGACACATAATTATAAAACATTTTCTATCTAGACATACTTCCTTTAAAACTCTTGCACGAATCTGATAAATTATAATTCTATATTCTGTATATAATATGTGCTTAATTTCTTTCTAACCTGGAAAGCAGATATATCTTGTATATCTCTCTTTATTGTTGCTTATTTTATGTAATGTTGAGACAAATGCTGATTCCAGAATGGAAAAATCACCTCTTATAATCAGAAATAATTTAAAATTCAAAACTATTATTTGTTTATATTTTAACAGTTAATAATTTGTTTCTTATAGGTATTCTAGTCATATTTGTTTTAAGATGAAAAGATACTTTTATTTCAGAATAGTTTTAGAAAAGTGATTATACCTATTAGGAGAACTGATGTATTGATATTTTACTTGCAGGAAGAATATGAACTTAACAGTTTTGGGGATGCATGAGAGGTCAGAGGCTGAAGCTTTTATAACTTAATTGAAAATCAGAAGGTGTTATGAGAGGCATTGGAATGAGTTCAGCTCGGTTCAGTTGCTCAGACGTGTCCCAATCTTTGCAACCCCATGAACTGCAGCATGCCAGGCTTCCCTGTCCATCACCAACTCCTGGAGTCCACCCAGTTCCCTGTCCATTGAGTCAGTGATGCCATCCAACCATCTCATCCTCTGTCATCCCCTTCTCCTCCTGCCCTCAATCTTTCCCAGCATCTGGGTCTTTTCAGATGAGTCAGCTCTTGGCATCAGGTGGCCAAAGTATTGGAGTTTCAGCTTCAACATCAGTCCTTCCAGTGAACACCCAGGACTGATCTCCTTTAGGATGGACTGGTTGGATCTCCTTTCATTCCAAGGGACTCTCAAGAGTCTTCTCCAACATCACAGTTCAAAAGCATTGATTCTTCGGTGTTCAGCTTTCATTATGGTCCAACTCTCACATCCATACATGACCAGTGGAAAAACCATAGCCTTGACTAGATGGACCTTTGTTGGCAAAGTAATGTCTCTGCTTTTTAATATGCTGTCTAGGTTGGTCATCATTTTCTTTCCATGGATTTTATTTAGTTATGACTTGTGATTAATAGTGAGGGCAGAAAGATTGCCCTGGGAACTCTTTGTTTATTAATGGGAATATAGTTGATCAGAGTGAGAGAGGATGGTGACTTCTACTCTGGTGGTGGCAGTAGAATTGGAGAGAAGTGGATACATGCCAGAAACACTAAGAGATATGAAAGAAAAGAGAAGTTAAGGATGACTCCCAGATCTCTCTTATGAGCACCTAGTTGGGTGATGGTAGTATTTATTGAGATAGAAAGCACTAGCGGGAAGGAGGACTTGTTTGGGGTGAATGGAGAATCAAAAGCTTGGTTTAGGACATATTGGATTTGACCTGACCTTGAATAACCTAGTGGCAGAATTAAATAAGCAGCTAGATATATGAACTTCCATATGAGAAAAGAGCTATGGGCTGAAGTTAATCTCTTGAAGTTATAAATGAGAATAGACAATATCACCAAAGGAGAGAGTAAACAAAGACTGAGAATTTAAGAAGCAACCCCCTGGGAACTCTTTATTTATAGAGGATGAGTACAGCAGGTGAGGTCAAAGAGGGAAAGGAGAAAGAAAACTATAGAAAAAGGAGAACATTCAGGGAGGGGTGTGTTTTAGAGACCAGAGGCACTGATGTTTGGAGGAAAGATGCTCTGAGAATCTACTGAAGGATCTGGAAAGTGTGTATTGAATTTGGTGACTTCGGGAACATTGATGACATTAGAAAGAGTTGAACTGAAGAAAACGAAGGAGTGGAGTGGATTATTTAAGGGAGAAGTAGAATACACATAGGATTCTGAATCTGAAAGTGTTCATTCATCCTCAGCTCATAAACTCAAAGCAGAATCCTTTTTATGCAGTATCATAAGTATGTATTCAACAAAAAAGAAATATTTAAGCATCTAGGCCTCTAGACTTTATTATTTTTCTTCCCTTTTCTGCTGATCTCGTTAAAGAAGAGTCAGTATATCACCATGCTGCATATTTGGTCTGGGGAGGAGGTCTAAAGAGTTTTTTCAAAATCACGATTGGTATCATCACCAAAATGTTTCTTTTATGGTCTGGTATCTGACCAGCTCTTATGTGTTTTGTTTGATGACACACACTTATACTGCCACTCCAATTACGCTGAACTACTTGAAGTTCTCCAAATAATTGGAGATTACATTTATAAAGGTTAAAAATTTCTCCAGTCAGTATTGTTGAATCTGACTCACGGCTGTTGAATCTGCCTGAAATGTTCTTCTACCTTTTGCCTTCAAGTGCCCCTCTTCTGTGATGCCTTCCCATAAAGAACCTCTTCTGTTCCTATACTGTATAAATTTCTGTAATAAATTCTCCAAATGTCCTTTTCTTCCTCTCTTTCTCCTTTGCTTCTCTCCTTTCCTTCCCTCCTCCTCCCTTCCTTCCATCTTAGGCTGGAACATCTTGAAGTGAAGGAAATTATTTACGTATTCTCTTGGCCTAATGTAGTAAGTAGGGCCTCCCTGGTGGCTCAGTCAGTAAAGAAACCGCCTGCAGTGCAGGACACCTGGGTTCGATCCCTGGGTTGGGAAGACCCTCTGGAGGAGGGAATGGCTACCCACTCCAATATTCTGGCCTGGAGATTTCCATGGACAGAGGAGCCTGACAGGCTACAGTCCATGGGGTCGCAAAGAGTCAGATATGACTGAGCGACTTGCACTCACTCACAGTGTAGTAATTGCTGTTTGTTGAATGAATAGATGAACTTCAGCTAGGCTAATCCAATTGAGAAACAAGATATAGCAATAGCAAAAAAGTCTTCTGAAAAGCAGAGATGGTACAAATAAATAAATAAAGTACTTCATTAAAAGTTAAGGCTCTTAAGCCTCACTCAGAGCCTGTTTTCATTGACTTCACATACAACTCTAAAATGCTGATTTATTTGGCAGTCACACTGACCTGCTTACACTTAGACAAACTCTTGACCCACTGACAGATCTCAGAAAAAACAAGTCACTGACTGACAGGGAAATGAAAAACTATACAAAATAGATAGGAACAAAACCCGTGAAAAATAGCAGAGTGAACTACAACTGTACAAAAGAAGGGAGAGAGCTCATAAAAGAAGGAAAAAAGTGGCCTGTGAGGACCTTCCATCAGGTCTAAAGCCAAATGAATAAACTAATTTACTAAAACAGGGTATAAAGAAACCTGAGGGCTTTTCAGGTGCCTTAGTGGTAAAGAATCTGCATGCCTATGCAGGAGACACAAGAGATGCGGGTTGGATCCGAGGATTTCGAAGATCCCCTGGAAGAAGAAATGGCAACCCTCTCAGGTATTCTTGCCTGGGAAATCCCATGGACAGAGGAGTCTGACGGGCTACAATCCATGGGGTGGCAAAGAGTCAGACACACCTAAGCGAATGAGCACATATACATACACACACACACACACTATTGGTTCAAAAACAGAAATGCATTTAATACATTAAGTGAAAGTGAAGTCGCTCAGTAGTGTCTGACTCTTTGCGACCCCGTGGACTGTAGCCCTCCAGGCTTCTCCATCCATGGGATTCTCCAGGCAAGAGTACTGGAGTGGGTTGCCATTTCCTTCTCCAGGGGATCTTCCCGACCCAGGGATCAAACCCAGGTCTCCCGCATTGCAGGCAGACGCATTAACCTCTGAGCCACCAGGGAAGCTCATTAATTAAAATCAAGTATGGAAATACATATAGTTTATTGAAAAAAAATATTGCTTCTATGTGGAAATGTTGTTGTTCAGTTGCTCAGTCATGTCCACCTCTTTTTGCCATGAACTTCAGCATGCCAGTCTTCCCTGTCCTTCACTATCTCCTGGAGTTTGCTCAATCTTTGCTGTCATCCAAGCATCTCATTCTCTGTCGCCCCCTTTCCCAGTATCAGGGTCTTTTCCAGTGAGTCAGCTCTTTGCATCAGGTGGCCAAAGTATTGGAGTTTCAGCTTCAGTATCTGTCCTTCCAGTTAATATTCAGGGTTTATTTCCTCTAGCATTGCCAGGTTTGATCACTTTACGGAATACCTTATTCCTAGGGATGACAGTAATAAACACATAGAGCATTCAGGTAGGCTAAAATACTTTGGAGGGAGGGAATGGATATCATGAGAATAAGGATAAAAAGGAAGAACAGTATGTAGCAGACTTAGGGATCTTTGGGAAATTATCATTCTTTAACATAGATACAATTATTTTCTCTCACTAGAATAATTGAGTTAACATTTTAAATGTGCTGTTTTACCTTTCCAGGCTGGGACACTTTGTTTTACCCCAGGTGACTGAGATGATTCTTCTTCCTTCTTTTTCATAAATTATGGTACAAAGAAAAGTTTTACCTTCACTAAAAATCCCCACCTTGTGTGTTTCTTATTTTCAATTTAGGTTAAATCATTGACAGACCAAAAGGCAATGGTATTTATAGGATTGAAACACCTCAAACACTGAGCAAAGGTTGTTTGAAAGTGGTATGTCAGATTTAATGCAAGTTCGGTTTTTGTTTTGGTGTTTACTATTTAATGATGTTAAAAATAAGGACTTTTCTCTAATTACAACCTGTGAAAAAAGTCTCCTGCCCCAGCCTTCTCTGAATTTCTAGATTCAATTGCCTATCTGTTTTTTACAAATGAATGAAAACGTTGACTATGACTGAAGCTCTGTAACAATGTATTATTTTTTTCCCACTCCTTAGAAATAATAAAAGCACATCATAATACATCTTTGCTATTAACAACTGACCTCCAGTGTGCTATGGAACTGTGTAATTGAATAACACTTTTTTCAGAGGGAGATAGTCAATAGAAGAAATGAATTTAAGTACCTCATGACGATAAAGCGATCGCTTGGTAATTGTGAAAGTTCTGAAATAGAAAAGCTGCTTTTGATTCCTCTTGGCTGACCTCTTTTCTAAGTGGAATTTGAGAGTTTACTACAATACAGAAAATAATAATTTAGATGCATTTTTACTGACGGCAGCACAGTTTCCTAAATGAAAGTAATATTGTGGTGTGAAGATAAAATTACATGGTTTCCATTAAAATAAACACTAGGAGAATGTCACATGCAGTGATAAAAAAAAAGTGAGTGAAATCTGGAAAACAAATTATTTGAAATAGCACGTTGGATAATAAGGGATTTTTAAAAAGAAACATTACTGAGCATTAATATTGTTACTCATAAATTACTGATTTTTTATTACATGCCCATATTTAAAGAAATCAACTGTTACAAATTTCTGAATTGTTTCTAACATTTCTGACCTTTGAAAAAGATGCACTGCCAATAACTTGAAGAGCAGAAAGGATCTCTTTCATAGGCTTGTTTAAATAGTTACAGTAATCTGTTGTTCATTTGCTAAGTTGTGTCTGACTCTGTGACCCCATGGACTGCAGCATGCCAGGCCTCCCTGTCCTTCACTGTCTCTCGGAGGTTGCCCAAGTTCATGTCCATCGAGTCAGTGATGCCATCCAACCATCTCCTCCTCTGTCATCCCCTTCTCCTGCCCTCAATCTTTCCCAGCATCAGGGTCTTTTCCAATGAGTCGGCTGTTTGCATCAGGTGGCCAAAGTATTGGAGCTTCAGCTTCAGCACTGTGTTAATTAGGACTGACAACATGACCATTTCAGTTTATCCTCTTATCATAACAGGTAAATCTGCTGTTTTCTGTAGAGTTTAATGTAAAATATACTTCTAATAACACAGAATATTACCATAGAGAGTGAATGTTTTGTGGCCATTGTACCGGCCTTTGTTTTCACTGAAGTGCTATGATGGGTAACATTTTAGAAAATAGCTCATTTCTTCCAACTTGGAATATAGCAAGCTTTCATATCAAAAATATGAAATTATATTCATGAAACTTGCTGACTTAACCAAATAGAATCATAAATCTAAAACACTTGATTTTAATTTCTATAAATTTTCTTAAGGTTATTTTCAAGTGTCCAATAAAATTAGTTCATTTTTCCTTTTCTTTTGTAAAACAATATTATTAAATGTACTCTAAATGGCCTATTTAACAGTATTTGATTCTGGCTTTTTAGGGTAATGGAAAATAATGTTCCCAGATGCTTATAATGAAAAGAACTGGTTAATTGAGAACATTGACCATATATTTAAATTCTTTGAGGAATTAATCTTTTATTTTAATTATATGGAATGTTTTGATGTTTTCTTTGTCAGCCTCATGTTTTTGTCAGGGATATGTTGAAAGTCCTTGTAAAAAATCAAGTTTATTTGATAACTAGCCAGAGCAACAGTTTAGTATCTTTCTTGAAGGCACAAAGTTGAGCTAGTTGGTTTCAAATGAGGAATCATTATACAGTTCCTCTGAATTTCATTACTTGTTAGAATTTTACTTAAAGGATCATCAATTCTGTATTTTTTCATTATTTAGAAGTTATGTAAAGGTGCAGAGTTTGTGATAAAAATTGTGAAAGAGTATTAGAAATTCATCCTTTAACAAAGAATAAAGGATTAACAACTTCAGATGGATGCTGTTTCCTCATGAAGGGTTTGCTAAGTTTCTGGCGTATACTCCCAATGTTACACATGCTGATGCTGGTTTGGGGGTGATGCGTATTAGTTTTATAATATTTTCATTAGTATTTTGAGTTTGCGATTTCCCATATAATAGTCAGTTATAAGTAAGGAATGCTTTCCAATGAAGCATAATTTCTCCTCACATCAGTGCTAAGTTTTATTAGATTTAGCCTTTTTGACTCTTGAAATACGACCAAATGTCAGTCATTGTATCAGATAAAAAAAAAAAAGTCAGTAATGTAATGAAGTCCTATAAGGCAACTATAAAGATAGATTAGTCATCTATAAATTAAATAGTATGTTCAATAGATTTTGAGAAATATGTATGTTTATAAGTTATCCCACAATTTAATCCTTTTACCTAAGATTACTTAAGTCCACATCATGGGATTATTCCTCTCCTACTCTTAATCCTATTATCATATCCAACCCAAATAAATATGCCATCATTCTTTAACTTAAAACTAACATCCGTGTATTGACTATTACAATGTCTTATCAACTGGACATTGTGATGACAATCACGTGTGTACCGTCGTAGCCATCTACCTCTAAATCTCTTTAGTTTGTAATCAAAGACATTTTTAATATTCACATTATACATGGCAATGGTGGCTTGGCTGTTGTGGGTCTTTGTCTTTTAATATGGGGGCTCATACCGAAGAAGCAGCCCTTATTTGGCTTCTGCCATTCTTATGATAGCAAGTGGAAGCAAGATACTGGGCTGCACCACTCAATTACACTTAAAACCAATGCTTAGATCTAGTGTATGTTTTGTCATATTCCATTGGCTGAAGTGAGATATGTGGCCAACTCTATGACTGGGAGGTGTGCTCTGCCTCCAGTGAGGCAGCCTGAATCACATGCTCATGAACAGGACTATAATCCTCTGTTATAGGCAAGAAAATGAAAATATGGAAATAACTTCCCAGAGATGTTTAATACGTTTGATTGCAGCCCTTGTAATTCTGTGTTTGGTTAATTGTGAATTTCATTTTCCATTCTGGACACTCGGAGAGTTCCAGAGGCTGCTTCACTGTCCCTTGGTGATTTCATAGGCTCCTACCTTTGGTGACTAAGAAGAAGGTTGCTGTGGTTATTGAGCAGTGACAAGTTGTTTACTGAACACATTGAAAATGAGAAAAAGGAGAGAAAACAAAGATAAGGATTGCTTGGTACTATACCAAAGTGACCAAACTGGTACCAAACCACCCAGTTTCTTGGGAAAAAGTTGGTTCTTCTATTATCCTGAATATTTCCGCATGCTTTCCCTGGGGTCAGTTTTCAGGCTGTTTTAATATGAGGTCAGTTCAGTTCAGTCGCTCAGTCGTGTCCGACTCTTTGCAACCCCATGAATTGCAGCACGCCAGGCCTCCATGTCCATCACCAACTCCCGGAGTTCACCCAAACTCATGTCCATCGAGTTGGTGATACCATCTAGCCATCTCATCCTCTGTTGTCCCCTTCTCCTCCTGCCCCTAATCCCTCCCAGCATCAGAGTCTTTTGGTCAGAGGTATGCAATCCCCTCAGAATGCAATTGAACATAAGCTTGTGGTAGCATGTCTATGTTCAATGATAAAAATAATTATTTTGTGATTTCTGGGGCATTAAATAAAGCTTGGTAGACTGCAAGCATAGATAAGACTTTCAACAGAAAATGGCTGAACGATATTGAGATCTGGCTATTCAATGATAAATGCACATCACCTTTACAATAGTTTTGTGGATCATAGGAGATATACTTATCACATTTGAGCAGTTTGATAGATCTTTCTCAGGAACTTGCGCTGTGACTACAGCTCCTATTTCTAACTGTTCCCCACCTCTAATCCTTCCTCTTCCTGGTCCCTGAGTTTTATCTATGTTTCCAAAAAGTTATGCATTCTTAGAAGCTCTAGAGAAATTACTCAGAAACCTGAGTAAAGCCCTGAATAACACATCTGATGCACAGTAGGTGTTGAATATATAGTAGCTATTTTAAAAGTATGGTTATAATTATAGTTTTTATAATTAAATGAGCAGCTTTGATCCTTATTTCTTGTGTGAGTTGTATTTAAAACTGCTTGCCTTAAATGGAAAACCATGTAAGCCTTACATTCATATATAACTTTTGCAGTTTGTATTGAGTGCTTCCTGTGGACATGATGATTATTCACTCACAGCAGAAACTGAAGGAGAATGTGACTGATACCGTCCATGAACTGAGAGGTTTATAGCCACCCATGGTTGCCTGTAATTGAATAGTTTATGTGCTTGAAGGTAATGGATGGGAGATTAAGGGACAATAATACTCCATCTTGACCAACAAGTTCAGTTAGAAAGTCTTGAGAAGTAGTTCTAGTTGTTTACTCTATCAGTACTGTTGTGTCTATAAATTTGTGTGCCTTCTTCCCAAAATGGACACACACAAACAGTAAACTTTTAAACAGCCAAAATCAACAACTGATTTACAGTCTGGAAACCCCACCAAGAAGGCTTTAGTTTGTATTTAAAGAGCCCCATGATTCATCTCATTGGACTGCCAGATTTCTCTTCTTATTAAACTAATAATGGTACCTGAAGGATCCTTAAAAATCCTTTCCCCCCTTTTTCTTTCCTAAGTATAGTCAGTCCTCAGAAATGAGACTCATTCCTTTTTATTTCCCCCAATCAACTCTTCTATTTAATTTTGACCCCAGTTCCAAGGTTATGATTTCCTGGGTACTAAGGAAAAAAAAAACAGTCAAAGAAATATTAGAAAACAGGCCTGTGTTTATAGAGTGGGAGAAAAATATAATTTTAGTAGGGCAGAAAATGTTAATGTTGTTTTCATGCTTCCAAGAGCATTTGGTTAGCTAACTTGCTTTTAAAAAGAAAGAAAAAACAAGTGAAAATGAAGAAACCATTACTGTGAATTCCAAAGGAAGACCTTACTCTTTTGTACATCTCTGACTATAGCTGAATGTTTGATAACAAATTTGGCAGATATATTTTTTAAAAGAGGACAAATTTTATAGTTCTCAGGACCTGAAGCAGGAGAAATTTGACTAGATTCATAAAATTGTTAACAGCACTCAGTTTAATTTGGAATCAAGTGAAAACTCATCATGGCTTACAAGGCCCTGGGTAGTTCAGCTCCTATTATATTTTTCTCTGCCTTTATCTTGCATCAGATTCTCCTTCGCTCATTGTATTTTGATTGTCTTGCCACCTTCATGCACAGTCTTCCCTGTTCCTGGATTTCTTCCTCTGTTCATCCTAATTCAGTCTTTCTCATTATTCCTCTTCTGTAGGTTCTTCCTTCACCGTCCTAAATAGGTCTATCTTCTCTATCATTGTGTTTATCTTATTCCCAACGCGTCACATTTTGATTACTTGGTGTTTACCCCTTCCTCCTTCATATATACACACCCCACAACTACAGGGTTGTGTGGGAGTGTCTTTCTTTTTCTCCACCACCTAAAATTTTATGCATTCTTCATACAAATTGTTGTTAAGTGTTTGTTAATTAAATGAACAAATCAGTGCATTATTGGAAAGTGTTGGATTGTGTTTAAGATATTACCTTACCTCTAAGATGAGAGTAAAGGACCTGACCACTGTGAATCTGTTGCACAACAAGGATAGCTGTGGCCAGATCTCTTGGCTTCTCTTTCTCTCCACTGGGCTGTGATGTTACCCTGTAAAACCTATCATAAGCATGGACTTTAATCTACCTTCCAGCTGAGTTTTGTTGCCCCTGAATGTCTTTGCTGTCTACTTGCTGAATGCTTCTTGGATTATACTTTTACTCCTTAGGTCAGATGTGGTATGGGTGTTTTTAAGGGATCAAATGAAAAACCCATATATAGTAAGGAACCAACAACATTTGATCGAATCTGAATATTGGTTTGGAACAGATGTTTGAGTAAAATGTCCAGCAAGATATTGAGAGAATAAATAATATATGACTGTTCATGCATCACTTTCATGTTTATGCAGAGTTATTTCTACTTTAAGAAAAATGGATATTCAGAACATTCTCATTTGTAGCAAGCATTGCTGATAAATTTAAAGTATAGTTTAATTTATCACAGATCAGTTTATCAAATGTCAAGTATCTCCTACCTTAGAATTTTGTGATTCTATAAGATACAACTTAGTTTCATTTGCAGGTGAGAAACTGAATAAAATGTATGTCACTTACCCTGAGTTACCTGTAATCATTTATGCAACTGACTTAATAAGAAATGCTCTTTATAATGTAAATATTTGGTATCACAGACGAATATGAATAGACTATATGACAGACATTGGTTACCTAACTGGTAGACAGTTAATTTTTGCTTACTAGTAACAGAACCCAGATTTTATTCCAATATAAATGTCTATGTCTGATAGAGAAGTCTGGGTCCTATGTTGTGACTCTTACTGGTTTAAAATACATATATGCAGTGGTCTTACTTTCCCTTCTAACGGCTGCACTTAAACACAGGCATGCAATTGGACTATGGCCAATAAAAATGGAGTAATTGCTGGGGAATCTTTGAGAGGAGTTTATTCACTCACAGGAGAAAGATACAAGAGAAGGGTGTTCCCTGAATGGTCCTTCTGCACGTGGTGTTGGGAACGATCGCATACATCCGCACGGGAGGGGTGAATCAGCACGATGAGAGGGTGGGGTGGACAGATGGACAAGGGGAGGCTGAGTGGGTGAGAGTGTCCCTGATATGCTGAGGAAACTATTCCTGCCTCAGGCAGAATAGCGTCCTTGTTGTTGAGACCACTTTGAGTAGGGGCTTCTTCTACATGCAGCCCCCAGTATCAACAGATGACTGTCCTTCAGGTGGACTAATGAAAACTTAGCAGAAGTGCTTCCATGTTGTAGTGGGGGAAAAAAAAAAAAAGACCTAGCAGAGCTTACAATTTCAAATCAGTAGGCTTCAAAGTGAGAGAGAAATCAATGCAAATGCTATTTTAAGATTTAAGCAACTCTGAAGGCTACCGTCGAAAACTTGAGCTAGTATGAAGACTACCAACATCAATATTTAGTATATACAGCTCGAAAAGACATCTGGATTTAAGTTTCTGAACTTTGTTTTCTGAATTTTTGTAAAAATATCTAAGTAAAAGGAATTAGTTTATCTTGGTACCTGCAGGAAACAAGTGTTTTTAATCCTGAAGAAAATATATTGTTCTTTGGCATTTTTATCTTTTGCCAGTGGGCGTATTGAGATCTTACCTATAAAATTTTTTTCCTTAATTCAGCTTTTCTAGGAAAAATACCAAATCCCTGAAACATTTCTGTTTCAGTGGTACTGACTGCAAATAAGATTTTCCATCAGACTTTTACTCTGGAAGTTGCTGTTAGTGTGAATGTAATTGGTTTGAATTTACTTTGGGGTTTGAGGCTTCTCTAAATTGGGTACCTCTGTGGATTTCACTTCCTTTTGCTAAAGAAGGAAAAAAAAAATCACAGCTTTTCCTTTTCTCTCCCATGGCTATTTTCTATTTAGGTTTCCTGTTTCTTTTTGAGTCAATTTAGGTATTTTATGTCTTCACCAGAAAATTATTTATTTCATACAGTTTTAAACATTTATTAGCTATGTGTTGTAAGTATATTCTCTTATTTTAAATATATTTCATTGCTATCTATTGTTAGATCATCTTTTCATGTCTAGGNTAGGTTTCCTGTTTCTTTTTGAGTCAATTTAGGTATTTTATGTCTTCACCAGAAAATTATTTATTTCATACAGTTTTAAACATTTATTAGCTATGTGTTGTAAGTATATTCTCTTATTTTAAATATATTTCATTGCTATCTATTGTTAGATCATCTTTTCATGTCTAGGTAAAATATCCAGAGATTTGCATAATTATTTAAAATAAGACTTAAAAGTAGTGCAAGCACTAGAATATTAATTAAACTTGTCTTTGGAAAAGCATACTGAGAATTGTGCCTAGAAAGATGTGATCTCAAATACTTTTGAAAAGCAGAAATTTACTTTTAAATTATTAGGCATCTGCTTCCTTTTGGACCTTCAAACCTTGTTATGTCCTAGAGCTGGACTTCTCCACTTGGTGTTTAGGAAAACCTAGGTCCTGTTAACAGGTATGTGGAGGAAAATGTCACCCTACATACATGTATGGAAGAAGCACAAATTGATTTGTTTGTTTTGTTGTGTGTGGAGGAATTGCTTTTTCTATTTTGTTTTGTGTTTACTATGGGACTTCTCAGAGCAACTAACATAAATGTATGTAAAGCAGTTTCATAACCCTGCTCCGTAGAACAGCTCAATTAACTCAGTTAACATGTTACATTTCCTCATAAGCATAGAGCGTTTTCTCAGACTTCTATCACCTACACTAGACGGTTGGTTGACGTGGGCCCCTCATGGAGTATGAGCTCCTTGGGGAAGATCAACCACTTTTGTTTCCTCTCTCCTGGCAATGTGCTTGTGAAGAGTAAGAATTTAGAGAAATGATGTAACATAGGGAGTGTTTAAGCAGTGCCTGCATTCTGCCATGTGCACGCAGGACACAGATTCTTCCCACATTCTCCCTGGTAGCCCAGTCTATTTTGACTGAGAAAGATGGTCATGGAGAAAAAGGATATGTTTGTCATGAGAGGGGAGAGTGAAGGTCCTCAGAGGGAGGGTTTCTGTTAGGTCCACAGGAGGCAAGAAGGTTGAGGTTTTCTGCTCTTCAGCTGAGTAAGGTTTTAGGAAATAGGATTTGCTGCTTGAAAAGTAAGGGTGAGAGAGGTGGTGAACTGGGAGGCAATGGAAGAGACTGTGACATTTAACATTGAAACGTTAGTTGCAAAAGACGTAAGTTTCTCCCAACTTCCGAGAGCATAATACCATATAGGCATAACAATCATAGACTTACCATGTGTAATTTTGATTATTTTTAAGCTCCTGTGAAGTTCTATGACATGTGATAATGGGCGTCTCTTGGTATTTGACAGGGATTGGTTCCAGAAACCTCTTGGATACAAAATCAGAAGATGCTCAAGTCCCTTATATAAAATGGTGTGGTATAATCAGCCATCCGTTTACATGAGTTTCACATCTTTTGCTAATCTTTTGAATCTACATTTGTATCACTGTCCTATTAAATATGGTATGGGTGAGTGGACAGGACCCAGACTTGAGTAGTGAACTTCATTTACTCTCAGACATTTGCATCTTGATTTAATTTTTTTTGTCTTTTTGACTAAGATTATGGTAACTCTTGAGACCTATTAAAATGATTTCTTTTTTGAAAACAGCTGTCAACAAGGAAGTTGACTTTCAGTTGAAGAAACAAGCTAATTGGTACTGTGAAACTATGATTAGGAAAGAAATGACTTCTCATGGAAATATGGCTCAGGAGAAGACTCAAAACTTATTAAAATGTTTATATATTTATAAATTGAAATATTCTGAGAAACCTGAAAAATTATCTTTTTTGAATGGCTAGAACTCAATGTGCTGTATATTTACAATAACACTTTACAATTTAAAAAGTGTTTCTGTCTCTTGTTTACTTGACCCTCATAGAAGTTCCTGGAGATTGACAAGACAAATATCAATGCACCATATTTTTGGAAATCAAAGCTCATGGCTAAAAGTAGCTTTTTTTTTTTTTTTTAAAGTAGCTTTTTATGATAGAGTTTATTCGTGCTCACTGATGTGTTCTCTTATTCATGAGTATACCACCAAACCAAATTTCCCAACTTGCCTGGCACTTTGGTGGGACCATGATTAATGGAATATGATTGGAAATTATGTGGGAGTGAGTTGTGCCACCTCTAGGCTAAATGTTTAAGAATGGAGGGTGATTTCGACATGCTCTCCGTGTTCCCTCATCTGTTGGCCGGAGGTAGAGGATCCAGTGGAAGGTTTGGGGAGAGCAGAGCATGATGGAGCCACCAGATGGAAGAAACTGAGTTTCCTGAATGTCACCATGGGGCAAAGCCTCCCTACAAATTACATTAGACTGTGACATGAATGAAATACAAATTCTACTGTGCCAAGGTTTTACTGAGATTGTGAGTTGTTTATTCTGGCAGCTAATTCACCTTCTCACCCCTTATTCTATTGCATTTCTGTTATTACACATTACCCATCTGTACTAGTAAAATCTTGTATTTTCTTTATAAATGAATGTAAAGCAGTTTGAGAATGAGAAGAAGTATAATGTAATCAAGCAGACAAAGGAGAGGGCTTCTTAGATACTGTTAGATGGGGTCTAAGTCTTCCAAAGGGAGAACCATGAAATAATCCACTAAGTAGATGCCTCAGTTCTGAGCTCAGGGGGTATGCAAGAGAATGAAAGAAATAGGTATATAGGAAGAAACAAGATGATTATCAGTTGAATGGCACTGTTTCCGTGCTTTCATTTTGAAACCTGAGCCAGTCTATTCTTGGCATGAGGTAGGGCTAGTAGGGAATGGAACGAATAAAGTTGCATAAAGTTGCTTTTGGTAGAAAGTTAGTATTAGATTACAGGACTATTTGATCACACCACAATAAAAATATGAAAGAAGTCATGACCAGGTTATTTTAAGTAAACTGGCAGATCCTGAAGTAAAAACTGTTTGGCCTCCTGGAAACTGGTTACTATTTTACAACTTCAAAGATAGTTTAGAATGCTGTTCGTACCAAAAGTATGTTGAAGCAGAATGCCTTCAAATTCAGTAGAATTCTTATAAAACTGAAGATGCCAAAATATTTGTGAAATTCTAGAATTTATAAAAATTCTGACTAGGAGCAGCGTTTTCATTTCTTTCTCCTTTTCAAACAGCTGCCACTTTTCTC
Organism: Neotragus pygmaeus; assembly: GCA_006410875.1. Classification (NCBI taxonomy): domain Eukaryota; kingdom Metazoa; phylum Chordata; class Mammalia; order Artiodactyla; family Bovidae; genus Neotragus; species Neotragus pygmaeus. Next base: position 432,963 of record SJYV01014723.1, read on the forward strand.
TCCCTCCTTTGCTCAAGACAGACACTGCGAATTGATTATAATAGCTTCTTTTATCTCTAAATGAAACTGCATCACAGTCATTCTGAACATGGTGCTCGAGACTCTCCTGTCAGGAATATTATCCTTGGAAGCAGGAGAATAACGTGCCTGGGGAGAAATAAGGTGGATACTCATCCAAACTACTCCTTTAATCCCACTATTGCTGGGTTCTTCTCAATTCAAATGAGACAATACATATTCTACATGAGAATATTTGAGGTTGAGGCTATGAGCAATGGTTATATCAAAAGTTGTGTAATGTTTTACATCTTTTTTTCACCCACTTATTTTCTAATTTTTTTTAACTTTATTCTACTGTACAATACTGTATTGGTTTTGCCATACATCGACATAAATCCACCACAAGTGTATACGAGCTCCCAATCCTGAATCCCCCTCCCACCTCCCTCTAAATTGTTTTTGGCTCTGCACTCTTAAGAGGGGATTAGTAATTTCCCTTCAGTTGTTCTTAAAGATACGCCTTTAAAGATTCATTAATGCCTCCCTTGATATGGAAAGAGAAAGGAGACATTGCACTCAAATTCATTTTTCTACTTGTTATCAAGTCTGCTAAAGAGAGCAGATTAAAATTGTCGACTGTAAAAAAAATGTTTTGGTACTTGTATATTCAAAGTACTTTGTCATGTTTTGAGTATTGAAATTAAATAACAGATTCTCCATCTTCAAACTTGTATAGAAAGAAATTTTACGCAAATCAAATATTTACCAATTAATTGCTCACAATTTTTGTCAGAATTTGACATGCCCCAGACATTTTTTCCAGCATCATTGTAAAATTGATATTTCTTAGTCTTTTCTCTCTGATTTTTGCTTTCTCTTTCCCTCTCCTTTACTTCATTACTGTGTTATTTTTAATGTTAACATCACTTTGAGGCATTTTGTTTTATTGAGGAATATGCTGTGTACTCTCTTGAATAAAGTAGCCCATTGTTAAACTGGTGAATTTATTTTTAGGTTTAAATATTTTAAAGAAGACATTTGCTAAGTTATGTATATGAGAAAATAGCTCAGTGTTATTATTTTGAGAGGAATTTACAAATTTTGTCCAAATAAGGATTCCCCACACCCTTTAACTCCACAGATCACTCCAATAAGTCTTCAGGTAGCAGAAAGTGAACTAATCAGCCTAGAGGGAAAGAATAAATACTGACTTATTCATACACTGTTTCTACCTTTATTTTCCTAGCCACTCATTTCTTGGTTATGTTTTGGCCATAACTTAGAACTATAATCTTTTTGCTGCTGTTGCTGCTAAGTCAATTCAGTCGTGTCCGACTCTGTGCGACCCCATAGACGGCAGCCCACTAGGCTCCCCCATCCCTGGGATTCTCCAGGCAAGAACACTGGAGTGGGTGGCCATTTCCTTCTCCATTGCGTGAAAGTGAAAAGTGAAAGTGAAGTCACTCAGTCATGTCCGACTCTTAGCGACTCCATGGACTGCAGCCTACCAGGCTCCTCCATCCATGGGATTTTCCAGGCAAGAGTACTGGACTATACTTCAGCAAATTTCCTTTTTGTAAGAGAGTTCCAAAAACATCTATTTCTTCTTTATTGACTGTGCCAAAGCCTTTGACTGTGGATCACAATAAACTGTGGAAAATTCTGAGAGAGATGGGAATACCAGACCACCTGATCTGCCTCTTGAGAAATCTGTATGCAGGTCAGGAGGCAACAGTTAGACCTGGACATGGAACAACAGACTGGTTCCAAATCAGGAAAGGAGTACGTCAAGGCTGTATATTGTCACCCTGCTTATTTAACTTATGTGCAGAGTGCATCATGAGAAACACTGGACTGGAAGAAGCACAAGCTGGAATCAAGATTGCTGGGAGAAATATCAATAACCTCAGATAT
>SJYV01014723.1:434928-445008 GCA_006410875.1 Neotragus pygmaeus
ATGGTGAGAGTTGGATTGTGAAGAAGGCTGAGCGCTGAAGAATTGATACTTTTGAAGTGTGGTGTTGGAGAAGACTCTTGAGAGTCCCTTGGACTGCAAGGAGATCTAACCAGTCCATTCTGAAGGAGATCAGCCTTGGGATTTCTTTGGAAGAAATGATTCTAAAGCTGAAACTCCAGTACTTTGGCCACCTCATGTGAAGAGTTGACTCACTGGAAAAGACTTTGATGCTGGGAGGGATTGGGGGCAGGAGGAGAAGGGGACGACCAGGATAAGATGGCTGGATGGCATCAGGGACTTGATGGACGTGAGTCTGAGTGAACTTCGGGAGATGGTGATGGACAGGGAGGCCTGGCGTCCTGCAATTCATGGGGTCTGAAAGAGTCGGACACAACTGAGCAACTGAACTGAACTGAAGAGTGATTCTGAGTCGCTTTAGCCTGACTTAAATATCTCCATTGTTCAAGAGGAGAGATGAAATATTTACCAAGAGAATAATGGGTTATAGGGAGAGAGAAGGACAAGAAGGAAATAAAGGAAAGTTTAAAATACATTTATCCCTTGCATATATAAACTTGGTACATTATGTAGCATTATAAATTTATTTTAGAACCCAAAGTAGATTAGGATGATTTATTTATACAAATGAAATCCTAGTGTTTAAACCAACAAATTCTCATATTGTCACTATATAGTGAACCTTTTTTCTTATTACAGAGACATAATTTTTGAGGCATCCAGAATTTCAAAAGATAGTAAACGTGACATACCTCAATTGCTTATTTTTNATACAAATGAAATCTTAGTGTTTAAACCAACAAATTCTCATATTGTCACTATATAGTGAACCTTTTTTCTTATCACAGAGACATAATTTTTGAGGCATCCAGAATTTCAAAAGATAGTAAACGTGACATACCTCAATTGCTTATTTTTTTTTGCCTTCCAAGTGTTTACACCTATGGCTAATTAAAGAGCAAAGATTTCAGCCCAAGCCTCTCAACTGTTAAACAACTTCACTATCTACAAAATAAAGAAACTGGTGTGTATAACATTCTCAGGGGATTTGTACAAAGAAGAGCCAAGTATCTGCTCCTGCATTACTGAAGGTCCTCTTATTTTGTTTAATTCAGAACTTGGTGTTTGACTTTTCCCTAGCCCACATATTTGCTTTGGATAGTGATATTGTACCCCCAAATGTCAGATTTCTTGGTTGACATTAAAAAAATTAGACTGAGGCTCACAGAGCCCACACTTCTGGTGACCTTGGCTGTAACTGGAGTCACAGTAAATATTGTTGTTTGTTGATATTGGCACTTCAGGTGAAGTGTGTTGAGTGCAGGAAGCCTCATAGCCCATGTGGCTCACACCACATACTTAGAACATATGGTTTGTGTTGTCCCCACTGAACTTTCTATAAAGGGCATACATCATGGTTTTCTTTTGGGAATGTTGTAATTTTTTTCTGAGTCAATTTGAAGACTTTCCCCCCCCTATCCTTCCATAAGTTTCTGGCACAGTTTTGAGACAGGCCATGACAATGTTTAATGTAAAAAACTGGGAAGCTTGAAGGAAAATATTTTAAAACCTAGTGTAGGATTCAATATGTTTATATGTATGTATGTGTGTGTGTGTGTGTGTGTGTGTATGTGTGTGTGTGTGTGCATTATGTGTATAATGCTTTCTGTCAGGTGTTCCACATATTCCCTTAAACTTGTAAAATGCAAGGACTGAATTTGATTTAACAAACAAGATATGTAGACCATTTCTTGAGTAGACTGGCAACTTGCTGCTTTCAGAAGTGTGTCCAGGGTGTTGTTCTTTGAAATGGTTTTGGAAGTCTCCCAGGAGAACTTTAATTTACTTTTTTTTCTCGATCAACAGAGTTGAAAACCAATCTTACACAGGCTCTTCTTTCCCAAAGGAAATACTGTATCTTATACATTAGCTTCATAGATAAGTTTAAAAGTTTTAGTGGTTTGCTCTGGCTGATCTACTTTTGTTTGGTTCTCTGACTTGATGAAATATAAAGTCAAAGTCCTGATAGGTAGCTTTCAAAATTTAACTTATGCCTTAGGCAGTTATTTTTAAATGCATCAAAACATATCTTGGTTTTCTTTTTACTATATGGTTTCAATAAATGACAGATAGTATTTCATCTTTTTCTTCTTTTGGTACTATTTATTACTTATATTAGGATTAGGCTGCTTGTTAGGCCTGCATTCCTGAGCCTATCAGTCAAAAGAACTTTGGTCTAGATCCTAGCTGTGCCATTTTTAACAATATGAACATGATCATGTTTTTAACTTCTTTGACTCTCCTTTTACTTATCTCCAAAATGAAGCTGCATCTCACCTTACAAAATTTTTGTAAAAATCAAAAAACATTATGTGTAGACAATGTATGCAATTGTGTCTGAAGTGGATTAGGTGTTTAGTAACCTATTTGGATCCCTTTCATCAAGAATTTGATTATGTATTAATTATTTGTGGGATGGTTGTGTTGTGGACCTGAACTTGGAGAATTTTCACTTTCCACCTACATACACAAGTCTAAAATGTGGGTTTGTGTATATGAATTGTAGAAAAACTCAGATTCCAGCTTAGCTGTGTTCAATCTTGAATATTCTCTGTAATCTTAGGCTCAACCAAGATTGCCTTTAAACTGATTGGTCACTGAATACTTAGGTATTTAACATGAAGACAGCATGATGTCTTAGAAGGTGTCAGGGAAGCACTCAAAAGTCTTTTTGATTAAGGGTGAAACTAGGTCATATTTTGCACTGTACATTGAACTTGATTAAGAAGTTCAAGGATTATAAATATTTTGATAGTGTTTGCTTGCTTTCAAAGATCTATCCTGTCCCTTAGAAGACTCCCTTAGGATTCAAATGAGGACATTCATTTTTGAACATCTTTGCAAGAGCCAGACTGAACAGATGTTTCTTAAAATGAGCTGCTGAGAACAACTGAAACTAGAATTTAAAAGAAAACGTCTAATGTGGCTTCAGTCTTATTTTTAAAGGCAGCTACTAGAAGTGTGGCATGGTGTTGATATGGTGGGTTTTAGAAACAAGAACTTCCTTCTGTGAAGGTACTGTTTGGGATAGATTTCAGCCTGAAAATGAAGATGTGATTAGACTTAGTTCATTTATATTGGCCTATTCCTCTTGTGTGGCCATAGTTTTGCCTGACATTTTTGAGCGTTACCAGTTCTATATACTTCTGTCTTTCGCCTTAGTACCATACTTATACAAGTCTACCATTCAGTCAGCTTAAAAATAGGCCATTTATGGTAAAAATCAGCCCCACCAGTTGATTGACATCATATAAAACCGAAATATTGGCTGATTTCCAACTTAGTCCTGATGTGTCTGTTGCCTTGAGATAGACACCTCATGTTCAGTCTGTTACACATGCAGAGTTTGCCCACAGGAGATCTTCTGGAACCCCAACAGAATGGAAATGTGGCTGTGAGTATTTTAAGCTCCTGGCTGTCAGTTTTGTTCATGGAACCTTCAAAAGTGATTTTTTTTCCCCAAAAAACTTTAATAATAGTAAAGGAAGACAGTTGGTCCATTGGGCTTTCCTACTTCTCCAGTCTCACCAAAATATAATGCATCCCCCCCCCACTTTCTACATTTATGCACTGCTTTGTAGAGGCCTTTTTATTTCCTTTAAAAGATGATTCCTTTTATCTTTTGCCTTTGTTTTCATTCACTGCCAAAGAAAAGCTTTCTCTTGAAGGTTCCAGAATATAACGATGACTTCTTTTTAAAGCTTGATCCATTCGAATAAAAATACAATGCTTTTGCCTTTGAAGATACCAAGACAGAAGGGTATTCTGACATCCAGCTTCTGATGCCAACATGGCCCACTCCCAGAAGAGCTTCTTTAGGGGGGCAGAAATTAATTCAGAACGACCCCAGACTGGGGGAAGCTGATCACTTTTTTTCTATCTCTAGGACCAGGAAGTTTGTGAATATTGTTTGAGCACATGCATATTAATAATATGCCCAGAGAGAGCAGTAAATTTCTTTGAATGAAAACATTCATTGTGAAGTAAATGAATGTAATTATAATTCATAGGAGCACTTTTGTCAAAGTGCAATTTGTAACCCTTAATATCAAAACACAGCAGGCATCCTTAAATATTGTTCAAAATAAGTCTCTTCTACCTAAATAATTTCCTATTAATCAACTTTAACATTACTCCCTAATTTGTATAATATTCTACTTGAGCATATCTAGGATAACTATAATATACTGTTTATCTATAAGTGATATGATTCATTGTCTTTGATTTAAGACAATGAAATTAGTTCAATTTGAGGTTAGTTAAAAAGGGAGAAGTGAGTGAGGTTAGTGTTTCTAAGCCCAGAAAAATAGTTGGGACATTAGTCTTGATGGTTTCTTCTGCAGTGTGGACTTTTAGGTAAGGCAAGGAAGAAAAGAGGGTCATGGGCATCATGGTCAGGAGAATCTCAGTTCTAATTAGGCTTCCAACCTTCTCTGACAGTGAACAAGTTATTAGCTTTTCTTATTTTTTCTTATTTTCTGTAAAGTAAGAATGATTTGCAAAAAATGGTTGTGAGGAGAAGTAGCAATATACAAAATACGGTTCTTGCATGTAATGAATGTGTTTGTGTGAAGAATTGGGTTTGCTGATAACATAGCATTGAGGAAGTGTTACAGTTACCATAACTGTTTGATAAATTACACAAAAATTAGTGCCAAAAAAAAAAGCCATCTGTTATTTTCATAGATTGTGTAGGTCAGGAATTCAGACAGGACACAGTAGAAATGGCTTTTCTCTCCTCCACAGTGTCAGTCTGTGGCAGGAAGACTCTAAAGGGGGCAGTTGGACTCATCTGAAGTTTTGCTTGTTGGTTCATCCTCTGGCTGGTGTCAGGAGATGTATAATGAGAGAGATGTAACAGTTAATGTGGTCTCAGTCACTTCAGTTGTATCTGACTCTACAACCACAGGCACTGTAGCCCGCCAGGCTCCTCTGTTCTTGGGATGCTCCGGGCAAGAATACTGCAGTGAGTTCCCATTTCCTTCTCTAGAGAATCTTCCTGACACAGGGCCTGAACCTGAGTCACCTGTCTTTCCTGCATTGCAGGCAGATTCTTTACCACTGAGCCACCAGGGAAGCCCATAAAGAAGGCAGATGGAATCATCTGAAGCCTTGCTTGTTGAAGTCTGGTACAATTAGGTGTCTAGAACATCTCTCCCTTGATCTGTGTTTATGACCTTTCCATGAGTGCTCTTCAGCCTGGCAGCTTCAAAGTGGTCAGAACTCTACATCTTATCTCAGGACTCCTAGCGCAGCTGATATGAGAGGATTGTGCACTGGTGAGGGGAAAGGAGGGACGGGAGACACTGCCAGGAGGTTTACTGGCAGAAGCTGTATTCTTTTATAACCTAGCCTTGAAAGTCACGTAGCATCCCTTCCAGTATGCTTGGTGGCCAGTGCAGCCCCAACCCCTCACCCCAAATCAGAAAGTGAGAACCAGATGGGATATGTGAATCTTTGGAAAATATAGTCTGACGTAAGAAGACAGTGTTTGGATCAAGAACTTTATTATTTTATTATTTGTCCTCCTCCTTCTCTCCCTCTCCCTATGTCTCCTCCTCCTCCTTTTTTTTTTTTTTTTTTTTTTTGATATCTGTGAAGATATGTTCTGAGAGGCATATTGTGGCCAGATATGGAAACTCATTAATGCTGGGTTGCATAATGTGAAACTGTTCTGCAGGCGATGGAAGGCTACTGGAATTTTTTTTCTAGGTATGTGTCTGTGTTTATGCACATATGTGTGTGTATATCGATACCAATACAAAAATATATGTAATTTTTTGAGACAGGAGTGATTTCATGAAAGAGATGCTTATCCAAGTTAGGAAGTTTCAGTTGTCAAAGAAACTGACCTCATAGGGTCTCAGATTTCCCCTGTGCTTCTGAAAATTTGGTGTTCAAACCTGACAGCCCAATCACGAATGCAAAGTCTGACTGGAATAGTGTTGAAGAGAATCTCACTGGACAGACATCATAATGTAGGCAGAAAACACGGCTTCATGTGTGGCAGCTAAAAGTGGTAGGTTTTCTTAACTAGGCCCATCTATTCCCTCCAAGCTTGGTGTTCTTTATAGTCCTCTCAGAAATCAAATGTGGAGCATCATGGAGACTTATTAAAGCAATAATTTGAAATGTTGCTGTAGAAATTATAGTGAAAACTCATCTACTCAGAATTCAGGTTTAAATGTCTTTAGATAATTTTGTACTTATAGTCTGAAAGCAGTAGTCTTGAATGTTAAAAACCACCAAATGCTAAAACCAAAACAATCACAGCAAAAACTCCCCCACTATAAAAATCAAATAACAACTTGACAGAACCTCACAATAACCATAATAGGACCACATGAGAGGAGCTGGAAAGTGTCTGATGCCTGCAGTTCAAGACTGGAACAAAAATACCTCTTGATGTAGTTTGATCAAATCTCTGATATTTAATGAGAACATACTCGTGCAGATATTTTGTATCCCAGTTTACTCTCCTTAGTTTTCCTTTAATGAGTTTTTCTGCCCAATATGTTAATAAGGGGAGAGCTCCACAAATCAGCTGCTATGATGACTAGGCTGACTTTTTGTTTAACTATGGACAAAGCAATCTCCATAGGTGTAAGTTAAGGGAAGAGAAAAGTGTTAATTATTTAAAGCCCATGTTCAAGCTTCCTCTGTGGGAGTTCTGGTTGTTGGTTTTTGTTTGACATGCTAAGAGTGTATGTCCCTGCAGGAGTCAGAGTCCTATTGAAGGGGCTTAATAAATAAATGTACCTTCTTACTGAGGCTTCTCCAGTGGTAAAACAGTTTGTTGTTTTTCTTTTTTTCTTTTTTTTTTTTTTTAAATTTATTTATTTATTTATTTTTCAATTTAACTTTACAATACTCTGTTGGGTTTGCCATACATCGACATAAAAAATTTTTATAGAGTTTAGATGAACCACAGGTATACATCGTTATGGCCCCTTTTGTACTAAATGACAAATGTGCCCTTACTGCTGTTTTGCTCCCCTGTTGACCATGATACACATGTGTTATGATCATAAGTGCAGGACATAAAGTGGTGGGATGTATATATATATATATGACCTTCCCAGGTGGAACTAGTGGTAAAGAACCAGCCTGCCAGTGCAGGAGATATGAGACGTGGGTTCAGCCCCCGGGTTGGGAAGATCCCCTGGTGGAGGGCAACCTTCTCCAGTGTTCTTGCTTGGAGAATCCCACAGAGCCTGACAGATTATGGCCCATAGTGTCGCAGAGAGTCAGACTTGATGAAGCGATTAACACTTTCGCATGTATAGAGAGAGACACACACATCATAACTATTTATTTTATGTATATATGTATGTATTTATCTGTATGTTTTGTGAAGAANATCCCACAGAGCCTGACAGATTATGGCCCATAGTGTCGCAGAGAGTCAGACTTGATGAAGCGATTAACACTTTCGCATGTATAGAGAGAGACACACACATCATAACTATTTATTTTATGTATATATGTATGTATTTATCTGTATGTTTTGTGAAGAAATAGTCTCAGAGCTTTGTGGGGGTCATTGCGCACCGTCTTGTCCTACCGTCACCAGTCCCCCAGCCCTGTTAGAGCTGTAGGGGTTCCTGAAAATGTAAGAGTTTTATGTTCTTTAAGCTCTGCAGGGTGATCACTGAATAGGTGTTGCGGTTTTTGTTTTTTTTTCCATTGAATATTTAGCTACAGACAACAGTGACAGTGGAACAATGAATTTATATGCTAGGATGAATATTTCAAAGTCATTATTAAAAGAATATTTACAGTGGGGGCTATTTTAGAACTGACTGACCTGTGGCTCCCACACATCCCTGAGGACTGCGAGCGTGGCACCACCATTTCCTCCTGCCGCTAACCTGGTCTTTGTTGGAGAAGCTTCCCCTTAAGTGTGTTTTTGTGTTGTGGGGTGTGGATTGAGAAATGAAGCTTTTAAAGATACATTGATTTTCTCAATGGAAAGGTCAAAGCCAAAAATAACAAGATCATCTCCAAGTTATTAACTTCATGGTCAGGCCTTTGTTCAAACTAACCTGTGTGTAATCTACTGAATCTATTCTCTCTCTCTCTTTCTTATTATTTTATTTTTTTGTTTACTAGGGTTCTTTCAAATTCTTTTATTTACAAGCATTTTTTTTGAGAAATATATAAATGTATTTGGTGTGATTATAGTGTTTTAATGAATTGAAAATTCCTGACGTCTATGAGAGTTCAGTGTTTGGGTCTATGAATTGTGAGTCAGGGCAACTGAGGAATTGTTGGCATAGGAATGATTGGGAATGATGTGACCTCAGTAAAGGCTGACAGGCTGACACGGAGGGTGCTTGAAGGCACTTCAGAAGGTCAGGAGACAGGCTGGAGGAAAGGAGAGGAGAGATGTCAAAAAAGTGACTGTATCAGAATTTTGAACCAAGGAAACAAGAGGACATAATCTTTCTCCTCATTGTTTAACCATCCTCCATGGTGACACTCATTGTTTCACAACATAGCATCTTTATCCAAGGCCCTGAAACCCAAGTTAGTATTGTGGAGCCTATAGTATAACTACAAACTAGGTTTATAGACTTTGAAGGGCTAGCCTAGGAATTTGTGATACTGTTTCCATAACAAATTAGTTCTCAGTGTCAGATAATGCACATATCACTGTTTGTCTAGGGAATGGCAAGATACAGATATGGAAATATATGGGTATAGTATATTTAGCTAGTTGTTTAGTCACTACGTCATGTCCAACTCTTTTGTGACCCCTTGGACTGTGGCCTACTTGCCTCCTCTGTCCATGGGATTTCCCAGACAAAAATACTAGAGTGGATTGTCATTTCCTTGTCCAGAGGATCTTCACGACCCAGGGATCAAACCCATGTTTCCTGCATTGCAGGTCAATTCTTTACCACTAGGGAAGCAATATTTAACTAGATAACATAAATATAAATGTATGTATATAACATCATAATATATACCACACATTATGTGCATAATATTGTATACATTTGTGTGTATATATACATATGTACATGAAATATCAATAATCTCAGATATGCAGATAACACCACTTGTATGGAAGAAAGTGAAAAAGAACTGAAGAACCTCTTGATGAAAGTGAAAGAGGAGAGTGAAAAAGCTGGCTTAAAACTCAACATTCAGACAACTAAGATCATGGCATCCGGTCTCATCACTTCATGGCAAATAGATGGGGAAACAATGGAAACAGTGAGAGACTTTATTTTCTTGGGCTCCAAAATCACTGCAGATGGTGACTGTAACCATGAAATTAAAAGACACTTGCTCCTTGGAAGAAAAGTTATGATCAACCTAGACAGCATATTAAAAAGCAGGGACATTTCTTTGCCAACAAAGGTCCATCTAGTCAAAGCTATGATTTCTCCAGTAGTCATGTATGGATATGAGAGTTGAACCATAAAGAAAGCTGAACGCTTAAAAATTGATGCTTTTGAACTGTGGTGTTAGAGAAAACTCTTGAGAGAGTCCCTGAGACTGGAAGGAAATCAAACCAGTCAATCCTACATGAAATCAGTCCTGAATATTCATTGGAAGGACCGATGTTAAAACTGAAACTCAAATACTTTGGCCACCTGATGGGAAGAACTGACTGACTGGAAAGCCCTTGATGCTTGGGAAAGCTTGAGAGTGGGAGGAGAAGAGGACAAAAGAGGATGAGATGGTTGGATGGCATCACCAACTCGATGAGCATGACTCTGAGCAGGCTCTGGGAGTTGGTGATGGACAGCCTGGCATGCTGCAGTCCATGGGGTCGCAAAGAGTCAGACGCGACTGAGCAACTGAACTGAACTGATTTATGTAGATGAGGAGGGCATGCAATCCACTCTAGTATTCTTGCCTGGAGAATCATTTGCAGGTGGTTTCTTTACCACTGAGTCACTAGGGAAGCCTTATTTAATAAGATAGCATAAATATAAATATATGTATAGAACTGTATAGATGTGTATGCATGTTGCATACATTTGTGTG
>SJYV01014723.1:454487-503059 GCA_006410875.1 Neotragus pygmaeus
TCATTGGAAAAGACTGTGATGCTAGGAGGGATTGGGGGCAGGAGGAGAAGTGGACGACAGAGGATGAGATGGCTGGATGGCATCATGGACTCGATGGACGTGAGTCTGAGTGAACTCCGGGAGTTGGTGATAGGGAGGCCTGGCGTGCTGATTCATGGGGTCACAAAGAGTCGGACACGACTGAGTGACTGAACTGAACTGAAACTGTAGGTAGCTTGGAGCACTCCTGTCTGCAGACAAGAGCTGGTCAAGATTTATATAAAGAAAGTGCAGGTGCAAAGAAAGGAAATTATGTGATTGGCTAACTAAAAGCCAGTTTGTGGTTGGGAGTGTCTTGTAAGCCTCATAGGCTGCCAGCTTTTGAATGGAGCAGTCTGTTTACATGGTAGATATGTAGAAGAATAAAAAAAAGAACTTTCGGAGTTTGTTTTTAGGTATAGTGGAAGTGAAGTCACTCAATCATGTCCGACTCTTAGCGACCCCATGGACTGCAGCTCACTAGGCTCCTCCGTCCATGGGATTTTCCAGGCATGAGTACTGGAGTGGAGTGCCATATGTTCCTTTACATTAAGTACATTTTATATGACCAGAAATGACTGCATTTCCATATTAAATATTGACTTTTCTTCCTTATACTATTTGGCTGGGTTTGTTTTAAAAAGACTTTAGAACATATTGCTATCATTTTCCTGAATCTATTTCCAAACTTTTTGATATTTAATAATTCCTATATCTTGGGCAAATTACTCTTCCTCTTGTACATGTTAGTTTAAGTGATTTACCTTTGCTACCACTGTTTTCCTTCACCTTTTCAGAAACACTTTTCCAAGCCTTGCTTTTTTATATGGTTTCCACTTTCATTTTACTATAGTAGCATTTTAAATTAATTTACTGTATATCATTTCAGGGATTTTTATCTTACATTTTTAAAAAGTTAAATGAGAAGGATTGTGTTTTTTGGGCAATATTAAGCAGCTTAGATTGGAGATGATTCATTTAGAATTCATTTATTTTATATTTTGTTTTTATTTTTAATCATTCTTTGCAATATGATGCTCTCCCAATTCTTCTGTATAGGTATAGTGGGAGTATGTAAGCATGGCTACATCGCCACAGTATTGAACAAAGAAGACCCTTCCCCTCACACACAGGCAGTGTTTGTCCTCAAACTTCTAAAAAAAAAATTGCCTCAGTTCCTCACCACCCACTTCCCTTCAATCTGTCTTCGTCCACAGAAAATCAGCTGAAGCTTTGCTCCTGATGTCACCAGTGAACCTCTGGGTAAAAACATGGCCTTCCCCTGGTCCTCATTCTCTGTAATCCCTCTGCGCCTTTTTACACCCTGAATGGTTGTCTCACCTCTAATTTTAGTTCTGTAGTACCTTTGCAGATGACCTCTTGCCTTCATTCCTTCATGGCACTAAATTTCTACCCTTTTTGCTGCGTTTTCTTCCTGCCCAAACCAGTGGGTAGAGAAGAATATCAGGTATTTAAAGAGTACCCACTCCCTTTGGTAGCTAGCTGAGTGCTTTTAGATAATTTATTCAAAGCTCTTATTTGTAAACTGAAGAGAAAAAAAATCAGAAAACGCCTAACCGTAGTGATTCTCCTCTTCAGCAATCTCGACTTACTTGGCAAAAATAAGAAAGGGAGGAGAAAGAGGAAATCAAGTCATAGGATTTGCAAAGCTCCAGTTTGGTAACTGCCTGCCTTATATCTCATTTCCATCCATGTCTCTGCACCTTCGTGCACCTCCGTGGTTCATAGCCTTTGTGACTGGTATTCCAGCTGACCTACGTTCTGATTCCATCCTGCTTTTCCAGTTTATCATTCACTAGTCTCTTACATGGACCTATTGTTTTAGCTTCACTCTTCTAATTTACTCTTTCCTGAAAGAATCTTTCAGATTTATGTGCTCTCTGAATTGTGGTTCCTGCTACTGGTCCTTGAGATGACTTGAAGATCACAGAAGTCTATGCCCCTCCACCAACCTTCAGGTCTGTTGATACAGGTGGATGGAAAATACCACGGATTTCTTCCAAATTTTCAACAGAGTTTCTTACTCCTATCTCCCAGGGACACTTCTCTGCAGTCCATTTCAGTCTTTCTGATTTAGCTAAACCACTAGGTCTTGCCCTCTCAGGCATCACTGTAGTAGAAATGAGCACCAGTGTCCGTGTTCAGGGCTGCCCCCGCTTTCCGGATTTGCATAGTAGGAGACTTCTTCCTAGCAGTAGAAAGATGATAGAACAGACAAAATGACTTATTTCTGAAAATGCTCCCTGAAATTCAGTCACCGGAGTGCAACCGTGGGCATTTCACCAAGGAACGAGAGGCCTTCTCACTACCTGTAGGCACTCCTACTCTTGTGAATGCTGATTTTGAAATTTTCTCACTTTGTGGAAGGGAAAGCATCTCTCTCTCTCCTTTCCATAGAGAGGAAAGAAACTGGACTCTCTACTGGAAACACTGAAATCCCCACAAAGCTGATTGCTGCCCATCTTGGAACCTCTTCTTGCGTCGAGTGGGAAAGGAGTTGCTCTCTGTAATTGGGTACCGGATGGAGGAGCCTGGTGGGCTGCAGTCCACGGGGTTGCTACAAGTCAGACATGACTGAGTGACTTCATTTTCACTTTGATGCATTGGAGGAGGAAATGGCAACCCACTCCAGTATTCTTTTTTTTTTTTAATTTTTGTACTTTATTTTACTTTACAATACTGTATTGGTTTTTCCATACATCAATATGAATCTGCCACCAGTGTACACATGTTCCCAATCCTGAACCCCCCTCCCATCTCCCTCCCCATGCCATCTCTCTGGGTCATCCTAGGGCACCAGCCTCAAGCATCGTGTATCCTGCATCACCACTCCAGTGTTCTTGCCTGGAGAACCCCAGGGACGGGGGAGCCTGGTGGGCTGCCGTCTGTGGGGTCACACAGAATCGGACACGACTGATGCGACTTAGCAGCAGCAGGAGCTGCAGCAAGCCCTGCTCTAGTGTTCTTCAGTCCAAACTGTAGGTGTGTGGTTGTTTTTACAGGTTACTGGCTTCCTTTCTACAATCTCTCTCTTACATCTGGGATACGCTATATTTTTTATTCTCAATATCAAATCACAGACATAATTCTGAGGCAGGGAAAATTCAGCTTGGAATTCTACTGTGGTAAAGTTCTGAATTTTAATTGAAAAATAGTTAATATAAATCACTTAACATGATGACAACATATTGCAAGCTACTAAATATTTTCCACTATTGTTATATTATTATTTGCATGTTGCTTATAATAATTTCAGTATCTCTTTATACAACTAAATTTTTAAGCATGTAATCTAGAGTCTATCTTTTGATGCCATTTGTAAGTTTTTAATTACGACAGAAAAGCAAAAATTATTTTATTCTACATAAAGTGATATTTCTGGAATGCTACACAAAAGAGTTTGGCTTAATCCTACAACTGTCTTTAAAGGAAACACATAGAAAACCCTAGTGAACATATGTGTCCCACGTATTTATCCACATGTACTATGAATGAAACCTGCCTAGTTTGGCCAAGTTTGCAAAAGAATTTGATGCAATTTGGTGTATTTTAAAATACCACAAATCCTCTTTTAAGTTAGAAGAATTAGATGTGATCTTTATTTATTTATTTTTTTGAAAGTCATTTATTTATTTATTTTTCCATTTTTTAAAAAAATTTTAATTTTTACTTTATTCTACTTTACAATACTGTGTTGGTTTTGCCATACATCGACATGAATCCACCACAGGTGTATAATACGAGCTCCCAATCAAACAGCAGATTTCACTACAAAGAACAGACTAACACTTGGCTTTTTTCAGACGTAGTCCTTCATTAAGATTACTGAGTATGACACTGCTCTTGGTAGCAATTACTCTCAAAGAAATGGTGGTGAAAGGACCAGTAGCCCCAGCACGTCTTTCCCAAATGCTCTACTATATTTTCCTTTAGCAGCACAGTAGCTAGTAGGCATCTGGTCATTTGCAAAAATTTAAGTAAAAGTGCCCAACCCAACCCCAAGACTTATAGGTTGTTTCTAATTGGTAGCCTACATATTTTCTTAATTTGTATCTTGAAGCTACATTCATGATACAAAAGGGTGTGGCATGTAAAGGATGGGCTTCCCTGCTACCTCAGTTGGTAAAGAACCTGCCTGCCAATGCGGAAGATTCAAGAGACTCAGGTTTGATTGCTGGGTTGGGAAGATCTCCTGGAGAAGGAGGTGGCAAAACACTCCAGTATTATTGCCTGGAGAATTCCATGGGCAGAGGAACCTGGCAGAGAACCTCTACAGTGTGTGGAGTAGCAAAGAGTCAGACACGACTGACTATGAACACACACACACACACACACACACACACACAGAATTAGACATAAACAATATGGAAGACAGTTAAATTTTCCAGTTTTGTATAAAACCTGTGCTCTCAATCCTCTGTACTAAATGTTAAAAACTTGTTATAGACAGTATGTGACACAAGGCAGAAAGTTTGTGGTTTGAGTGGATAGCAAAAATCAGAAATCTTCACAGCATACCAGGTTGAGGATGGATGTTGTGGATGGCTGAGATTACATGCTTTGTTGACTACGGTGGACACGGCGTGCATGTCCAGGGAGGACTGTTTGGCTTGCTTGATGTCTACAGAGAACAAGGCTCAGGATATTCAGTGTACTGGGAACTACTGAGATTTAGAAATTATAGAATTTAACGTGTTGTACAATTTTATCTTTTTTTCCTGAGTCACCTAAAACTTTGCACACCTATTGGCGAAAAAAAGGATGCGTGTATTTTCCCTCCCACTTGTCTTAGACCACAGATTTATAGGTGTTTTTGCAGGAAGGAAGTTTCTGTGAAAGGACAACATCTAATTTCAACTTTATTGCTTGGATTTTATGAGAAAGTGACAACTGTAGGGCTGTGGGATAAGAAGCCACATTAACTCCATTATAGTCTTCATTTTTAAAATTTCATACATGTCACATAAGACATGTATGGTTTATTCCTGGAAGGCAACAGAAATGGAAGGAGTAATAAGGAAATATCTTACTCTTCGTTCTGAACAAACCATTTGATTCCATCCTTCGTTGAATGTTTACCTAATACTTAAAATATTCAGCATGAATCATAGTCCCCCTTTGAGTTGTGGGTTCTTGTTCTAGGATGTTTAATGATTTGCTTACATGTTAACACTTTTCTTCAGTGAGGAAGAAACTTTGACTTAAAATACTAGATTTACAACTAAGTCCTTCAGAGTAAAAATAGGCACAGAAATACCATATTCTATTAAAATAAAACACTATAAATGCTGATAGTTTTAAATATAAAGTGTAATTCATTCAGGAAAAGGAAAAAGCTGTTATAAAATGCCCAAATGATTGTGCAGTAATAATTAGGAAATAATTGTTCAGTTCTTTAGTTAGCATACTTTATTTTAATGGAACACTTTGAATTAATAAACATACGCATTTTTTTTTAGTGGTAGTAATAACCACAGTGTATCTTATCAGATAATTAACTTTCACAAACATAATAACAAGTCTGAACAGCAATGACACCATCGTAACAGAATATTTCTTTGGATGTTTAAGTCTTAAAAGGGGAACAACTGTTTAAATTTAAGCCACTTCCTTCATGCAAAAGGGCTTTCACTTTTGTTAAGAGGTATGCAGCTCTTTACCTAGTTTTTAATTAGTGACTTTCCATAGCTGTTATGTTTGTGAGTAGACGGCACCCCACTCTAGCACTCTTGCCTGGGAAATCCCCTGGACGGAGGAGCCTGGTGGGCCGCAGTCCATGGGGTCGCTGGGAGTCAGACATGACTGAGTGACTTCACTTTCACTTTTCACTTTCATGCATCGGAGAAGGAGATGGCAACCCACTCCAGTGTTCTTGCCTGGAGAATCCCTGGGACGGGGGAGCCTGGTGGGCTGCCGTCGATGGGGTCGCACAGAGTCGGACACGACTAGAGTGACTTAGCAGCAGCAGCATGAGTTAGATAGACATTTCTGTAAAGAGAAATAAAAGGAGGGGAGGAAGGATACAAAAAGAGACAATAGGAAAAGTGTGCAGACAGGTTTAGGAGGTGCACATACTGCCCTGTTGGGTGGTAACATTACAACATTAGATGGTAGAACGACTGTCTCCCTGGATCACCATTGATCTTAATTAGGATAAGTGACTTACAGGGTCAGCTTTTCTGTCTAATTTAGGCAGGCTATCCTCCTCACAGTAGCTCTCAAAGTGTAAACTCATGAAAAACAATAGCTGTTTTTTATTTCTCTTCCTCTTTGGAAGTAATATTATTAAAAGGAAGCTCCAGATTATACAGTTCCACTTGGGCATCATGTGTCCTATCAACGAAATGCTGCAAAGTGTGTGGAGAGGAAGGGCAGCAGAAAGTAGTTGTCAGAACACTGGGAGAGGATTACAGCCTATTGCATTTTGGTGGGGACGTAATAGCTAGCTTAACATTTGTTTCTGTTTTTGATACGATGTGTTTCAGACAAACAAAGGTCTACCTGCTGTTTACAACTGCTTGAAAAATAACTGGCCCTTATGTGTGTGTGTGTGTGTTAGTTGCTCAGTTGTGTCCAGTTCTTTGTGCGCACAGCTCTATGGAACTGGCCCTTATAAAACTAAGCAAAGAACCCAAACTCAGTTTTTGAGGGGGTGTGTGTACACGCGCGCACGCTCGCTCTCTTAGTCGTTTCTGACTCTTTGCGACCCCATAGACTGTGGCCCACTGCTAGAGCATGTGGCCATTTCCTTCTCCAGAATGTGTTTCCGACCCAGGGATATAACCTGCCTCTCTTGCATCTCCTGCATTGTCAGGCAGATTCTTTACCAAACTGATCTACCAATGAAGCCCAGATTTTGAGGAAAAACAAACGTGATTTTTTCCCATTCCCTCCCTTTTCTTCTTCCTCCTTTCCTCTCTTAATTTCTTCCTTCCTCCATTTTTGGTTTCTTTTTTGCTGCTTTGCTTTAGCTACTGTAGTCTCTCAAAAATTTAGGTGCATTCTTATTGATTTTACTGTTTTGCTAAGAAAGCATGAATTATTTCTTATACTCTCTAATCATTCAGTTATGTGCAGTTGGCGAAATGTTTGATTGTGCATATTGAATTATGCCTCCATCCATTATTGTTAGAAGTTGTGCAGTTAATTTTCTCCTCATTAGGCTGAAGTGTTCATTTTTGATATAGCTGTGAGGTACAAAAGATTTAGTGAAAACCTGTGAAAAATCTTTATATATGACTGTAAGTAGGGAAATATATCAAAGCAGCTTCTGACTGTACATAGGAATAGTGTAGTGCAGGAACTATACAATGTGAATCATGATTATCTTTCAGAAAATGTGCATTTAAGATAGTTGTATTCTGTTCACACTAGAGTCATACCAGAGGTGTCCTGAGGTATATGACCTGGTGTTTTTTCTTACCCCCAGAAGTGTACAAATGGATTGTCAGGTATGATTTTCATGCTGGTTGACTGATTCTGTGCATACGAGGGGCTCTTGTTTTTCTTGCTTCTTGATGAGCTTTTTGAGGTTACATACCTGACTTATGCTCATACCTATGGTATTTAACTTGGAGACTTGGCTTCAGTGAGGAAAAGATGGGCCTGGCCCCACTGACACAATTACATTCTCTAAAAGAAAATACCCTCCTCACTAAGAGCATCTTGAGCTTTGACCAGCATTGGTAATTCGGTTCAGAACATGTGGTAGATACATACTGTGGTAACTGAAAATGGAATGGGATGTATTATTGTGTGGTCAGTTTTTGTTAAGATTATTAAGATAGCTTGAGGCATAGATGTTCCTCTCAAGTGGATTTATTTGATAATGGTTGTGAATATTTAAATCTCCATTTCTAGAGAAAGTTCAAAGTGATTGAAAAGTAGATTCGTTTTACCCTGTTCTAGTGTTCAGTTTCGAGATGATGTTGGTGATAATAAAAATTAAGATCGTCATCATATAGATGAGATAATGAAAATGCTAGGGGAAATATCATTTGGCCAAAGCATCAGGGAAGAGTTGTAAGCATTGAGAAATATCAGAGTGACTCTTGGAGCAGGAAGCTACAAGATTCTTGTGAAACACAGTGATTTTAAAAATCATACCTCCCTATGGCTGATTCATGTTGATGTTTGACAGAAAGCAACAAAATTCTGTTAGCAATTATCCTTCAGTTAAAAAATAAATTAATTAAAAAATCATACCCCCTAAGGATTTATTCACTTTTATTTTACACTTTAAAGATTGCGAAATGAACTATGTCCTGACATTTCCTGATATTGCCATATCGGTAAACAAGGATGTCACCGTTGCCAGTGGTTGCATCCGCCACAGATGGTGAGCTGGTGAGTCCTGAGAGAACTCAGAAGGAAAGGAATACTTGCCGTGCAGCAACCATTAGACTGCAGCCACTCGCGACAGTGAGCCCCGAGGAAACAACGCTCAAAATGTCAAAAGAGGGTATTGGTCCCAGGTAACCGAGGTGCTTTTCAAAGGAATGATTTCAGTGAGCCTAGACTCTTGCATCTTGCTGTACATGTTGTTGTTCAGTCACTAAGTTGTGTCCAACTCTTTGTGATCCCATGGACTGTAGCATGGCAGATTCCTCTGTCCTCTTCTGTCTCTCAGAATTTGCTCAAATTCATATCCATTGAATTGGTGATGCTATCTAACCATTACATCCTCTGCTGGCCTTTTGCCTTCAGTCTTTCCCAGTATCAGAGTCTTTCCAATGAGTCAGCTTTTCCCGTCAGGTGGCCAAAGTATTGGAGCTTCAACTTCAGCAATAGTCCTTCCAATGAATTTTCAAGGTTGATCTCCTTTAGAATTGACTGGTTTGATTTCCTTTCAGTCCAAGGAACTGGGAAGAGTCTTCTCCAGCACCACAGTTTGAAAGCATTAATTCTTCAGTGTTCAGCCTTCCTTACTGCTAAGTCGCTTCAGTCGTGTCCAACTCTGTGTGACCCCATAGAGGGCAGCCCACCAGGCTCCCCCGTCCCTGGGATTCTCCAGGCAAGAACACTGGAGTGGGTTGCCATTTCCTTCTCCAATACATGAAAGTGAAAAGTGAAAGTAAAGTCGCTCAGTTGTGTCCGACCCTCAGTGACCCCATGGACTGCAGCCTACCAGGCTCCTCCGTCCATGGGATTTTCCAGGCAAGAGTACTGAAGTGGGGTGCCATTGCCTTCTCTGCAGCCTTCCTTATGGACCTGGAAAAACCAGTTTTGACTGTAAGGACCTTTGTCAGCAAAGTGATGTCTTTGCTCTTTAATACACTGTTTAGCTTTGTCATAGCTTTCTTTCCAAGGAATGTCTTTTAATATCATGGCTGCACTTCACCATTCACAGTGATTATGAAGCCCAAGAAAATAAAATCTATCACTACTTCTACTTTTTCCCATTATATTTGCCATGAAGTGATGGGGCTAGATGCCATGATCTTAGTTTTTTTAAGGTTGAGTTTCAAGTCAACTTTTTTACTCTCCTCTTTCACCTTCATCAAGGGGCTCTTTAGTTCTTTACTTTCTGCCTTTAGAGTGGTATCATCTGCACATCTGAGATTGTTGATTTTTCTCCCAGCAATATTGATTCCAGTTTGTGATTCATCCAGCCCAGCATTTTGCATGAAGTACTCTATGTATAAGTTAAATAAACAGGGTGACCATATATAGCCTTGTTGTACTCCTTTCCCAATTTTCAACTAGTTACTTGTTCCATATCTGGTTCTAACTGTTGCTTCTTGACCTGCATCCAAGTTTCTCAGGAGACAGGTCAGGTGGTCTGGTACTCCCATCTCTTTAAGAATTGTTCACAGTTTGTCGTGATCCACACAGTCAAAGGCTTTAGCATAGTCAATGACGCACAAGTAGATGTTTTACCGAAAGTCCTTTGCCTTCTCCATGGTCCAGCAAATGTTGGCAATTTGATCTCTGGTTCCTCTGCCTCCTTGAAACCAAACTTGTACATCTGAAATTTCTCAGTACACAAGCTACTGAAGCCTAACTTGAAGGATGTTGAGCATAACCTTACTGGCATGTGAAATGAGGACAGTTATATGGTAGTTTGAACATTCTTTGATGTTGCCCTTCTTTGGGATTGGAATGAAAACTGACCTTTTCTAGTCCTGTGGCCACTTACAAGTTTTCCATATTTTGCTGACATATTGAACACAGCATTTTAACAGCGTCATATTTTAGGATTTGAAGTAGCTCAGCTGGAATTCAGTCACCTCCACTAGCTTTGTTCCTCGTAATGCTTCCTAAGTCCCACTTTATTTCACACTCCGGGATGTTTCCATGCATAGAAAAGTGCTAGATTCCTTAACTTGGGATATTTGATTTTCTTTAATTCATTAAAAAAAAAAAAAAACTTTGACATTCAGACTATCTGCCCTTTGTATTACCTGGCTTCTCCCCACTGCCCTCCTACAAGGAGCAGTGCTCTCAGGGTTACTTCAGATTCTGTCTCCTGGGCTTGAAGTTCTCACAGTTCCCACGAAATAAAATATAACACTCAGCTTATAGACTGTGAATATTTTTTAAGTTGACAGGATGTTACTGGAGATAGTCGCAATGTATATAGTTATTATTTTATTTTGATTTCCTGTAATCAAATATACTACTATCATACTATTTCAAATATACTATCAAAGTCAAATCTGCATTATAGACGTGCTTTTACAGTTAAAAGCAGTGAATCACTTTTACAGTGAATTTCCTATACTGACAGTCAATGATAATATGATTATTCTAGTTTATGGAAAAATTAAATGGACTTAGGATTTTCTTAATACTAACATTTGTTCTGTGAGCCTGTCTTTTAACTTTTGGAGCTCAGAACTAGCAATGGAATTAGCCAGGCTGCTGGGCATGATGGAACGGGAGGTAGAACTGTCGTGAAAGTGAGTAGTAGGGGACAGAAGAAAGCAGCAGGATGAAGAATCTTTGTGTCTCCCAACTGGTTAAGGGCTTGTCTAGGGTTAGAATTAATAACTGTAAAGAAAGAGGAGAATTGTATATTATCTCTTCCCTGTGACACCCAGGCCATGCCATTGTTGTTCATTGTTGTTCAGTCACGAAGTCGTGTCTGCCTCTTTGTGACCCATGGACTGCGGANGAAGATCCAGCATGCTGCAACTAAGATCGGAGGCAGCCTAATTAATTAACTAATTTTTTAAAAAAGAGAGTTATTCAGTTGCTCAGTCATTTCTGACTCTTTGTGACCCTATGGACTGCAGCACACCAGGCTTCCCTGACCTTCACCATCTCCTGGAGCCTGCTCAAACTCATGTCCATTGAGTTGGTGATGCCATCCAACCATCTCATCCTCTGTCATCCTCTTCTTCTGCCTTTGATCTTTCCTAGCATCAGGGTCTTTTCTAATGAGCCAGCTTCTTGCATCAGGTGGTCAAAGTATTGGAGCTTCTGCTTCATTACCAGTCCCTACAATGAATACTCAGGATTGATTTCTTTTAGGATGGACTAGTTGGATCTCCTTGCAGTCCAAGGGACTCTCAAGAGTCTTCTCCAACACCACAGTTCAAAAGCATCAATTCTTTGACACTCAGCCTTCTTTATAATCCAACTCTCACATCCACACATAACTACTGGAAAAACCATAGCTTTGACTATTGTCAGCAAAGTAATGTCTGTGCTTTTTAATATGCTGTCTAGGTTTGTCATAGCTTTTCTTCCAAAGTGCAAGCATCAAATTTTAATTTCATGTCTGCAGTCACAATCTACAGTGATTTTGGAGAGAGAGAAAGTGAAAGGACCACCTTTTTTTGCTTGTTGGTCTCCAGATCCTGAAATAGCTCCAGAGTAATAAAGAAGAATCATCTTTAGTTATTTGTAACAGGCCCTTTAAACCACACCAGAGTTTATGTTAATAATATGACTTTAAGAAAGCCCCTAAGGGTAGAGGACTGGTTGCCAGGGGCACCAGCCAGGAAATTTCAGCTCCACTCCCAAGGAAGGGGAAAGAGGCTGGAGGTTGAGTTAATCACTAATGACCAATGAATTAACCACTTTTCTACATAATGGGGGCTTCCCTGGTGGCTAAGGCCATAAAGAATCTGTAGCAAATGAGGGAGACCCAGATTCAACCCCTAAGTTGGGAAAATCCCCTGAAGAGAATAGCTATCCACTCCAGTATTCTTGCTTGGAGAATTCAATGGACTGAGAAGTCTGATGGGCTACAGTCCATGGGGTCACCAATGAAAACATTCATTAACCTCTGGTCGATCAGCAGAAACACAAGGTGACAACCTGGGACTGGTGTCTGAAATGGAAGGTTGGGAGGTGGGGGCATGTTAGGGAAATTAAAATGGAGGAAGTTTTGTTCAGGCTTCAGAAGCAGGAAAGCAGGCCTCGGATCGGCTTCTGACCTGCCTGGACACTGCCAGAATTCTGTGCCTGCCTGCAAGCAAAGCAAGTCAGGAGGCATTTTAGATAAAACCCATTCCAAGAATGAATCTTGGAATTCTTGAGCCCCTAGAGATCTGGCTAACTCCCTGGGGTCTAATGAAATACAAACAAACAGAATTGTAAAAAAATTAAAATAATGGGACTTCCCTGGTGGCTCAGAGGTTAAAGTGTCTGCCTGGAATGCAGGAGAACAGGGTTCGATCCCTGGGTCAGGAAGATCCCCTGGAGAAGGAAATGGCAACCCACTCCAGTACTCTTGCCTGGGGAATCCCATGGAAGGAGGAGCCTGGTAGGCTACAGTCCATGGGGTCGCAAAGAGTCGGACACGACTGAGCGACTTCACTTCACTTCACCGGTGCTGTACTGGTTAAGGATCTGCCTGCCAATACAGAAGACGTGGTTTTGATACCAGCTCTGGAAAGATCCCACATGCCATTGGGCAATGAAGCCTATGTGCCACAACTACTGAAGCCTGTGCCTTCTAGAGCCTAAGCAAAGCCAGACAGTCTGTGCACAGCAACAAAGACCCAGCACAGATAAAAATAAATAAATCAATAAATAAATAGAATTTTTAAAAGGAAAGATTAATGCAAAACCAGAGCTGCATTTTTGCATGCAAACTGACAATGATATCAGTTTGCAGCCTGGAATTATAAGTGGTAGCCCCCGAAACTGCAATCTGAACTCTCACACATGGAGCAGATGAATCACCCAGGGCCCTTCCCCCAGTTGGAATCCCAGATTGCTATAAATGAGGGACTTCCCAGCGTGCCATTTAAGTCTGGATGTTGGTCAGTAAAACTTGGTGATATATATGCTTTAATCTTCTCTATTGTTTCTATTTCTCTTTCCTTTTAATGATTGCATATTGAAATTAAGTTAAATAACCCTTTATTAAATATTGAAATTTAAGAGGCAAGGGGAAATGGGAAAGATAGGCCCAGCTGAATATAAAGTTCCAGAGAATATGAAGGAGAGATAAGAAGGCCTTCTTAAATGAACAGTGCAAAGAAATAGAGGAAAACAATACAATGGGAAATACTAGAGATCTCTTCAAGAAAATTGGAGCTATCAAGGGAATATTTCATTTAAGGATGGGCACAATAAAGGACAGACATGGTATGAACCTAACAGAAGCAGAAGATATTAAAAAGAGGTGGCAAGAATCACAGAAGAACTATACAAAAAGAGTCTTAATGACCCAGATAACCACAGTGGTGTGGTCACTCACCTAGAGCCAGACATTCTGCAGTGTGATGTCAAGTGGGCCTCAGGAAGCATTACTACAAAGCTAGTGGAAGTGAAAGAATTCCAGCTGAGATATTTAAAATCCTAAAACATGATGCTGTTAAAATGTTGTGCTCAATATGCCAGCAAATTTGGAAAACTCAGCAGTGACCACAGAACTGGAAAAGGTCAGTTTTCATTCTAATCCCAAAGAAAGGCAATGCCAAAGAATGCTCAAACTACCATACTATTGTATTTATTACACATGCTAGTAAGGTTATGTTCAAAATCCTTCAAGCTAGACTTCAGCAGTACATGAACCAGGAATTTGGAATTGTATAAGCTGGATTTAGAAAAGGCAGAGGAATCAGAGACCAAATTACCAGCATTCATTGGAACACAGAGAAAACAAGGGAAGTCCAGAAAAAAAAAAAAAAATCTATTTCTGCTTCATTGACGATCCTAAAGCCTTTAACTGTGTGGATCAAAATAAACTGTGGAAAATTCTTAAAGAGATGGGAATACCAGACCATTTCACATGTCCCCTGAGAAACTTGTATGTGGGTCAAGAAGTAAGTTAGAACTGGACACCGAACAATGAACTGGTTCAAAATTGAGAAAGGAATATGAGAAGCCTGCACGTTGTCAACTTGCTTATTTAAGTTATAGGCAGAGTCTATCATGGGAAATTCCAGGCTGGATAAATCACAAGTTGGAATCAAGAATGCTGGGAGAAATATCAACAACCTCAGATACGCGGAGGACACCACGCTTGTGGCTGGTGGAAAAGTGAAGAGGAACTAATGAGCCTCTTGATGAGGGTGAAAGAGAGTAAAAAAGCTGGCTTAAAAGTCAACGTTCAAAAAACTAAGATCATGGCATCCGGCCCCATCACTTCATGGCAAAAAGAAGGTGAAAAAGTGGAAGCAGTGGCAGATTTTATTTTCTTTGGCTCCAAAAATCACTGTAGATGGTGACTGCAGGCGTGAAATTACAAGACACTTGCTCCTTGAAGGGAAAGCTATGACAAATCTAGCCAGAGTGTTAAAAAGTAGAGACATCACTTTGTCAACAAAGGTCCATCTAGTCAAAGCTATGGATTTACCAGTAGCTGAGAGCCAAAGAACTGATGCTTTCGAACTGTGGTGCTAAAGAAGACTCTTGAGAGTCCCTTGGGCAGCAAGGAGATCAAACCAGTCCATTCTAAAGGAAATTAGTCCTGAACATTGATTGGAAGGACTGATGCTAAAGCTGAAGCTCCAATACTTTGGCCACCTGATGTGAGGAACTGACTCATTGGAAAAGTTCCTGATGCTGGGAAAGATTGAAGGCAAAAGGAGAAGGGGGTGGCAGAGGATAAAATGGTTAGATAGCATCACCAACTCAATGGACACTGGATTCCAGACAAAGTTGATCAGCAGCTATCCTGGATTAAAACACTTTCATCATTTGCTGGGAAGAATATGAGCAAACTCCGGGATACAGAAAGACAGGGGAGGCTGGCAGTAAATGGGGTGTCAAAGAGTCATACACAACTTATGAACAACAATGTACTGAAATTAAGTTAAGTAATAATCCTGTATTAAATACTGAAAGTGTTCATTTGTGTGTAACTACAAGTGGTTTCTTCTGTTAATAAATCCTTTGAACCTAAAATGTAAATAAAACTTTCCACAAAACAGGGAAGCTTTAGGGCTGCTGCTGTTTAGATGCTATGTCATGTCCAACTCTTTTGCAACCAACCCCATGGACTGTAGCCTGCCAGGCTCCTCTGTCCACGGAATTTCCCAAGCAAGAAAACTGAAGTGGGCTGCCATTTCCTTCTCCAGGCATCATCCAAACTAGGGATTGAACCCATGTTCTTGCTTGGCAGGGGCATTCTTCACCACTGAGCCACCTGAAAAGTGCCCGTGGAGTCTGCACTAACTCCAAACAGTATCACAACTAAATTGTAGTACAACCCAATTTGTGTCAGAAGAGCTGGTAAATTTGTTGATGTGAGAAACCACAACCATCACCCCCACATTTGTTGTCAGAAATATTGAGNCCTGAAAAGTGCCCGTGGAGTCTGCACTAACTCCAAACAGTATCACAACTAAATTGTAGTACAACCCAATTTGTGTCAGAAGAGCTGGTAAATTTGTTGATGTGAGAAACCACAACCATCACCCCCACATTTGTTGTCAGAAATATTGAGTTAGGAAAATACAGTTTTTTTCTTTGGGCAAAAGGGACTTTGCAGATGTAATTCTGGTTAAATACCTTGAGATGAATCCTTAAAAGGAAGATCCTTTTCCATCTGTGGTTGAGGGTGGTATGCCTACATAAAAAGAGTCCAAGAGAAGCAACATTGCTGGTTTTGAAGATGGGGGAAGGGGCCAAAAGCAAGGAATGCAGGCATCCTCCAGAAAGTGAAAAGGCAAGGCTGTGCACTGTCCCTAGAGCCTCCAGAGAAGAACACAACCCAGCTGATGTCTTGTTTTTTAGCCCAGTGAGACCTGTGTCAGATTTCTGCCCTAAGGAACTGTAAGATAATAAATTTGTTGTTTTCAGTCACTAAATTTGTAGTAATCTGTTATAACAGCAATCGAAAACTAGGGCACCAAGTCAAGTTAGTTGCATATGACACTTAATATTTGAATCATAATTTTATTTAACTGTTTACATCCAACCCAATGAATGGCCTTAGTAACAAGATAATCACATCAAGTAAAAAGCATATTCAGTAACTGCAAACAAAGTTGATCAGGAGCCATCCTGGATTAAAACACTTTCATCATTTGCTGGGAAGAAAGTGAAACAATGCCATCAAACTAGAAACTACTGAACTAGTTTTATGCAAATGAACAAAACTTCAGTTGGAAATCCAGAGATTTCCTCTTACATATCATGTCCTGCATGACTCTAAGATAGTCAGGAATACAGGGGAAACGTATTAACACTCACCCTCTATACAATAAAAGGGAGACAAGTGCCAATCACTGACAAGTACTGAGCTTTTACATACATTAACTTAATGGATTTTTATACAAATCTAAAGTGTAGGTATTCTTTTGCCAAAGGTCAAAGTCCTTTAACCAAGTTATAACAAATAAATAGTAACACTAGTAAAGTGAAAGTCACTCAGTCGTGTCCAACTCTGCAACCCCATGGACTATAGCCCACCAGGCTCCCCTGTCCACGGAATTCTCCAAGCAAGAATACTAGAGTGGGTTGCCATTTCCTTCTCCAGGGGAACTTCCCAACCCAGGAAGAAAGCTTGGGTCTCCTGCATTACAGGCAGATTCTTTACCATATGAGCCACAAGGGAAGCCTTGCAGCTAGATTAAAATTCAAATAAGATTCTAAAGCCTGTGTTCCTTCCATTCTGCTGTGCTAAGAAAATGAAATAATTGTGGGAAGAAAGATAGTAAGAAGGGTGCACAGTTCTAGAATATTCATCCCTCAATTCCTACAGCATTTGCCTTGTAACTCTCCTTCCCATTTTCTACTTTGTGTCTGTAGTGTTTTAGATTCCTGTTTCATTTGTTTTACTAGATTATAAATGCAGAAAGTATGTCATGGGGATTTTTGTGCCTTCCCTTTACATTTATATAATATCCAGTACTGTTACTATTATTGCTGTTGTTACTATTGTTACCATTACTATTATTACTGTTTACAGTAACAATAATATCTGACACTTGTTGAGTCCACATTTCTAACCAAGCACTGTTCTAACAATTTCATAATTCTAATTATTCATGTAATCCTCCCAACAATCCTATAAAGTAGGTAATATTCTTTTGCTATTTATAGATAAAGAAACTGAAGCACAAGACATTAAGCAACTTGCCCAATATTATACAGCTAGTAAACAGTAAAACCTGGGGAGCAGCCCAAGCAATGTGGCTATAATAATTGTTATACTGGAAGTACGGTAGCCCTGTCCCCTTTATCTATGGAGGATACATTCCAAGAATCCCAGTAGAAGACTGAAAATGTATATAGTACTCAACCCTATGTTTTTTCCTATACATACATACTCATGATAAAGTTAATTTATACATGAAGGAACAGATTAATAACAGTAACTAATAACAGAATAGAGTAATTATAACAATATATTATAATAAAAGTTATGTGAATGTGAGCTCTCAGAATATTTTACAGTACAGAGTTAATGTGTTTTCCATCTTAATCTTAACTAAGCATTTATCACACACTGTGGCTGTAACTTTTATTTTATTTTGCTCTATTTAGGTGCGTCAGTTCTTAGTTGCAGCATATGGGATCTTTGTTGCAGCACAGGGACTCTAGTTGTGGGCTCAGCAGTTGCTACAAGTAGGCTCTCCAACTGTGGCGAACAGGTTCTGGCTCAGTAACTGTGGCACGTGGGCTTAGTTGCTCTGCAGCATGTGGGATCTTAGTTCCCCAATCAGGGGTCAAACACACGTTCATTGCATTGCAAGGTGAATTCTTAATCACTGGACCGCCAGAGAAATCCCTGTGGCTGTAACTTTTGCAGTTTGAAGTACAACAGCAAAACGAGCACACATTTCTTTTTCCTTCTTCACAGTTTCACAGAAGATTCGTTCTTACCATACATCTTAGCAACTTCAGCAGACAAGTTTTTTTCCCTCATTAAACAGAGAACTTTCACTATTTTAATTAAAGAAAATGGCTTCCCTGTGCTGTATCCAAACTGCCAGCATCACTACTCTTGCATTTGTGGGCCATTTTTAAGTAATCTAATGGTAATATGAACACAAAAATAGTCCATCTGATAATCAAGATGCCACAAGTGACTAATGGGCAGGAGAGCAGAACAAAGAGATGAATCAAATCCCAGGTGGATGCAGCAGACAGCACAGGATTTTACCACACGACTCAGAGCAGCACGCAATCTAGAACCTATGAACTGTCTATTTCTGGAATTTTCCATTTAATGTTTTCAGGCCTCAGTTGACCACGTGTAACTGAAACCACGGACAGCATTTATTAGGGACTCAAAATACCTTTCTTATTATCCTAACAAGATTGAGGAGACAATAAAAATAACTGTGTGTCAGGTGTCATACTAAGTGCTTCTATATGTTTTTTTCATTTAAATCTCATAAAAGCTTTTGTGAGAAAGGGATTACAAGTACAACTGAATAGGTAAGAAAGTGAGGTTCACCGGTTCCAAGTTTGTATTTTCCCATCCTACATATTACCTCTCTGATAATAACAAAAATAAAGTATACAATATTGAGGATTATGATACCATGCAAGGAGATCAACTGATACAAATTACCCTGAATCAACAATCAGCATTAACACATCCATTTGATTATATGTTCCACAATGAAATTAAAAGATGCTTAGTCCTTGGAAGAAAAGTTATGACCAACCTAGATAGTATATTCAAAAGCAGAGACATTACTTTGCCGACTAAGGTCTGTCTAGTCAAGGCTATGGTTTTTCCTGTGGTCATGTATGGATGTGAGAGTTGAACTGTGAAGAGGGCTGAGCACCAAAGAATTGATGCTNGTTATGACCAACCTAGATAGTATATTCAAAAGCAGAGACATTACTTTGCCGACTAAGGTCCATCTAGTCAAGGCTATGGTTTTTCCTGTGGTCATGTATGGATGTGAGAGTTGGACTGTGAAGAAGGCTGAGCACCAAAGAATTGATGCTTTTGAACTGTGGTGTTGGAGAAGACTCTTGAGAGTCCCTTGGACTGCAAGGAGATCCAGCCAGTCCATTCTGAAGGAGATCAACCCTGGGATTTCTTTGGAAGGAATGATTCTAAAGCTGAAACTCCAGTACTTTGGCCACCTGATGCGAAGAGTTGACTCATTTGAAGAGACTATGATGCTGGGAGGGATTGGGGGCAGGAGGAGAAGGGGACGCCAGAGGATGAGATGGCTGGATGGCATCACGGACTCGATGGACATGAATCTGAGTGAACTTCGAGTGATGGAGATGAACAGGGAGGCCTGGTGTGCTGCAATTAATGGGGTTGCAAAGAATCGGACACGACTCAGCGACTGAACTGTACTGAACTGAACTGACATCCATACATGACCACTGGAAAAATCATGGCTTTGACTAGATGGACCTTTGTTGGCAGAATGATGTCTCTGCTTTTCAATATGCTATCTAGATTTGTCATAGCTTTCTGTGAAGAGCAAGTGCCTTTTAATTTCATGGCTGCATTCATTGTCCATAGTGATTTTGGAGCCCAAGAAAATAAAATCTGTCACTGTGTTTAGGTGGGCTTTAGGAAAAGTAGCACACAGAAGGAGAACTTCTGTCTTTAGTACAGCCGGGGCTTCTTCCAGGCTGAAGGATCCCTTTGAGGCAGCCCTGAGGCCCCATCTCACATTCGTAATTTATTTATTTAAATTTATTTCCATCTAAGTTTGGGCTGCAGTTGTTACCTTTGCATTTCGGTGTCAGGTCTTCTGATCTCAATATTGATGTTCTTCCTTGGAGCTTCTCTGGTGTCCTCATTTTTGGAGTTTCAGTTTTATATTTAACATACTAGTGATCCCTCTTCCCCACACCTCAGGAACAGATACAAGGTCTGGTTGTTATTTTCCTCTTGGATTGACAGTTTTCAACCTCTTCTAGGATCTAGTCTAGGACTATACATTTAGAATACATGCCTTGATACGTGCTTTGACCATTCTAAGTTTTAATTGTTGTCACTCAGTCATGTCTGACTCTTTGGGACCCTATGAACTGTAGCCTGCCAGGCTCCTCTGTCCATGGAGTTCTCCATTTGAAAATACTGGAGTGAATAGCCATTCCCTTCTCTAGGGAATCTTCCTCATCCAAGGATCAAACCCTGGTCTCCTGCATTGCAGGTGGATTCTTTACCTCTGAACCACCAGGAAAGCTGATATAATTTACATAATTGAAGTTCTAGTCATGACTGTTTGTCTACTTATCTATGTAAAATGAATATATTCCTCATAAATTATTTATCTACGTTTGGCTCTTGCCTAAACCCATATTGTGTACTACGTTTATAATTCATTGTCATACATTCAATTTAACATACAGAATACTGTGAAGCTTTAGAATTAACCAGAAGAAGGCTTTTGTTATTTCTTTACTATAACTACATAGGTTATAAGTACTCATTAAGTGCTTGTGGTTGGGGAAACAAAACAAACGCAGAAATAACTGTGAGAGTATGAATCAACATTTTCATAGTGCTTTTCTAAACATATGGCAGAGTTATAATAGGATATAAAAACTGCTGGTATTGCCATTTTTTACTCTCAGCTTCTCTCTTGTTTTGGTTTTATCATACCCCAAATATTCAGGATTGGGAACACGTGTACACCTGTGGCAAATTCATGTTGATGTATGGCAAAATCAATACAATATTGTAAAGTAATTAGCCTCCAATTAAAATAAATAAATTTAAAGTAAAAAAAATAATAAAAGTTAAAGTGAAACAATAAATGGGATAAATTTGCCATTTGTAAATATTTTATATTCCAATACTTCTATTGCTCCTAAACTTTAAAATTTCCCTTTGGAATACAAGGCTGTATTCCAGTAACTCAACAGGTTAGAAATTATACAGCCTTTATCCTAGACGTGGAAATGCTGCCTTTATAAATAAGACCTTCTGTTGAAACAGTTATAAGAAATAAGAAAATGATTTTGAATATATAATATTCCTTCAGCATACTTCAAACAGTGAATCAAATTTCTGGACCTAACTAAGAACTGACCCAATAATGCAGAAAAGATATCTCCTTCAGAATTTTCTTTAAAGATTTTATTGAGGCGTGGTTCTCCTTAGTTCCTCTGTTGCTTTACTGCTAGAGTGATACTGGCATTTACAGTAAGAAATATACAGTTTATCTTATGTCCCCACCTAGGCAAAGAACTCTAAGTGATGAGAATAAAATGGTATCCTCTGTTATGTTAATGATGACTTGTGGACCCCATCTATTGGTAGGGTTAGTTGCCAGTGTAGCCTACTGCTGATGAGAGAGTTGGAGCTTTCAGCCCCATCACTAGCTTCCTGGAATGGGAGAAGGGCTGGAGGCAGAGCTGGTCCCAAAAGGCCAGTGACTTAACCAGTCTTGCCTGTGTCGTGAAGCCTTCATAAAAACCCTAAAGATCAGGGATAGGAGACATTCCCGGTTGGAGAACAGTTGGAGACATGGGGAGAGTAGTGCCCTTGGAAAGGGAGCAAGGAAGTACTGCACCGCTTCTCCACACCTTGCTCTATGCATCTCTTTCATCTGGCTGTTTCTGAATTATAATACACTGATGACCTAATGAACAAATGGGTTCCCTGAGTTTTGTGAACTGTTCTAGCAAAATCAGTGAACCTCAAAGAAGGAGTCATGGGAACACTGACTTATACAGTAGTAAGTCTGAAGCACAGCTGGCAACCTGGACTTGCAGTTGATCAAGTGTTAGGGTGGCAGGCAACCTTGTGAGCCCTGCCTGTGGAATCTGATTCCTTCTCTGGTAGACAGTGTCAGAGTTCACTAAATTTAGTGAACTCTTAAGACCGTCTGTTGGTGTCCTGAGAATTTTTCCGTGGTTTGTGGGGAAATTTTCTACCTCTGATACATTGGAATTGGTTCCAGAAACTCAAAATAGATTGTTAGGTCTTTATGTCGAGGTTATGTTTGTTTCCTCAGCTTGTAAGGGCTTGATTTAGTGTAAAGGGTAGGGAGATTGTAGACAGAATCTGAACCTATGACTCTGCTCTACAGCTACACATTGTGTGACTTTGAAAATAGCAAGCCCTATATTTATCAACTGTAAAAAGGCAATAATATCATATCCTTCAGAGTCCATGTGTGAGTGTGTGTGTAGCTCTTTAGTGATAAATATGATGGGATTCTGTGAATTTAGCAATGCTCGATGAAGGTTTTCAGAGTCATATTTCTCACTGCATCTCTCGGCCAGGTCAGCTGGGAGAGTTGGAGAAGATCTTCTAAGATGATGCAAAGAGTTAGATTCAAGAAGGTAAGGAATAAGCTGGAAACCAAGAGTTCTTGCATATAAAATCCTGCCCCTCTGTAGGTCTGTTTTTTAACTGATGTTCCTGATACAACATAGGGCTTAGCAGGATCAAATACAGGGTAAGTTGAGGTCATTGCTGAAGAAAGAACAAGTCCAGCTCAGTTTGTGGTCTCAAAGGTGGAATCATAGCAGTCAACCAGGATCAAGACTAGAAGTTCCCTGAGAGGCTGGAAGCCAGGAAGGAGAGAATGCTGGAGACAGAGCAGAGGTTGGAAGCCGAGGATCAATAAGCAAGAAAGCAGACCTATAACAGGAGACAAGAGTGTGGTAAAGAGATTTATGTGGAGTCCAGCTTGTTTAGGTGGAGATTATCTTGTTTAAAGCATCTGACCCAGCCATTGGCACCAGTGGGACTCACCCTGAAAATCTCTGCTACATCCTGAGCCATAGATTATCGAATGTAGGAAAATAAAACGAGGAAAACACACAAACCATTTGATATGCGCAGCAGTAAAAAATAACCCTCATTTAGGCATATGGTTTTCATAGCTTAGGTTATGGATTCTTTAGCATTCCGTTCTTCATTTTCTTGGCTCCTCACTCTGTTTAGCACAACTTGGACACCACAACTTGAAATCAGGGTATGAAGAGGATATGGATTTGTGTGGACACAGAATTGAAAAGTTGTCATTAAATATGTGATAGATGACCTTCAACTGTGATGATAGGTGAAGTTCATCTTGGTATTCCTTGTCTAGAAAAAGAGCATGTTTATATTATATTCTAGAAAGATTCCAATCAAGTTTTGCCAATGTTTGGAGAAACTGAGATAGATATGTTGGTTTTTTCAGAAAATCATTTCTGAAAACCATCTTCTCCATTCGTTAGGAAATGATGACTATGTTAATCATGTACCTGAGGAGCACAGGATGTCTCCACAAATTTAGATGATATTAATTTGATCATTTTTGTTCTTATAGGATATAGAGTGTTATCAAATTATCATTCTCACTGACCTTTTGCAACATTAATTTTTCTGGTGAATACTTCCTTTACCCTGCCATTGGCATATTCTTTCTCAAATATAATTGAAGAGAAATAAATGTTAATAATCCAAAGGAGATGGATATTAATTATGACATATAATAATTTAGATAGAAATTTCTTGTTTCAAGTCTTTGTTCTTAGACGTGCATGTGTGCTCACTCACTCATTTGTGTCTGACTCTTTGCATTTCCATGGACTGTAGCCTGCCAGGCTCATCCATGGGATTTTCCTGGCAAGAGTCGGTTGTTATTTCCTCCCCCAAAGGATCTTCCCAACCTAGGGATTGACCTGCATCTGCTGCATTGCAAGTGGATTCTTTACCACTGAGCTACTTCCCAGGTACCCCTTGTTCTTAGACAAATCCCCTTAAAATGAAATGGTTTGAATCACATTGTATTTTCTTATGGAGTCCCCCTGTCTCACTGCCTGTCCCAGTCAGTTACTCTCTGTATTCTTTTTGGTTCAGGATCCCATGAATAGGAAGCTGAGACGTTTAGGTAACTTGTTTCTTCAGAACATTGTATGCAGTAGGTTGGATGTAATAGAAATGTTGAGACACATACCTGGATGGAGAGTATTAGAAATCTTTCCTTGTGGTTGGTTTTTATTTAGTATTATTGTTTTAATGTGCTGCTTGTCATGAAAATATCAAAAAAGTGGAATTTGGAAAGTGCTGAAGGGATATTGTTGTATTTTGGCTCATAAAATATGTGCAAGTTTTCCTGTCTTAAGTCAGCTTTGAGTTGGAACATTTCATGACTTCTCTGGAATGGTAGCCACCATCTGGCCAATGTAATCTTTCAGGATTCTTGAAGCCATAATGTTGCATCATTCTCTGAAAGAAATTCATTTTCAAACCTCTCCAGGACCTCAGAGGGTCACAGCTACCAAAAATGAGGAAATGAATCCTGTTCCTCTCTGTTCAGAAATATCTGCTTCAAAAGGTGACACACTTTCCTTTATCTCCGCCTTTCTTTAACTTCCTCTGTCTCCTCTTTTGAGAGCTTTTCTGCTTGCAGTAGCCCCAAGTCCATATAGTGGACTGCTGCTGCTAAGTCACTTCAGTCGTGTCTGACTCTGCAACTCCATAGACGGCAGCCCACCAGGCTCCCTGTTCCTGAGATTCTCCAGGCGAGAACACTGAAGTGGGTTGCCATTTCCTTCTCCAATGCATCAAAGTGAAAAGTGAAACTGAAGTCGCTCAGTCGTGTTGGACTCTTAGCTACCCCATGGACTGCAGCCCACCAGGCTCCTCCATCCATGGGATTTTCCAGGCAAGAGTACTGGAGTGAGGTGCCATTGCTGACTAGGGACTGGCTTTTTGGTAACTTATGTTTTAAAATATTGAGAAAGAATATCCGATAGATTACTCTGAATAAGGTGTCTATTTTCTGGACCAAAAAGCCATTACTTGGAAATGACTGGATCACGTCATACCTAGTTGTAATACCTGCCCACAAAGTCTGCAAGTGCACAATGAGACCACGGCTCTCAGCTTTTCTTCTCAGCCCATCTTCCGTTGTCCTTTCATACATGTATTTATTTTCATCTCATGCTCCAACCACCCAGGCCGACTTTGCCATTCTCCTTAAAAATCATATACTGTGATTTTTTGCTCATATTGAAATTGCCCTCACATCTTCCTTCATCATTTTTTCCTCTTTATCTTATAAATTAAACCTCATGTAAAAATTTAGCCTTCCACAAATAAATGGACACAATATATATAAAGTAGAGGAGGAACTTCCCTAGCAGTCCAGTAGTTAAGACTCTGCAGTTCTAATGCAGAGGGCACAGGTTCAATCCCTGGTCAGGAAACTAAGGTCCCACATGCACGGTGAGTCCTAACTAACTAATTAAAATAGTACTTAAAAATAGAGGTGATGGCATTAGTAAAAACATGGAAGCTTCAAACTGAATACTTCTTTCTTTGGAATTCATCAGAGTTAACACATACTTCTAGAGTATTTTATTTTTCATGGCTAATAAATTTTGAAAGTATAGAGACTATAATATTTTTTTGCTTGTGAGAGTTTTGTTTAAAGAGATACCATTTTAGTTGAAGGAACAAATCCTTTTTTTTTTTTTTTTAATTGTCAATTATTTCTTCAGAGAAACAGGTCACTGATAATTCTCATCTGGGCAGCGTTTCTCAAGTGGAGATTTATGGGATAGTAGATGTTAATTAAAGTAATACTCAATTGATTTGTGTTGATGAAACAGTCTTCACGGGAGGCAGGTAAAGTTGGAGCTTCCTATCAGAAAGCCATTCCACAGGTA
Source organism: Neotragus pygmaeus (assembly GCA_006410875.1). Taxonomy (NCBI): domain Eukaryota; kingdom Metazoa; phylum Chordata; class Mammalia; order Artiodactyla; family Bovidae; genus Neotragus; species Neotragus pygmaeus. The sequence goes on from SJYV01014723.1 coordinate 480,480, forward strand.
CACTAGAAACTCAGCGTATGTGCTGGTAAGAAGGCCCGCTTGTTTCATGTGAGTTGGCCTCTCTGAGCTGGCAGACCTACTGCTATTATTTGTTAAGCGGCCTTTATCATGAGGCAGTTTAGAGACTCCAAATGTAGGCATTGCTGTCTTCTTTGTATATGACTCATCTTGCCTTCTTCACTAGATTTAGATAGGTTAAAAAAATGAACCCTCTGTGTTATTGGTTGAGAAAAGACAGTCTTGGAGACTGAACAAACTCAACTTACTATTTGATAGAATACACTCCTCTGCTAGAATCACTATTTCAAGTTTAATGTACTTTGCCATTAGTTCAGTACAGTCACAGTACCAAAGGTCTCCTTCCTGAGATTTATCTTTCTACATAGAGTCATTATAATCTCTTATACAGTGGTAGGGTAAACTATTAGTTTTCCAATGAAAGCTAATTGTGACAATGACCATCTGGTTGTTTGAAAGGATAAACTAGGAGTTAATGTGATGGATCATTCACTTATAGTCTCAGCTTCCTCACATTTTATAGGACTGCAGTGAAGGTCAAATATGCTAAAGTTCATGAAATCCTACATTCATGGGGCATGGTAGTGGATTAATGAATGTGAACTCTCTACTTTCTTTTTTCCTCCTTTTATTTTTTGTCATATGTTATTAAAATTAAATACGTATTGACCTAGTGATTTTCATAACTCTTTAGTGAAAACCTTTTGTATGGTGACCCCAAAGATATTCTCAAAATATCTCCAGAACTGAACACAAATTATAAGAGCTGACTATGATTAAAACAGCAAAACTCCACAAAGTATGAAAATAATCTGAAAAAAGGAAAACTCTAGTTCTCTCAAATAATTTTAAATCACCAAAACCATGAGACTTAAGGTTTAAAAATAATTCAACAGCAGAGAATGCATAATCTCAAGAAGAGATTGAAGAAAAACCTTGGACCTGCTAAATTTTAAAAAAGAGACTATAAGTAAGCTAAGAGCAGTGATAAAACACTAGCGTGATGTGGTTATAAATAAAAATGAAAGCTAATTTAAAATCTACTCAGGATTAAACCTGGACCTGGAGTTTTGACAGAAAGCTTTCAAGGTTACAGTCATCTGCATCTGAGAATGTCTGGGCAAGTCAAGGTGTCTAATCATGAACCTCATTGACTTTAGGGTTCATTGTGCTGCAGATTTACAAATGGGTTGGGTTTCCCTGGTAGCTCAACTAGTAAAGAATCTGCCTGCAATGCAGGAGACCCCGTTTCGATTCCTGGGTTGGGAAGGTCTGCTGTAAAAGGGATGGGCTATCCGCTACTGTGTTCTTGGGCTTCTCTGGTGGCTCAGATGGTGAAGAATCCACCTACAATGCGGGAGACCTGAGTTTGATCCCTGGGTTAGGAAGATTCCCTGGGGAAGGGAACAGCTACTCACTCCAGTATTCTGGCCTGAAGAATTCCATGGACAAAGGAGTCTGGCAGGAGTACAGTCCATGGGGTCGCAAAGAGTAGGCCTTGACTGAGTGACTTTCACTTTCACCCTATGGTTTCTGGAGCCTGCTAGTGGGCTGAGAGCTGAGCAGAGGGCCATTAGGACCCAGGGCTCAGTCCCAGGGTCTTTGAACAACAGGTAAACCCTAGTCCTGATAGAGTTCACTTCTAAAGCCCATCCTGGTCTAACAGCTATGTAAAATCACCAGATATTCCCTGAGAATCATCAGCAATTGGGTTGACCATCTTTCGTAATCAAGCATTTATAAAAAGATGGCTGATGAAAGAATTGTTCCTTCTTGGTTTCTGTCTTTTCTCTCTCTCTCTTTTTCTTTTTTCTCACTTGCCTCTTTAGAAATTGCTGAAGGGTGAGAATAAATAAAAGTCTTCCTAAGGGTGAAGAAAACAAAAGACCCGCAGAGAAAACAAAGTTTTTGAATAATTGGAGTAGACCCTTCGTAAAAATACACAATGAACCTGGATTTAGGAGTGTAGCTTGCATTTTAGTTAATTTAGTAGTTGACATAAGAATAGCATCTGTTCTTATAAAGATTAAATTCCTATAATTTCTAATACTAGCCATATTATTAATGGATATTCACTTAATGGAAAGTAGACAACATGCCAAGGTCCAAACTAAACTGGAAAAAAAAAGTGCAACTTTTACATTTTTCTATATTATTTATTAATTTAGGAACATAAAGGAACAAAATGTGTTTCCTGTACATAATTAATTAAACAATATTTTGCTGTCAAGAATTTGGTCAAGAGGAAATGAATGCATTATATTTGCCAACACTGGGAGTTTATTTTAAAATATTATGAAAGGATATCTAATAACATAATGAGGAATTATTTAAGTTGGAATCTGTAAATTGATATCACCATGTAAATGAATCAATTTGCGAGAAATAGACTTTTAATGAGAAACTACTATGTACTGTTTTCTCAAGTAAGTAAGTATGAGATTTCCAGGGGATGCAAAACTTAATAAGTATGCCCTCCCTTTCCACAGTCTGTCATTTTGAAAGAAAGTAGAGATAAGAGCAAAGAGCATATAACTTGATATCATAGACCTTATTTTCAGGAACAAAATTAAGGGTGGCTATAGAGTTTGGAGGCCTTAAACTTATACAACTTGGTGAGCTTGCTTTTAGAAAAATAATTTTAAATTACAAATAAAGGAATAAGGTCAACAGTTAAAATAACTTTGAATGAGAAAATAATAATTTATCAATTTAGAAAGCTAACAGATATCATAGAAATCTAGAAAAATATTTTAGTAGCTCCTTGTCATACTTGTAAAACTATTTTCCTTTTTTTTCAGTTATAATCTTTCCTTGCTTCCTCATTTGGCAGTTCTGTGATAACATTTTTCATATAGAGAATAGAAAAATAGTTCAGACCTCTCTACAGCAGGGCTGTTGAAAATTTATATTTTTAAAACTGTTTGAAAGCTCTCACTTTTATGAGTTTATTGGTGATATGATAATTTCTGTGCTATTTCAAGGCATAGTTTTTTTTGCACAGTTTCAAGTTGTAATACTCCTTGACTTTTGGATGTGAATGAACCAGTTTGTCAGTGGTTTCCTCATAGAAGGAACTGGGTGCATTGGCAAGACGAACAGTAGGAGGAGACCTAGAAATTGTCCATATACTAAATGACCAGTAATAATTGAGCTGTGAACCACAATCCTATATCCTGATAAATCCAGACTGAGTACATCCTGACTGGCTTTCCCTAACTGGGCCCTCTAAAGCTGCCTGTCACCCCTCTAACGCTGCCATGCATGAGGAGGAGCATGAGTAATGTGAAAGTGATTGGGAGAGAAATGTCTGACTGTTACAGATTTTACAAAGCATTTAACCCTGTCTGTGTGACATACGAGATCTATCAGGTGAAGGGCCCTGAAGCTTACACTTTAAGTTCCAGGTGAATCTGCTTCTGTCACAGAGAAGTCAAATGGTGATAAAGGAATTCAGGATCCTTAGAACTCATATTTGACTAGGGATTAGAAAAGACCTCACTCAGGAGAGGACATTTGGGATAGCCTTGAAGGAGCAATAGGCTTTTGAGAAGCAGATTTTTCAATGAAATTATTTCAGAAGAATGGAGCAGTCTTAACAAATACACAAAAATTCTAACATTTTAGTATATTAAATATCATCTGTTGGAGATATTAGCAATACAGATTACCAGCCCTTACTCTGATGTTCTAATTCACATCTGGACTGCAGCATAGAACATGTTTCTTTTTTTTTTTCTTTTTTAATTGAAAGATAAGTGCTGTACAATATTGTATTGACTTCTGCTGTATAAGTGTGAATCAGCCGTAAGTATGCATATGTCTCCTCCCTCTTAAACCTCTCTCCCACCCCAGCCCACCCTTCTAAGTTGTCACAGAGTACTGTATTGAGCCCCTGTGTTATACAGCAACTTTCCATTCACTATCTATTTTACATAGGATAATGAATGTGTTTCAGTGCTGTTCTCTTTATTTGTCCCATCCTCTCCATCCCCTACTGGGTCCACACGTCTGTATGTCTGTGTCTCTATCTCTGCCCTGCAGATAGGTTCATCAGTACCATTTTCTAGATTCCATAGATATGCATTAATATATGATATTGTTTTTCTCTTTCTGACTTACTTAATTCTGTATAGCAGGCTCTGAGTTTACCTGCCTCACTAAAACTGACTCAAGTGAGTTAATTTTTATGGCTGAGTAATATTCCATTGCATGCATGTACCATGACTTCTTTATCCATTTATCTGTCAGTGGACATCTAGGTTACTTCCATGTCTTAGCTATTGTAAATAGAGCTGCAGTGAACATTGGGATACATGTGTCTTTTCTCCATTATGCTTTTCTCAGGGTATATGCCCAGTAGTGAGATTGCTGGGTAATATGGTAGTTTTTTTTAAAGGAGTCTCCCTACTAGGATGTGTGTTTTTAATAAGCAACAAAAGGTGGTTCTGCTGCAGGTGACTGTGCTCAGTATTTTGAAAATAAAATGTGATGAAATAATGATATTTTTGGCAAAGTCTCTTAAGTCTGACATGTTTTTGAGTAGTGAGGATTGTGGTCATGGTAGGCAAATTAGGGATCTAACGGATAAGATTGTGTGTGTGTTGGTTGCTTAGTCGTGTCCGACTCTTTGCAACCCCATAGACTGAAGCCCACCAGGCCCCTCTGTTCATGGGATTCTCCAGGCAAACACACTGGAGTGGGTTGCCATTTCCCTTTCCAAAAGGAACTATAGAAAGAAAGAAAGTGAAATCACTCAGTCATGTCCGGCTCTTTGCATCCCCATGGACTCTAGCCTACCAGGCTCCTCCGTCCATGGAATTTTCCAGGCAAGAGTACTGGAGTGTGTTGCCATTTCCTTCTCCAACGTATAAGATAGATTTACTTAATTATTTCAACAAAGCTTCTGGCCATATATTTAGTAGGCACTAGTGAGTAGTGAGAAGAAAAGGTATGACTAACCTAGACAGCATATTAAAAAGCAGAGACATCACTTTGCTAACCAAAGTCTGTCTAGTCAAAGCTATGGTTTTTCCAGTAGTCATGTACGTGAGAGTTGGACTATAAGGAAAGATGAGTGCCAATGAATTGGTAATTTGAGCTGTGGTGTTGGAGAAGACTCTTCAGAGTCCCTTGGACTGCAAGGAGATCCAACCAGTCCATCCTAAAGGAAATCAAACTTTGAGTATTCATTGGAAGGACTGATGCTGAAGCTGAAGCTCCAATACTTTGTCCAACTGATGTGAAGAACTGACTCATTGGAAAAGACCCTGATACTGGGAAGGATTGAAGGCAGGAGGAGAAGGGGATGATAGAAGATGAGATGGTTGGATGGCATCACTGACTCAATGGACATGAGTTTGAGTAAGCTCTGGGAGTTGGTGATGGACAGGGAAGCCTGGTGTGCTGCAGTCCATGGATCACAAAGTTGGACATGACTAAGTGATTGGACTGAGACTGAGTGAGGAGCTATTGAAGATTCTTGAGCGGGATCATGGCATGATTGCAGCTGTACTTTAATTGAACAGCTCTGTCAGTTAAATGGATTGTGTGAGTTTGGGAAGACCAACAACGAGGGGTCTTGTTAACTAAAACTTATCAAGAGATGAAGAAATCCTGTCAAAGATGTGATATGTAAAACAGGTGGGTGAAAGGGATATTATAAAAAGAAAAAAATAATAATTTCAAGGGGATAGAAAGTGTCAAGAGTGTTCATGCTCCAGGGAATGAAAGAAATGTGAAAACTGAAAAAGTTCATGTATATGGAATTTCAGGCCCTTTTGGTATTGATGGAAATATATCTGCTCATTCATCGTTGACTTTTTTCAGAGCTTGTCAATCCTCTTTATGTTTTGATATGTGTACATTCATATTCCTATTATTGTTGCTTACAGTTTAAAGTTTAGAAATTCAGTATCTAAAGTGGGTAAAACAAAGCACACTATTTCTAGAAAATGTTTTTTTTAAATAATTTGGAAGTGAGGGGGTCACTTTGCACTTAAAAGCAAATTGTATTGTTGGTCACTTTGCTATTTCAACCCTGCTGCTGCTGCTGCGTCACTTCAGTCATATCCGACTCTGTGTGACCCCATAGATGGCAGCCCACCAGGCTCCCCCGTCCCTGAGATTCTCCAGGCAAGAACACTGGAGTGGGTTGCCATTTCCTTCTCCAATGCATGAAAGTGAAAAGTGAACACAATAAATTCCAGCCTCCAAAGCCACATTAGCCTTTCTTCCATTAAAGTATTCATTCTATTCATAAATTTTCCTGCAGGGACAGAGGAGCAAAGTAGAGATTGTGTTTGTAGATTTTGAAATATCCTTACACACAAACCTTCCATGCATTTTGGATAACCACAGAATTTAGTACTTTCTTAACTAGACTGGCTTTATAACTTGATGATAAACATGTTCTCATCTTTCCTTAATTGTTTTTTAAACTATTGATTATTTAATTTGATTCTCATTACTTGCATATCGGGCTTCCCTTGCATATCATGGCTCAGCTGGTAAAGAATCCACCTGCAATGAAATCCCTGGGTTGGGAAGATCCCCTGGCGAAGGGAACAGCTACCCACTCCAGTATTCTGGCCATGGATTGTATAGCTAATATAATTCTACTTACCTTTCCAAATCATGCTTAGGAATCTTGAATAAATTAATATTGTTCTATGTGCACATTTGTAAAATTGTTTTACTAAAAAAAAAAATCTTGCCAGAAAGACTGATGAAAATACTGCTGGTAAAATACCTAACAGGGAAAAAAATAAGAGAGAGAAGAGAGAACTAATGTTATCACACACCATGACCAACTTTAGAAGCTGACCTTGCAAGTTAATGGTCTTGAATAATAATACTGTCCTCATGGCTAAAATCCAAGGATGCGTTTAAGTATATAGGAAAGGAAACCAATTACCATATTCATGTATTAAGTTTATTTTTACCAAGCATTATTATTGGTTATTTCATTAAGATACTTTTTCTTTATTACAAGCTTTAGTATTTATGAAGAAGTGAAAATCTTTTAGAATTTCCACTAGTGTTTGAATTTGAAAGAAAGACTAATATAAATACACACACATAAATATATATATATTTGTGTATGTGTATCTATGTGTGTGTACGTATACATATATATATGTATATATGTAAATCTATACCTTGGCTTATATTCATAGACTTTAGTAAATAATTTTTTTAAGTAGGTACCTATGTACCTACCTATTCATATGTATTTGTTCACTGCATTTTGACCATAACCAAAATATATTCATATACAAATGGTGTACGTATATTGAATCTCCTGAAATCACTAGTAATTTAATAAATTTCAGTTGAGGCATAATGTTTGGTTGGAGTTATGTATTAAGGAGTGCTGTATAGGTCATGCCTTTATTTTGTCTTACAGATTAGCAGGGGAGAGAGAAGATGAACAGACCGTAAACCATGTGAAATGTGCAGCAGCAGGAATATTTAAAGGAGTAGAGTAGTACAGGGTAGGGAGTCATTGACTGATGAGGTCTGAGCTGGGGTCCAGCCTTCCTGTTTCTCTAGGGATTATGGAGATTCCTGGGGTGCAATACTTTTCGGGGGTTATAGTTGATTTACAATATTATATCATTTTCAGATGTACAATGTAGTGATTTAAAATTTTACAGATTATATCCCAGCTAAAGTTATTATATAATATTGGCCACATTCCCTGTGCTGGATGTTCTATTCCTGCAGTTTTTTTGTTTTGTACATAGGTTGTACCTCTTAATCCTCTGTCTCACTCCTCCTTACTTCCGTCTCCCCATGAAAATCTAAAAAAATAAAATATAACAAAACAGAAACAGACTCGAGATACAATACTTTGTTGGTTCTAAAACATAGAAAGTCCTTCCAGGGGACTTTGGCAGTGTTTCCTTGTCATGACTAGGGGGAAAGAGTGCTAGTAACATCTACTGACTGGAGGCTAGGGATTTTGCTAAAGCTTCTGTGATGCACAAAGAAAGAAGGATTTGACTCGGGATATCAGTGGGGAGAGATCCTGTTCTAAAGGGAAGTAGCTGTTAGGGAGAGACTGAAGATGTTGATTGTGTAGACTGCAGCGACATTTGATATAGCAAGTTGTCTATGATGGTGAGAGGGGAAGTAGAAAAACAAGTGAAGCAATTGGGGCCTGAAAGAGGATAAACTGGAAGGAAGAATTGTCTCTGTGTTAGAAGTTCTTATACAGCAGATCAGATGTGTCTGCCATCAAGTTCACACTGGGTGGCATTATTTTCTCTTGTTGAAGTAGGAGGTGAGAGCATCAATCTCATGGAGGAGAGAGGCTGGTGCCGGGCAGACTTCTGGAGTGGTGAAAGGTGGGCAGATGATTGAGAGGTGACAGAAGTCCCATGGAGGCTGTAGATCATGAGTTGGCATTGGCTCCAGCCCTTACAGTGCTATGATTTTCTCAGGCAAGGCTCAAGCATTCAGCATGGGGGGGGGGTGGGGGGAGGAGGCACTCTGCAGACGTGAATGGGGATCCTTAAGGCAGATGCCTCATGTGGGAATTCATGAGAGTTCACAGCACTGGGGGGGCAGGGGCAGTTGGATGGTTAAGACCCTTGCCTGGCTGATAAAGGGGAGTATAAGCCTTCATATCAGCTCTTTAAAAAATGATGAGTGTATTCCTAGATGCTTTCCATTTTTACTTCAGTCTCTATCAATGTTGGGATTGCTTTGCTTTGCTTTGCAGATTTTCAGTTCAGTTGCTCAGTTGTGTCTGACTCCAGCACGCCAGGCCTCCCTGTCCATCACCAACTCCTGGAGTTTACCCAAACTCATGTTCATTGAGTCGGTGATACCGTTCAACTATCTCATCCTCTGTCGTCCCCTTCTCCTCCTGCCCCCAATCTTTCCTAGCATCGGGGTCTTTTCAAATGAGTCAGTTCTTCGCATCAACTGGCCTAACTATTGGAGTTTCAGCTTCAGCGTCAGTCCTTCCAATGAACACACAGGACTGATCTCCTTTAGGATGGACTGGTTGGATCTCCTTGCAGTCCAAGGGACTCAAGAGTCTTTAAACACTAGTTTTATCTTTCTCTTTAGTTTATTTTGCCTTCGAAAGACACTCTGAAGCCCTAGACTCCATTTATCTGATGAATTGGAGTGACTGATAACATATTTAGTTAGTAATTGTGGCCCATTCCTTTAGACTTCTCATTTGTTTTTCCCCTCTCAGCTTTGAAAGATCTACTTTCACGGCATTTTTAGATCCACCTCAAAAGCAGCTGGCACTCTCTCTAGGTTCCCAGAGACTTTAGACAGCAAACTTTGACAAAGGTCCTACAAAGAACTTTAAAGCAACATTTCCTTTGATTACATTAGGGACTGTGGCTAGTTATGTAATGATTCAGGGTAGGAATTAGTCTGCATCTCTTAACTTTTGGCATCCTGGAGTGTTTATCTTTTCATTTGGTGCTGCGTAAAAGCTTCTTAGGAAAATCTATAGGCCTTTTTTCTAATTCTGGAAAATGAGGTGCTCACATGTGGCCTGGCGTGTATTCACAAATGCTCCTGTTACACAAATACAAAAGCAGCATTTTCTTCCATCCATAATGATCTGGAATCACTAATGAAAACACTTTCAGGCATGTGTCTAAGACTTGAAGTGCTTAGCATTACACCTTGATATTTTGGTATGATCCTCGAAGGCCATGGCTGTTGCTCAGTTTTAATTGTTAATAAATAAAACAGTATTTTTAGCTTCTGAAGCTAGGCCCAACCTTGTAGGAGGTCCTGAAATGGTGTCCTTTGACTGTTCTCAGCACAGGCTGGTCAGTGCAGCTCTGTTGGATGGAAAGGGTGGCTACTACATGCCTCGGTCTGGCAAGAGGCCCTGGGTATCTGCAAATGTGCTCTAAGGATAGCAGGGGACTGCGCCCATCAGCTGTCAGGCACAGCTTCTGCTTCTGCTCTGAACAATAGCCATGTGCCAGGGCAGTAATTATTGGTTGATTTTCCTTCTAAAATAAGTGTCCTAATAATTTGTCAGAAAACCAACTTAAATTGCTATAATATTGCCTGTAACAGTTAAAATAGAAAAAAAAAAAGAAAGAAAAAACAAGCCTCAGTAAGAAATGTTTCCGTTTACTTCTGCGTGCAGTCTATAACTGGTAAATAGTGTAATTAAAACCTCGTTTGCAGGCTGTTTCCAAAAGGTTATTTCTGTGTGGGAAAACCCTTTGTTTTCTTCCTTAATACCCTGAGCTGTAAATTAAAGAATTAACAGCGTTTTGGGCAGGGGGGTGGGGAGTCAGTTGGCAAATAAAGGTCCTCACTGTCTGTGCTCTTTTGGAATACCTCCCATCTTTCTGGGACTCAGAGAATGTATTCTCTAGAAAAGCATGCATAATCTGCACCAAAATGAGCTGGTACCAGGGGCTGTACTGCCCAGGGATACAAATCAGGGACTTGATATTTGAAGATTAATTCAGCTGAAATTCCAGAATATGTGAGTAGTATTACCTTGTATCTAGATTCAAGTGTTATCTATTTTTTTCTTTTAACCAAGAGAGGTGAGATGGATATTTATGTAGGTAAATCTGATGCTGTTTGGAAAATGGGAACAAAAGGACTGGCTGGAGCATAACAGATTTCAATGAGGATGGGACAGAAAAGGTCCCTCCCCCTCCTCTTGTTGGTTTTCTAAATATGTGATATGTATGTGTTTCAGTTCACAGGCAGCAAGAATGAGACATTTCCTCCTCAGTTTGGCATGCTGTCATNAAGAGTCTTTAAACACTAGTTTTATCTTTCTCTTTAGTTTATTTTGCCTTCGAAAGACACTCTGAAGCCCTAGACTCCATTTATCTGATGAATTGGAGTGACTGATAACATATTTAGTTAGTAATTGTGGCCCATTCCTTTAGACTCCTCATTTGTTTTTCCCCTCTCAGCTTTGAAAGATCTACTTTCACGGCATTTTTAGATCCACCTCAAAAGCAGCTGGCACTCTCTCTAGGTTCCCAGAGACTTTAGACAGCAAACTTTGACAAAGGTCCTACAAAGAACTTTAAAGCAACATTTCCTTTGATTACATTAGGGACTGTGGCTAGTTATGTAATGATTCAGGGTAGGAATTAGTCTGCATCTCTTAACTTTTGGCATCCTGGAGTGTTTATCTTTTCATTTGGTGCTGCGTAAAAGCTTCTTAGGAAAATCTATAGGCCTTTTTTCTAATTCTGGAAAATGAGGTGCTCACATGTGGCCTGGCGTGTATTCACAAATGCTCCTGTTACACAAATACAAAAGCAGCATTTTCTTCCATCCATAATGATCTGGAATCACTAATGAAAACACTTTCAGGCATGTGTCTAAGACTTGAAGTGCTTAGCATTACACCTTGATATTTTGGTATGATCCTCGAAGGCCATGGCTGTTGCTCAGTTTTAATTGTTAATAAATAAAACAGTATTTTTAGCTTCTGAAGCTAGGCCCAACCTTGTAGGAGGTCCTGAAATGGTGTCCTTTGACTGTTCTCAGCACAGGCTGGTCAGTGCAGCTCTGTTGGATGGAAAGGGTGGCTACTACATGCCTCGGTCTGGCAAGAGGCCCTGGGTATCTGCAAATGTGCTCTAAGGATAGCAGGGGACTGCGCCCATCAGCTGTCAGGCACAGCTTCTGCTTCTGCTCTGAACAATAGCCATGTGCCAGGGCAGTAATTATTGGTTGATTTTCCTTCTAAAATAAGTGTCCTAATAATTTGTCAGAAAACCAACTTAAATTGCTATAATATTGCCTGTAACAGTTAAAATAGAAAAAAAAAAAGAAAGAAAAAACAAGCCTCAGTAAGAAATGTTTCCGTTTACTTCTGCGTGCAGTCTATAACTGGTAAATAGTGTAATTAAAACCTCGTTTGCAGGCTGTTTCCAAAAGGTTATTTCTGTGTGGGAAAACCCTTTGTTTTCTTCCTTAATACCCTGAGCTGTAAATTAAAGAATTAACAGCGTTTTGGGCAGGGGGGTGGGGAGTCAGTTGGCAAATAAAGGTCCTCACTGTCTGTGCTCTTTTGGAATACCTCCCATCTTTCTGGGACTCAGAGAATGTATTCTCTAGAAAAGCATGCATAATCTGCACCAAAATGAGCTGGTACCAGGGGCTGTACTGCCCAGGGATACAAATCAGGGACTTGATATTTGAAGATTAATTCAGCTGAAATTCCAGAATATGTGAGTAGTATTACCTTGTATCTAGATTCAAGTGTTATCTATTTTTTTCTTTTAACCAAGAGAGGTGAGATGGATATTTATGTAGGTAAATCTGATGCTGTTTGGAAAATGGGAACCAAAGGACTGGCTGGAGCATAACAGATTTCAATGAGGATGGGACAGAAAAGGTCCCTCCCCCTCCTCTTGTTGGTTTTCTAAATATGTGATATGTATGTGTTTCAGTTCACAGGCAGCAAGAATGAGACATTTCCTCCTCAGTTTGGCATGCTGTCATGGAAATGCTGATAGGGTTATTTGACAGAGATGTAGCATATTTTAAAAAATGTAAATTACATTATTGTATTATACCCTCTTCCATTTTGGACTCATTTTATTAAAGTTCTTTAAAGGTTTATTTTCATCTACAAACCAAGGAATTGTACCCTATTCTCTCTTGCCAGGATCCAATTAATGTCAACTTGAGTTTTCTATGTGGACAGGGCCAATCCATGGCCCTGGGTGATCATCTATTATTATCATTGCTTGCCGGTACATGACTTCACAGCCTAGCATAGAGCCAGTTGTCATCTTTCCATCTTTTGTACCCCCAAATAGCTCACTGGGGAGAATTTGAGAATGGGCGGGTGACAGGCTACTCTTTTTCAGAATGCAGAGATCAATCGTGGTTGGCAAAATTAGGCTCAGACGTTTTATGGAAGAAACACTTTCCCCATATTCAACTTGCTTGTATGGGTGTTAATTTCTGTCTCTTATTAAAATTTTTTTGTTTTAGAAAGAATGATTTAATATGTAAAATAAATATCACTTTTGCTTGATACATGTGCTCAGTTGGAAGGATATCAGATGAGTATTTTTATTATCCTACAAATTGTTACTGGTTCTAATAGTTACCTAATATTGAATGAGTATGTTTGGAATTCTGCAGATCATTGCCAAGTAATTTTTGGCTTTGAGTCTACAGGGAAGTGAATTTAAAAAAACTAATGGAAGGACATAGATTCATATCTAAATTATCCATATAACTGAAATAATTGTACTTTATTTAAAATGTATCAAGTATCTACAATATGCTAGGCATTATACAGAATGAAGCTATAACATAAGCCTTTTAAACTTAGAATACCTTGATCTCTAGCAGAGTATTGGTTCAAATTTGAATAATGCTGAACTTTTTAAAAGCATTTTTAAAATCAGTTTCAGTCAAACAATTCTGGTGTATAGTCAAGTCAACTTTTTCATCATTTTTCTTTTTCTTTTTTATATTATTTATCCATTATGTGTCTACATGCTTATTAACAAATGTCAGTACCCTTTAACACAAAACATTGAGTTGGAAGAAAATAAACAATGAAATTTTAAAATGTTTCATGTTTGGGAACACTTAAAAATCATTGCATCATTTATTTGGAAGGTAGTATTAATTATGGACTTTCTTTAGGAAATACTGTCATATTTGTTATAAAACTATACATTATAATTAACATCGCCTTTGTAGTAAAAACACAGGCAGCTCATTTTCTACAATATTCTGTCCTAGACAGAGTGCTTCTGTAACATACGAAAACCATGTATCTGTAGAGAGGCTATTTTGTCTATAAACAAGGTTTTCTTATGATACTGCTTCTAAATTTCTCCAGTAAGGGGAGAAAATCATTTTGCAACCTGTTATACCACTAACTGATAGTATGCACATGTGTTTGCACATATACCCTTTCTGTGTTTAGCACCTGGGAATATTTCAGCTATTTATTTCCAAAACTACTTTGCTAACTTACCAGTATGAAATTGACAGATGAAAGATTGTGGTCACATTTATTCCTGGAAGATGTATCTATCCTACAAAAAATGATCCAGATCTTTGCCAGTTGTGGTAACATCACACTTTGATTGGAAGATGAGAGTTATAGCAGTTCATACCGGCTCAAAGCTTATGCTTTGCTAAACACTTAAACGACAGCAGCAGGTCTCCTTGGGGAACTGGTTTGCCACTGGTCTCTAAACTGAAGCCAGTACACATATCACTCTGCTGCTGCTGCTGCTGAGTCGCTTCAGTCGTGTCTGTCTCTGTGTGACCCCATAGACGGCAGCCCTCCAGGCTCCCCTTTCCCTGGGATTCTCCAGGCAAGAACACTGGAGTGGGTTGCCATTTCCTTCTCCAATGCATGAAAGTGAAAAGTGAAAGTGAAGTCGCTCAGTCGTGTCCGACTCTTCACAACCCCATGGACTGCAGCCTACCCGGCTCCTCCGTCCATGGGATTGTCCAGGCAAGAGTACTGGAGTGGGGTGCCATTGCCTTCTCACTCTAGTTCCCCTTAATAATAAAACAAAATTGACATAGTTGACTTGCTGGAAATTTCTTAGAGGGGAGGTCAAAGAATCTGTATTCTGGAATTTAGTAACATAAAATTGAGAAAGAATTAGAAGAAAAAAATGCCAAAGATGATGTCGTTTTTTCATTTATCCCTTTCTTTGCCACTTTAATTATATCTTTGCATTTTCCTTTTCAAATAAACCAATTACCTTTCCGGTTAGATCCAGTTTACATGATAAGCATCAGGTTAGAAGGAAGAATAAATGATTACTTTTAATGATGATCAGCACAGCTGATGTGATAAGTTATGATTAATGAGTAAACGAGCAGTGAATGATGTAAATGAATCTGATTTGAAAACTTAACTATGAAAAGATGCTACGGATGGTAAGATGCTAAGAGTTTCTTTTTTATTAAATATAGTGTCTGTGTTAAATAACCTTGTGAGTACATTACCATTTAGAGGAAAGGTGAAAAAAAAATAGTGTGTTCTTCACCTACCTCTTTACCAATGAGCAGAGATTGCATGACTTCGTCTGTCCATATAAGGGCCTTTATCACTCCATTGAACAAAGATGGATACACAGCCTGTGTATTTTGAATGCATAAGTAGATGGTATGTGGACCTGGAGGCTTGAAGTGGAAAATGTTAAGTGAATGTCTAAATAGTGCTGCTGATAACAACTTTTCATTAAGGATGCATGAGTCTGACATAAGGAATGGCAAGAATGGCTCCTCTGAGTCTAAGAGAGATTCAGGACCACTGGGACTACCTCTCTAAAGTTTGTGTCCCTAAAGCAGTGTTTACAGTGTCTTATACCAAAGTGTGTGGTCGATCTTACTAAGAATGTCAGTAGTTCAGAGATGTTTTATGGCCCTAACACAGTGCATGTAGGGGATTGTTTGTTTTGGGCATTATACCCCATGACTGTATATTAAATAATGAGATACAGTAATGAGACCCCACAATTTTTATGACTGTAAAACAAGTGTTTATGGCCCAGGTATTAATATATTTTGAAATAGGACAAATGAGAAACTTATTTTACTACTCTACACTGACTAATTCACGTGAAACTTCATTTCAATTGTTATTTGGAAAACAATTGAAAAGACTAAAATGGACTTCATATGTCGATTGTCTTAAATAAAAAATTATTTTCTGTAACATTTAAGTACCACTTTCAGTAGTTTTCAGTTTGATAGATATTCTTCTTCCCTGTCCTCTTTCTTCATTGGGCTTCGAGGATTCACCACTAAGAATTCCTTATATGTTCTTTTGTCCCAAGGGGAAATGGAAAAGGCAGGATTTGAGGAGTATCTGAAGAGGATTCTTTTTCAAGGTGTAAATTTTCCAATTTCTTCCTCTCTAAACTCTCCACCCTCTGACCTCTGCCTTCTGTCCCTCTGTTTAACTAAAAAGGATAAAAAATTTTGCAAATGAGTTAAGTGATAATTTTCAGCTTTAGCAATGGTCTAGGTAATTAGACACTCATATATATTCCTCCTATGAATATGAGGTTTTTTTATGATAATGTGTTGAGATGTATAAAACATCTTAGAAATGTAGAATTTTTTAATCCTTTAATGTTACATATAGGAACTCATCATGATTGTGAGTTTTATATGTAGAAATGAATTACATATAAGAATGACATAGGGATATAACTATAGGAATAATCACTTAAGTGTTTTTATAACATTAAAAAATTGGAAAAAACTTCAGTGTTAACAGTAAATAAAAATATATTTGTATGCTTTATACTATAAAATACTCTTCCATTTAAATATATATGGGCATAAACATGTTCACAATATATTTTAAGTAAAAAGCAGAGTATGAAATAATCATACAGTGTATTAATCTCTTTTGTAGAAAGTATAAGAGAGCAGATATAACAAAAATCTTCATTCATCAAAGGGATGACCACAGGAAACATTAGAAACCATTGGAAAAAAGCTTTAAAGTACCTTCCTTTAATTTATGTTTTCTAATTTACTTATATTAAGAATGTACAGTCAGAACAATAAAGTCAATTTATTTAAAAAAGCACAAAAAGTGGCAGAAAATAGAAGAGCTCTGTGATAACAATAAGGTTAAAGGATATTCATGAGTGAGGTGAGATCCATTGTATTAGATTCAGTACATTCAATTCATTACTCAGTTCATACATTGAGTCCTACAGTAGGATGCATGAATCTGTAATTTGGATATGCTGTATTTTGCAACCTTAAGGCCTGGTATGGATCCATGAGTCTCCCACTGTGTCACATCAGTGCTTTGCCGTGTCAGTGTACAATATATTACATGAAGTTTGTATTTTTCAGTTAATTTATCAAGCTCTAAGCAAATGTAATCAAATGAAAGCAGGGTTTTCATGTTTATTACAGTTTTAGCCATCTTAAGAACTGAAAATGTACAGCCAAAGATGAGAGGGTATAGTAACTTGGGAAGCCCTTTATCAGTTCTAAGTATGTATTAAACACTTATATGGGCTTGGTGTGACTAGGAGTGAATGAGACTTCAGAGTTGACCAGATCACAGATGCTTTTCTCAGGATTCAGTTAATGTACACAGAGAGAAATACATATGTATAAAAGAGCTGTAATAAATGATAGACTGCTTAAACTCATAGAAGAGGTACAGAAGGTATGATAAGAAAGTTTAAAGGATAGTGAATCTTATCTACAAGGGAAGATCAAAGAAGACGTCAAGATATTTTATTAGAGATTGAAAAATGGGTAAATTCTATAAGTTTTTAAATGGATGAGAAGGCATTTTATGCAAGGGAACAGCTTGTACCAAGGCATCAAGGTGGGATTTTAGGTTCTTGCTGGGCGATGGTGGAAACATATTTGGAAAAATAGGTTGGCAACAGCTCTAAAAATTCTTAAAGGCCAACAAAAATTCTGGTTTATTTGCTAACAGGAAGTTGTTAAAGCTTGTATGTTTAGTTATTTTGAGTGGAAAAGGGCTTTAGTCATAGATGCATTTAAAACTCAAAGAAAAGGAACGAAAAGGAAAAGAAGGATCAGCTGTGATGTGAGATATTGATTTCCAAGAAGACAAAAGGCTGAGGCTTCAGGGCTGGGTGTTGGTGGGAATGGGAGTGCCACAAACACATACGGAAACTTAGGAAGAGAAGTAGGACTGGGACACAGATGACATGGTGTGTTTCCAACATGATAATTTGGAGATGTTGCTAGATAATTTTCCAACATCACAAATAAGGACCACCTGGCATTGAGGAAAAGTTCAAGTGGGGGATGCCTTTTCATGAAAGCAAGTCTCTTCCTGTCTTCTTTTCTTCCTTTCCTTTCTCCCTCTCCCCTTCCTTTCTGTTGTATACATGTCAGTCTTTAGTTACCTTAAATATTGTGAGTCGTATAGAGGCATAGACATCTCTATCTGGTGGGAGAATACTGTAGTAGCCATTTTAGTGGTCAGGGATTGGGAGTTGAAACCTTAATAAATTAATGGTCTAGACATGCATAGAATATATTGTTGAGATCCCTAGAAAAGGAAGAGAGGGAGTGGATGTCAAGAATTTTCTTGTCTTTTGGCATCATGAACAAATTAAATGTATGTGCAGAACAGTACAAAAGTATTCTACCATACTACACTTGGAGCTTGTGTGATTTATTTATGAATTTTGTGACTTTAATATTTGTCTTTTGCCCAGGCTTCATACTGAATCTATTCCTGATTTCAACTGGCTACTCAGTTCAGTTCAGTCGCTCAGTCGTGTCCAACTCTTTGCAACCCCATGAACCGTAGCACGCCAGGCCTCCCTGTCCATCACCAACTCCTGAAGTTTACCCAAACCCATATCCATTGAGTTGGTGATGCCATCCACCCATCTCATCCTCTGTCATCCCCTTCTCCTCCTGCCCCCAATCTTTCCAAGCAAAAGGATCTTTTCAGATGAGTCAGCTCTTCACATCAGGTGGCCAAATTATTGGAGTTTCAGCTTCAGCATCAGTCCTATCAATGAACACCCAGGACAGATCTGCTTTAGGATGCACTGGTTGGATTTCCTTGCAGTCCAAGGAGTCTTCTCCAACACTACAGTTGAAAAGCATCAGTTCTTTGGCGCTCAGCTTTCTTTATCGTCCAACTCTCACATCCATACGTGACTACTGGAAAAACCATAGCCTTGACTAGATGGACCTTTGTTGACAAAGTAATGTCTTGGCTTTTTAATATGCTGTCTAAGTTGATCATAACTTTCCTTCCAAGGAGTAAGTGTCTTTTAATTTCATGGCTTCAATCATCATCTGCAGTGATTTTGGAGCCCCCCAAAATAAAGTCAGCCACTGCTTCTCCATCTATTTGCCATGAAGTGATGGGACCGGATGCCATGATCTTAGTTTTCTGAATGTTGAACTTGAAGCCAACTTTTTCTACTCTGTTCTTTCACTTTCATCAAGAGGCTCTTTAATTCTTCTTCACTTTCTGCCATAAGGGTGGTGTCATCTGCACATCTGAGGTTATTGATGTTTCTCCCAGTAATCTTGATTCCAGCTTGTGCTTCCTGCAGCCCAGCATTTCTCATGATGTACTCTGGCTACTTGAAATGAGGGAAAAGAACACCCATAGACATTCTGAGTGAACTTTCTCACTTATCAAGTGAAAAATAACTGCTGTAATAAAGCACAATATAAAAAACAGCCAATATACTTCTTATGGTTCATTAAAACAGACTTGATTTGAAAATTTGCAATAAATTCAGTTATACCGTATTGTCTGTGTAGCATCTTTGTGACTTTCCGTCTTCTAATTTGGCACAGCAAAAATATCAGGACTTCACAGTTAGATCAAAAGTACATGACTCACTGTAAACCTCAGGGAGCCTGCCTTCCTTTCTTTTTCCTGTTTTCTCCCTGCCTCTTTCTTTCTTTCTAAATGTATGTAGTACTCTAAAGCTTTCTATTAATCTATAAAGTAAGACTGATGGTATAATCTTACGGTCTCTGGAAAACCTTGCATATAAGATATGTAAAATATTCAGTCCAGTGCTTGGAGTTTTTTAGAATCTTGGCACAACACACCAGGCTGAATGGTTTCTAGAGCGGATGATCTTCTACATAAACCAGGACTTCTGGGAACATCTATTCTATCACATGGAATATGAAATGGGTCACCTCTGACATCCCTGGCCAGGGTGGACCTTCAAAGACTGTTTTTGAGCCATCTGTGAGATTTTCTTTTTAATATAACTCCACTATATTTTAGCTTTTAAATATGATTTAAGGAGCATTATTCATCAAATTGGGGTAAAGAAATAACTACTCTTCAGTGAATTCTAAGCACTGAACCAAATGTTTTATATATCTTATGTGCAATTTCTTCCATAGTTCTGTAA
The DNA here is from genome assembly GCA_006410875.1 of Neotragus pygmaeus. Classification (NCBI taxonomy): domain Eukaryota; kingdom Metazoa; phylum Chordata; class Mammalia; order Artiodactyla; family Bovidae; genus Neotragus; species Neotragus pygmaeus. The sequence goes on from SJYV01014723.1 coordinate 500,378, forward strand.
GATTATACCATTACTCTTTTTTATAGAATAATAGAAAGCTTTATAGTAATACATACATTTAGAAATAAAAATGTAAGTGAAAGTTGCTCAGTGTTGTCCTGCTCTTTGTGACCCCATGGACTATACAGTCCATCGGATTCTCCAGGCAAGAAAACTGGTGTGGGTAGAGCCTATCCCTTCTCCAGGGGATCTTCCCAACCCAGAGATAGAACCCAGGTCTCTTGCATTTCATTGATGACTCAAAAATAGTCTTTGAAGTCCATCCTGGCCATGGATGTCAGAGGTGACCCCGTTCAGATTCCTTTTGGTAAAATAGATGTTCCCAGAGGTCCTGCTTTATGTAGAAGAACATTTGCTGTAGAAACCAGTTCAGCCTGGTGTCTTGTGCCAGGATTCTGGCTCTCTAAGGAGGTATACATCAACTCTGGCACCTCCCCTCTTCCCTTGTCATGAGCCTCTGCAATTGTACTTCTGTGTTGGCTGTATTTCCTATCTACTCCAAAGAACCATAACAGAAAATCCATCATCCACACACTTTGGCCATTTTGTGTGTTTGGGCAAGTGATGGTAGAGTGTACTATGGGAATGTAAACCCTATGAGAATGGTTCTTCTCCCCCTAACCCTTCAGACCTGGCCATGGCTCTTAACATCATCCCAGATTCACCTCCGGTGCTTTGCATTTCTCACGTCTGGATCTCCCTTCCTGAGCTTCCTTTCAGAGCCCCTAGCCTTATTCTTCCAGAGATAGAAAGAACAGAGATGAGGTCAGCGGACAGCCTCATAAATTGAGCAGACAGCTTTTGGGGAGGAAGTGGATTCCTAGAGACAGAACTGCCTATTTATTTTTACTAAACATTTTCTCATCCTCTCCCTCAGTATCATTTAATAACATTATTAACCTTCCCCTTTCAAGATTTTAAGTAGATTATTATGACAAATGCGCCTTTAAAAACAAAACTTTTTAAGAAAATGTTAATCAGCTGAAAGAAACAAAGCCAGTTAGTTACATGCTGTTAGTTTTGTTTCCCAAGTGACAGACATATTTCTTTGATGTCTGCAGAAGTGGCTTATTCATTACAATTAGACAAATGGCACCATTGGCTCATGTCTTCATTTTTATAGCATGTGGCCCTTTGCAAGGGCCTGCTTTAGAGCTGATTCTCAGTTTGCCAATCAAGTTACCACAAATGTGAGTCATTTTCTTAACCTTTAAGAATTTTTCATAAATCCTTTCCTTCCATGGATGTTGCTAGGGGATTTCAGTGGTTCTCCCCAGCTAATATCTAGCTGTGTATAGCATAACATACTAAAGGGAGGTTTTGTCCTCAATAGTGCAGTTTGTTTAGGATGGTCAAAGGCAGCTTGCTGGTTTTGGTAGGATCTCCTGAATTTAAACACCTTAAGTGTTCTTTGGGCTTATCATCTTGTCTTCAGAAAGCCTAACAACTGTAGACCTGATGTAGCATCAAATATTACAATAATTGCATTAAGGGCACTGTGCATTGCTTGTACTGTAAAAAGCAATCTAACCTCTTGGAAGAAAAAAGTCAGCAGCCTGTGGCTCATCTTGAGCTGTGTAGGAAATAAAAATCTACTGGAATCCTGGAGCTCCTTTCTGTTATGTGAATGCATCCCGGGAATGTAGTCTTTGAAAAACACGTGGGCATGGCAGACATGTTCTAGAATATCCACCATGCCTCTGTTCTGACTCATATGCATGTTTGGCTTGTCTGTTTTCCATTTAGAAAATAAACTTTCTGGGTCTAACAGTAATTTGACCTCTGCTTGGCATTAGTTTAATAAAAGGTCATACTCCTCACTTGTCAGAACCATCTTGAGCAGACATGCACAGTCTGGCAGCTCTAAGTGGATAGCCATGGCAGTTAGCTACAAAAGTGGAAGAGTGCCTATCTGCATATCAGAAATTGTAAAATTTAATATCTTTCTCACTATCTTTTATAGACTTCCTTGGTGGCTCAGACAGTAAAACATCTGTCTACAATGCGAGAGACCTGAGTTCAATCTCTGGGTTGGGAAGATTCCCCTGGAGAAGGAAATGGCAATCCACTCCAGTACTATTGCCTGGAAAATCTCATGGACAGAGGAGCCTGGTACGCTACAGTCCATGGGGTCGCAGAGTCGGACATGACTGAACGACTTTCCTTTCCTTTCACTGTCTTTACACTCCTGATATTTCTCTTTTTCTTAAACCAACTATAGCATTTGTGATTGTATTTCATGGGTTAATCGTCCGGACTTTCATTGTTCAGACCTGAGGCTGACCTATTGTATGACTTTGCAGTGGAATTCTTTGTTTTGTTCTTTTACTTGGGTTCTCTTTTCTTTCTTCCCACCTTCAGAGCATTTAAGTCTGAACATGACTTAAATTTGAGTATATCTACAACAAAAGAAGCCAGAAGATGGATTTAGTTTCTTCTATTAAGCAGAGATACAGAGTAGGTGCTTTGTGTTGTCAGATTCCTCCGGGAATAAAGATTTTTACTTGCCTCCAGTGTTTGCTGGAGTTATCTGTACTCTTCTTTCTTTTCATCTCTTAACTTTTGGCCATCTGCCTAGCACTGACAGTGTCACTGTTATAGGCTGACCAGCCTAGCATCCTAGGGTGCTACAGTCATGCTTACTGAAAGGATTTAGTATATTATCTAGAATCTTAACTTTGT
>SJYV01014723.1:504725-627225 GCA_006410875.1 Neotragus pygmaeus
AACTCATTAGGTTAACTCTACTGACTTCATCTTTTGAAATAAAATTCTTACAGCATCTACTTAGTACCTTGTAATGACCTATATGGGAAAAGAATGTAAAAAAGAGTAGTTATATGTGTATGTATAACTGAATCACATTGCTATACCCCTGAAACTAGTACAACATTATAAATCAACTATGATCCAATAAAAATTTTAAAAAATTATCAGTTAAATTTAAAAATAAATAAAATGCTTACAGTAGCATCCAGTACTTTGGTAGATTCTTTGGTAGATTCTTAAGCTTGTCAGTTTTTGCCTGAGAACTGTAAGGTATGACCAGAAAATGAAAAACGCATCTGAACATTCTTTTTGAGAAGATGGTAACTTGCCTTCTTTGCTTTCCATTTAGAAATAAGACTTATATAGTAATTTGGCTCAGTATCTAGGAAGCACTTTGCTGAATAATTTGTTGTTGTTATTTAGTCACTAATATCTGACTCTTGTGAGCCAATGGACTGTAGCCCTCCAGGCTCCTCTGTCCATGGGAGTTCTCCAGGCAAGAATACTAGAGTGGGTTGCCATTTCCCTCTCCAGGGGATCTTTCCGACCCAGGGATCGAACCCACATCTCCTGCACTGGCAGGCAGAATATTACCTCTTTGCAGATTTTCATAATCTCCAAATTAGGATGCAAACTAGAATATTATCCCTTAAAAAAAAAATTCCCAGTGCAGGAAAAATGGCATCCTANGGGATCGAACCCACATCTCCTGCACTGGCAGGCAGAATATTACCTCTTTGCAGATTTTCATAATCTCCAAATTAGGATGCAAACTAGAATATTATCCCTTAAAAAAAAAATTCCCAGTGCAGGAAAAATGGCATCCTACCATCTTTGTTTATTCAGTTTCTGATTGGTACAATGTATACAACATTGTATACAACAACCCTCTGCCCAGTCCATACATTCTTGCAAGAAATTTCAACTTAAATGGGAGACTGGGTTATTAAAATTGGTTTTCCAATTTTTAAGCTATGGAGTTTGAAAAATAAAGTACTAAAAATGATACTGTTTTATCACTTAATATAGCAATACAATATGTTTTTTTTCGGGGAAAACTCCCTAGGAATTTCAATTCCATAATTATAATTTCCATATTAGATGCTGACAAGCATGTGGTTATTATCCATTTACATTGTTTGGAACAGCAGAATGAAAACATAGAAGTTTAGTATCTTTTTTGTTCTTGACAGACAGTTGACATCAGTATACTGTATGTTTTGTTCCTCTCACTGTGAGTCAATTTGAAATCACTTTAAACATTATTCACAGTTCTGGTAATCATCTAGTTTGTGTTGCTACCCTGAGATGCTCCTGGATGTGATATCTAGCAGCATTGTCAGAGTTCGCTTTCATTCCTAGGGTTTCTGAACAAATAGGGGCCTGGGTTGTACCAGAGCTACTATCAAGTGGAATTTGCTGATGAAGTGGAGATTCCTGTTCCTTTATCAGCATTGCAAATACACTACTCCCCTCACTTCTCCATTCTGTGCCTCATTGTGGAAGTTACTATCTTAAACCCAAAAGGCATCTCTGCAAAATTATTTCACACTTCATATTTTTATAGTTAAGAAAGGGGAAGGTTTTGCATCTTAAAATGATGCGTGCATGTGTGTGTGTGTGCGTGCTAGGTTACTTCAGTTGTGTCTGACTCTTTGCAACCCTGTGAACTATAGCCCAGTGGAGCTGAGAGGGCAGTCTAGCTTCCCTGACTCAGGAAAGCCAAGATGAGGGTCAGGACACAAGGAAAACTGAGATGAGGGTCAGGACACACATCGTTAGGCCAGCAGGAGCATCACATGGGAAACAAAAAGAAGGCAGAGAAAATAGTGGTGACGAGCAAATAGTGATGAACTTTGCTATTTTCTTCTTAAAGTTTAAGGAGAGTTTTCAAAATAAGCATTAGCTATGGAGAAGGCAATGGCAACCCACTCCAGTATTCTTGCCTGGAGAATCCCAGGGACAGCGGAGCCTGATGGGCTGCCATCTATGGGGTTGCACAGAGTCGGACACGACTGAAGCGAAGCGATGGTTACTTAAAACCTTATCTCAATGACATACAGGTGAACTATGGCAAGAGAGAAGAGAAAGTTCTTTTCTTTGATCGTAGGGATAAGAAAATAGAAAATAAAATAGTGAGGTTAAATGTTTTTGAGTCAAAAAAAAGTCCAACTATAACATAATTGTAAAAACTCAGGGATGCAAGAAAAATGTGAAGAGGAGGAAAAATAATTAGAACACCTTCTCCCCACCCACCATTGTTAATATTTTAGCATATTTTGTGCCGTCTCTTTTGGGGTGCGTTTTTCTTTATCTGCTGTCCCTCATGTATAATTTTGTGTGGTGCTTTTCTGGCTTACCATTGAATCATAAGTATTTCTCATGGCATATGTTTATAAATATAATGTTTACTATTTGATGATTATGCCTTCGCTGATCTCACTATGGATTCCTGTAAATACCCAAATTGAATATTTTGTCCATAAGCATTTATCTACATTTTATATAATTCTCATTTAATGAATTTCTAGACCTGGAAATATATGTTGGGTAACAAGCAGATTTTAAAAAGGAAAGTAAATATTAGGAACATTTAAAGGAGATGGAGGGCATTTCAAAACCCTCCCACTTTTAGCCTTTTGTCCTAGAGTCTTGAAGTGTACATTTTTCTTTACAGAAATTATTTTCCTTGCTATGACTTTGGAGACTTCTTGACTCATCTCTTTATGCAAATTGTGGAGTTAAGTTTCAAGTAAGACAGCACACAGTATCTGGGTTAGAGTCACTGTACCATTTTCTCCTATTTCTGTTTCTTGCTAAACCTTCTAACTCAGGGCTGTATTTCCAGTCTTTTTAAAATTTCCTAGAATTTCTCTTAAATGTCACTTATTTTAATAGCTTAGCTGTGGCATTGCTGCTTTCTGGCAGCGTCCTGATAGCGGCATCAAAGCAAAGAGCTAAAATTTTACTCACTTTGATTGATGAGCTCATTTTGTTACAGAGGACAAATTGGATTTTTTAAATACTGGTAATAAAAATTAATGTGTGATGTTGCTTTTCAAATGTTATTGGATCTCTGCCTTAATATGGGTTTCAGCATTAAAAGTGCTAACAGATAACTTAAACAGAAAGTTACCTCCTTCCCCTTTTATCTACCCTCAAATTAAAAGGTGCTTTCCTATTTTTTCCATCCCAGTATATTTATATGTGTATTATATCTGTAGTGACTGAAATAGGGTTGAGGGCTGTGGAGAGAGCAGTGCGGTGAGATAATAATCTATGTTTCAATTTTCCATCTAATTATGATGTCTATTTCTTTTTTATTTTAGCACCTCCAAGATTTACGCGAACTCCCGTTGACCAGACAGGGGTCTCTGGTGGAGTTGCCTCCTTCATTTGCCAAGCTACAGGAGACCCAAGACCTAAAATTGTCTGGAACAAAAAAGGAAAGAAAGTCAGCAATCAGAGATTTGAGGTATTAGGTCCATTGTTCTGTTTCTCTGGGGGAAGAAGGTATCTGTTGGAGTTTTGGTTTGTATGTCACTTGTTTTACTCTGATATAGGATGTTATAATCACTGAGATGTGTCATTCTTTATGTTGTTTGGGATGGAAAAGTTCACTCTAAGTGGCTCTGACTTTTTTAAAAAGAGAATTTGATGGTTCATAAGACCATTGTCCTACTTGTATCAGGGCTCAAATAGTGTCATTAACATCCATCTGTAACCTCATTTTCCCCTTAAGATGGCAAGAGGCAGTCTCCCATCCTCCCACATCCAAGGCTAGAGGATGAGTGAGAACTTCCTCTGCTATTGGATCTTTCTGAGTTACATGTTCATCCCAGAACAAATCTTTGTGAGCAGCTGGATGGTACAGGCTGACTAAGTTAATCAGAATCTACCTCTGTTACTGGGAATGGAGTCAGTTCCATTCAACCCTGTGGTTTGAAATGAAGGAGCAGTGTTTTCCTAAAGGGAATTCAAGTTCCTGTAATCTAGAAGGAGAATGGATACTGGGCAGCAAGTTTAGTTATCCACTATACTTCACACCTGTGTTTTAAAAGTAGCGTGGACTAGAATGAGAACTTTTGCTCCAGTGTGTTTGTGTAAAGAACTGCTCTGGAAGAAACATACTCAAACAGGTTGATAGTTGATAAACCTGTTGAAGAAATCAGTTGCATTTACTCAAGAAAGGTCAGTGCCCTGAAGATGGTAAAACATACATCAGATATTGTTTCTGTGGGGTGTTTTGAAGGAGCCTTATGATATTTAAATTTACTCATTCTGGAGGAGTAAAATAGGTGATAAGCTGCACAGAAGAAAATTAGAAGAAGCATACAACATCATGCCTATAATTTATAGACTGGTTCTTACAGGGTACTGGAACCTCCAGCTAATACTTAGTATAACATTCAGTTCCTCTTACATGAGTTTCTGGTCTACTTCATAGCCTAATTTACATTTTGGCAAATTAAAGTTATTCCCAGTTAAAAGAAATATAGCAGCTACAAAACTCAGAACATTGAGATATTACTCATTTTTCAACAGTTCTCACAGAGAAATAAATGGACCAAATGCATAAAGGGCCTAATTAATTACACTGGTAAAATTGAAATCTGGACTGTAATTTATAAATGATAATTTAAAATTGTGTTTGAAGATCAATATTTATAATGATTTAAACATAAAAGAATATCTTAATCTTTAAGAAACATTTCCTACATCAGATAGAAAAAGATGTGTACGTATGTAACCTCTGGTGCACATAGACTTTTTAGTTTAAATTAAATTGAACTTTTTTGTCAAAGAGAATTTTGACATCAGGCTTGCTAGTAATGATGACTTCTTGACAAACTCTTGTGATAAAGATTAAATTATAATAGTAAACATTTCAATGCACGGATTCTACTCAGTACATAAGTCCTAATGAGCATCATATAAACACATCCAGAAAATATTAATCGTTTTAACACAAAGCAGATACATCAAATAATACTGAGTCTTGGGCTGTAAATCTTTAGTGTCTGTAACAGTATATTGTCTTTTTTGGTTTCGCTAGTTTCTAAAGCCCGTGAGAGTGTGAGTGCGACTGATTTTGTTATGTCTTCTATCTCCACCGGCAAATATAGCATCTGGCCTAGATAGAGATGCTATAATCAATACCAGGTGTTAAATAGGATTTTCAAATTGGAAATTACAACATTAGCACCTAATGGGGTGCTAATATGGGGTATACAGTTTGTTTGTTGAACTGTTCAGGCCTAAGCCTAGGAAATAGTTCTGAAATATAATTATACAATGACAGGTAACAATGAATCAAAAGTTATTAAGAGATTAGATACTGAGTTCTCATCACAAGGAGAAAAAAATTATTTTCTTATATCTATATGAGATGATGGATGTTAACTTATTGTAGTAATCATATCACCATACATGTAAATCAAACTTTCATTCTGTATACCTTAAACCTTATGCAGTGATGTGTGTCAGATATTTCTCAATAAGACCAAAAATATCAAAATTGAAATTAGTATTAAAAATGTTTAAACCCTTCTCTACATTAAGCCAGGGGAATTCTCTCACTACACACACACACGCACATGCACACACATGTGTATATTAAATTATGGCATTTTTGACAAAAAATTCAGCCTCAAAGTAACTTTGAAACTTTATTTTCCCAAGATGCATAGTAGATTCCTTCTAAAATGTGTGTTATTTTTAATCGAGTTGAAACTAAATTCTGGTACATTGAGAAGTGGGACATTTGGCTATCTCTGTGAATTTAGAACATAAATGGAATGTGAAAAGGACTTGAAATGGATATATTTTAAAAACTTTCACTCCCTTTTTCCCCATATGTTGACATTTATACACAAAATCTGGGATTGAGCATCTTGTAAATATATTTACAAGGCATTCTTGATTCACAGTTTAAGCACATGGATGTATTATTCATAGGGAAAAGGAAAAAAAACAGAATCTCAGTGAACAGATGAAAAAAAAACCCATCATAGTTGAGAAAAGTATAGGACTACAGTTTTGTGTACATATTTATCAGTATCTTCATATTATCATATCATTATCAATATCATCATCATATCCTCAATATCAATGTCATCATCATTTTTTAAAAGTCCTACTTGAATTTGGTGACAAATACCTAAGATTTCTTAACTGTTTCAGAGTACAGTCCATAATGATAGTGAATTCAGGCTTACTGTTTAGAACATTAATTTTCTGCCTGCTGAAGCAAGCCTCCATTTTTACAGTAAGAATGCCCTAAAAATGCAGAAAATGCTAAGCTAGAACAAATACTGGAATGATTTATTGCAGATTTAATGCATGCCATCAGTCTCTTGGGCTGTGAAAAACATCTCATTGGCTGCCTAAGTACTAGATTTATGCAGTTTCTCTTCATGGTTCGCTCATCTATACTGTTCAGGATGAGACATTTTAAAGCAGAATAGCTATCAGTGGTGGTATGCATTATCTCTTCACCTTACATTTCAGTTACTGAATGGATCCACATGTACATTTGTACTATCAAAGTCAGAATAATTTAAGAAGTTTACCCATCACAGCAGCACATTTCTTGCAAAATTAATACCAGGATCACAGTGCCCTAGATATACATACTGGATTATTTTCATGAGTAAACCCTGGATATTTTTTTGTAGTGACAAGAAATTTACATTTTTTGCATATGTAGTTTCATGTCTTTCCATTGTTCAGTATAGGATCCATTACATTAGACCAGTTATTCTGTTTCATCAGTGTATCAAAATGTAGTCACGAAATGCTTCCGAGTTCATTGTGAGCCTAATGGCTGGCCCACCACTGCATTAGGAGGTTTAACTGAGACGTGGATGATAGTAACAACACCTGTGACAGCTGTGGTTTCCTCTAATAGGTAATAGAGTTTGACGATGGATCTGGATCAGTTCTCAGAATACAGCCCTTACGGACTCCACGTGATGAGGCCATTTATGAATGTGTGGCCTCGAATAACGTGGGAGAAATAAGTGTGTCCACCAGACTCACAGTTTTACGTGGTAAGTATTAAAGTACAAAGCTGCTGCTTGTGTCACTGGTGAAATTCTGAACCCCAAGTATTCTTTTGTAGGATCATTGAAAAGACTAGCATTGTCATGTCACTTAATTGGGAAATACATGGAAGTCAAATACTTGTTAGGGTCAGACTTTAAATAGACAGTGGGCGCTTTCTCTCATAAGACTTAAAAGCTGCTAGTCAGGGAGAGGAGAAAAAAAAATTAGAGAAGTACTGATTTCAAATGTCAGATACCATTTTGGTTTTCGGTAAAGAATCTCGAAAGCAAGCAGGTTGTGTTACTCTTTTGCATGTTAACTTCACTCCTGGGGGATTTTTCATATATTGGTCGGCAACTACTTTTGCAGATTACCAAAAGTGACATTGATGCTTATAAACTTAAACTTTATATTTCTTGAATTAATATCTGTTGGTGCAAAGAGATTGGAAACAGTGTATATACCTTCTGTGTTTCTGGCTATGTGGCTTATGCAGTTGTCCAAAGCATGGGATGATTTGCCAGCTCTTCAGTACCGGGTGTCTGCTTTCAAGACTTCCTTTAGAATGACAGTGGAAAAGAAGAAAGGCTAGTGATGAATAATATTCTGTTGTATAAAACACATATAATTTGGTCTTCTGAGTAGAGATAAGGACATAGCCCAATTGGGTTTCAACCATAGTTGATATTTCTAGATGAACTCTTCTGTGCCTTTGTTTCTTCCTTTCTCATACAAACCTGCATTTGTTCATTTGTTTCCTTTGTATTGCTTTGAAATTCACTTTGCGTGATTCCACAATTTAGGAGAATAGCCTGCAGATGAGAATTAGAAAGAAGAGGCCATAATTAAATAATCTTAGAGAAACATAGATAGATTATGGAGGATAGAACATTTCTCCTCCATTCTGTCTCTCCCAGCTTTGAGAGATAAATTTGTATGTTTAATAAAACCAAAACCATTTTTTTAAAGATCTACTCAGTACCAAAATTAATCAATCTGAGAACCCTAGAAAAGAAGATTTATGTGTACATCCTAAAATGTGTTTTAAGTAATAGGAACATCTTACTAAGTCTTAGGGGAAATATTGACCAAGTAGATAAAGATCTTTGAACTTGGTATAACAGAATGCTATTTAAAAACAAGCAAGTCAGGTATGAGATACATTTCTTGTCGTTATGATAAGCTATGTTCAATATAGAATGTTCTCTGTCCCTCTATAAACACACAGAGTGGATTCATGTCAATGTATGGCAAAACCAATACAGTATTGTAAAGTAAAATACAGAAAAATAAATTAAAAATTTTGAAAATAAAATTAAATGCATGGTTAGGCTTATAAACAAGAAAGGTATTTCCAGGTACTGAAAACAAAGAGAGAGCCTCCAGATANGTCAATGTATGGCAAAACCAATACAGTATTGTAAAGTAAAATACAGAAAAATAAATTAAAAATTTTGAAAATAAAATTAAATGCATGGTTAGGCTTATAAACAAGAAAGGTATTTCCAGGTACTGAAAACAAAGAGAGAGCCTCCAGATAAAAGACAATTTGTAATCTTACAAACCAAGATAATAGTGAAATGGACTATATGATACAGGGCTGGTGATTTAACTCTCCAATATAAGACAGCTCTATATTAAATAGGATGGTGGGAAGAAGAGCTAGATCAGCTTTTGGTATAAGATAAGAATTCTAGCACTATTTCTGTAGTACAATACTTAGAACTCAGAAGCTAATGAAAAAGCTGGTTAGAAACAGTGAATCCCATGGAGTGTGGAGCATGCAGCCATGTAAGGATCCACCCAATTAAAGATGCCACCACAGTCCAGGACATACAACTCCAGATAAGGTGATTTATTCACAGATGGGCTCATTGGTATCCATTCTAATAAAACATGAATGCCAGTTTCAACACACGAGAGCCAGGAAGCCCAGTTGGTGAGAGTAGAAGTTATAGTCTGTGAAGTGTAGATAATTGAACTCTATGAATGGGTTCTAAAAGAAATGAATTTTGAATATTTGTAAGGGTAAAGAAAACAGTAAAATCTGTTAGGTAAAATAAGACATTAGGGAAAAAAGAGCAGTTAGGAGAAGCTAGATTTTGGAGTTGAAAGGAATCTTGAAGACTATGTTTATATGTACTATAATATGTACTAATATGCATATGTGCACGTACTTGTGTGTGTTCACATAAACTTAGATAAAAGGTCTGAAGACTGTTGAGTAATTTGGGAGGAATATTCATATGGGGAGCAAAATCAGATTGATTTCTTGGTCTTTAAAAATTTTAATCTTCTCTTATTCACGTGGTTTATAACTAATGCTATCATGTAGAAAATGTATTATGAAGATGCAATCAAGTAAAGTTTATTAGAAACTTTTTTAGATGTTTTCACCTTCTGAGTTTCCTGAACAAACCCCTTAAAAGGAAGCAATGACAGTTGCTTGGTTTGACTTAATCTTTATGTATTTGATGAAGACATTAATAAGAAATTGGAGGAAACTATCACTTGACTTAGACCTGCATGTGGATTTATATTGTCCTTCCCTCCAGCTGATTGGGGTCCTCCCATCTCATCTGCTTTTATCCAGCTAGCTCCCCGTAAAGCAAATACATTTGAGATTTTAGTTTGATCTTAGCTTTCTATGTGAATATCTGTCATATATAAGTACATTTGTATGAAAATTTATGACTCTAGTAAAGTACTTAAACCTTATTTTTTAAAGACTATTTTTAGCAATTTGGAAATGTTTCATGAGAAAAACTCAAAGATATTTTGGATAATGAAAAAGTAGTCTAAACATAACCTTAAAATAGAATATTTTCATGTATCCTTACAGGATGAAATAAGTGGGCTTGAGAAGTACCTTTGTTTCTTAGAGTTGCCTCTTTGTTTAAAATTTCTAAATAACTATTGGTAATCTTATTAGTAATAGTCTTTAAAAATATTCCAGTTGGTAAACTGCATTTCTAGACTATGAATGTTGTAAACAGTTAACTAGATGAACATGAGGAGTTTTACCCTATAGTTGATGGGCACTATGCCCATTTTAAGTTCACTTTCCCTTGAAAATCATGTTGGCAGATACCCAAGCTCTCTGCTCTGCAGTGGGTGGAAACTGGTCTGCACTTTTTATCCATTTCCCCTTGTCTGATGCCCATTTTGTCCACATGGGTCATTTACTTTTTACCCACTTTGCTGACTGTGCCAAAAATGTGCCAGCTGTCGTGATGGGTTTTGTCTAAGGACTGGATGGAGAACACTAATTTATTTCACAGAGGCCACTAGAGGACCTGATTAATTGGAGATTTAGTCATCTGACCTGTGCAACTAATGCAGAAGACACTGAAATAATACTCTGACCGCTCATGTGTATCGAAGGGAGTATTTCAGGGAAAACTTGCCCTGTGTAGCTCATTTCAAATTACACTCATGCTGAAAACCTGTTTTCATAAGGAAGGATAACTTCAAACTCGGGCAGAACATGCCCCCCTGGAATGAGATGTTTGAGCAACTACCATTTATATGAGTAGTTCATAGAAGAAGTAGTGAATGGGGTATTTATAGACTCCAGGTCATTTATTGATTTATTTTGGTTGCCTTGCCTGTGGATACACAGGCAAATACCATCTCCCTAGTTCTGTAGCACTTTAGGGGGCTGAGCATTGTACATGTTTCTATCCTATGCAGAACTTTAAGTGGAGGCCTCACATCTCACTGAGAGGTTATTAAGGGCTGAGCCTTGCCTAATGTGGGATTCTACAGAGGACTTTGGATTTGATATTAGACTTCCAGTGAAGGGCAAAGTATAGGACCAGAGAAGGTGTTTTAAGAAGAGTGATTATCATCCGGATGGAATTGGTTCTTTCTGAATCTTTGGTTCATGGGCCACCATTTCTTCCTGACCAAAGGTATCAAGGGGAAAGCCTGAAAATTTGGGTAATGATAACCAGAGATGGAAATGTTCTTTCAGATACCTCTTATCACTCACTGGTCAGGGAAAATGAGTTATCACCATCTGTAGACTTTTCTTTCCTGTAAGAATCCAGGATCATATGCCTGTTTTAGGCAAGTAGAAAGACATCAAGAATCCTTTTTTTCTTACATAGCTCCCCTTCTCTAAGAGAAAGTTCTAGAAAAATTTAGTCAACTCTCTGTGACTAAATATCATGTTAGTTGAATTTAGATTTTTTAAATGTAGTAATCAGAAAATGCACATTTTATCACCCAAAACTTCATGTACTGTGTCATTTTTCTAAATGTAGTGAATTACTTTTTGAGACTTGCCCATTTTGAAATAGTACTGCTCCTCAAACCACCACCAGCACTGCCGTAACCAAACAGCACGTGTGTGTGCTCCGTCATGCCCAGCTCTGCCACCCCCTGGTCTGTGGCCTGCCAGGCTTCTTTGCCCCTGGGATTTCCCAGGCCAGAATACTGGAGTGGATTGCCATTTCCCACTTCAGGGTATCTTCCCAACCCAAGGATCGAACCTGAGTCTTTTGTATCTCCTGCATTGGCAGGTGGATTCTTTACCCCTGCACCACCTGGGAAGCCCCACAACAAAACAGGGCATGATAAANCATCTGACCTGTGCAACTAATGCAGAAGACACTGAAATAATACTCTGACCGCTCATGTGTATCGAAGGGAGTATTTCAGGGAAAACTTGCCCTGTGTAGCTCATTTCAAATTACACTCATGCTGAAAACCTGTTTTCATAAGGAAGGATAACTTCAAACTCGGGCAGAACATGCCCCCCTGGAATGAGATGTTTGAGCAACTACCATTTATATGAGTAGTTCATAGAAGAAGTAGTGAATGGGGTATTTATAGACTCCAGGTCATTTATTGATTTATTTTGGTTGCCTTGCCTGTGGATACACAGGCAAATACCATCTCCCTAGTTCTGTAGCACTTTAGGGGGCTGAGCATTGTACATGTTTCTATCCTATGCAGAACTTTAAGTGGAGGCCTCACATCTCACTGAGAGGTTATTAAGGGCTGAGCCTTGCCTAATGTGGGATTCTACAGAGGACTTTGGATTTGATATTAGACTTCCAGTGAAGGGCAAAGTATAGGACCAGAGAAGGTGTTTTAAGAAGAGTGATTATCATCCGGATGGAATTGGTTCTTTCTGAATCTTTGGTTCATGGGCCACCATTTCTTCCTGACCAAAGGTATCAAGGGGAAAGCCTGAAAATTTGGGTAATGATAACCAGAGATGGAAATGTTCTTTCAGATACCTCTTATCACTCACTGGTCAGGGAAAATGAGTTATCACCATCTGTAGACTTTTCTTTCCTGTAAGAATCCAGGATCATATGCCTGTTTTAGGCAAGTAGAAAGACATCAAGAATCCTTTTTTTCTTACATAGCTCCCCTTCTCTAAGAGAAAGTTCTAGAAAAATTTAGTCAACTCTCTGTGACTAAATATCATGTTAGTTGAATTTAGATTTTTTAAATGTAGTAATCAGAAAATGCACATTTTATCACCCAAAACTTCATGTACTGTGTCATTTTTCTAAATGTAGTGAATTACTTTTTGAGACTTGCCCATTTTGAAATAGTACTGCTCCTCAAACCACCACCAGCACTGCCGTAACCAAACAGCACGTGTGTGTGCTCCGTCATGCCCAGTTCTGCCACCCCCTGGTCTGTGGCCTGCCAGGCTTCTTTGCCCCTGGGATTTCCCAGGCCAGAATACTGGAGTGGATTGCCATTTCCCACTTCAGGGTATCTTCCCAACCCAAGGATCGAACCTGAGTCTTTTGTATCTCCTGCATTGGCAGGTGGATTCTTTACCCCTGCACCACCTGGGAAGCCCCACAACAAAACAGGGCATGATAAACAAGATTGTTACTACTAGCTTGTTCCGAGATCACACACTAAGTAAAAGTATTGTCTACAAAAATTATCTGACAAAATATGAGACAATTGAGTTGCTTACTTTTACAGACATATTTTAGGAATTGACACTTATGTTTGAGGATCTACTCTGCATTAGTGAATCATAGTTTATGAATGATCACCATCAAGGCATAAGAATACCCAAAGTCCCCAAGTTCAGGTCTCAAATAATTTGAGTCCCAACTCCGGCTCTGTCCCTGAATTACTGTGACATCTTGAGCAAACTTATTAACCTTCCTGTACTTGTGCTCATTTATTTATCTTGATGTCATGTGCATGGGGAAGGCATTGAACTGGTGATCTCTCAGATCTCTGCTCTCTGGCTTTCTGTGTTTCAGTGACATCCCTTTTTCAGCAAGTCAGTTCTTGCAGGATGGCAAAAATATGCTCCCTGAAGGTGACTGTTACTAATATAGTAAAATACACAGCTAGCATTTGGGTGAGACAGAAAAGGCATTTCATTGGGAAACAGAGAGAAATGTTTGCATAATATGTCTGTTTCAAAAAATGGAAGCCATTATAGCAGTTAAAAAAAAACCAAAACTGCCTTACCATCTTTCAGGGAGAAGGCAGTCGACTCTCTCTGCCATTGTTATACTACCCTGTGATCAGAATTAGCATGTTCATTACAGTTTCATTTTATTAATGCCTCTTTTTGAAGATGAACACAGTTGTCCCTGCTGTGAAAATGGTACTTTGCCATTTATGTTATAAAGTGGTCTCGGCTGGGGATCCAGGCTAGGAACATTAAAGAACAAAGCACAGCTGCTTGACTGTCACACAAAAAAGATTTTTATGAAAGACTGAAACTAAAGGAAGGATGGCCAACACAGAACAAACTTGCTGACAATTATGGTACCAAGTGAGGATTATTTGGAAAGGTTTATAAAATAGTCTTGTACTTGGAATAAGTTGATACATTATAAAGCCTTCCTGACTACTGCATTTCCTGGCTGAAAGGAGGTACAGAACCATATAAGTAAACAGAAACTTTTGACTTTCAGGAATACTTACAAATAACTGTTCTTTATGTATCAGTATGTATCAGTGTTGACGAAGGCAAGAGCCCACATGCACGGTTCTGTGGAGACTCTAGGACTGAGAGACACTACACTTGATAATATCCTGGAGAAAGTGCGTGTGTGAGCTGAAGATGAAGACACTCATGTTTCCTTGTGATCAGTCTTTTATGGATCTTCCTGTTGGAGATGCATATTGCTTTATTTTAATCATTATCATTTGTTTTTCCCTGTCGGGGAAAGAGAGAGAATGGGTGCACTTGTGAGTTGTTGCATTTATGTGAGAGCACGTTTATACTTTTGGCTTCATATTATATCATTTAAGATAGTTTTAAAATGAATATTGAGTCATATGAGCATTTACTGTTGATTGGTTGGTTGATGGAGATGTGGAAATGTCGAGTTGGAAGGGAGTTTGGTGAACAGAAGAGAAACTCTTATGTTTGATGGAATAAATCAATGTCTAGAGAGTTTGAAATGATTTTTTTCTTGGTCAGACAGCTAAGATTTCCTTTGGCTTTTACCCAGTCAGAAATAATCCCTGCTTTATTAGGTTGTGACAATGTATTCCAGCCCTTCAGATATTCCCTTTTGAGATATAAGAAGACAATTCACATTGTCCAGGAAGAACTGTGTTCTTCCAGCTTACCAGTCACAGACAAGCAGATATGAATGCAAATAGTGCTAAACATTCTCTGGATGTGTGAAGTGGGGAAACTCCACTTTGATGATGCATCATGGGGAGGAGGTCTCTGAGTTGGGGCTTGATACTTATGTAGAATTTTATCAGGCAGAGCTATTATGAGAGGCTTTTAGGGATAAAGTTTCATGAGCATGCTTGCATACATAAGAAATTGCTAAATATTTGATGGTGGTTGTGGGTGGTATATTAGGGTTCTCCAGAGAAACAGAACCAATGTTAAGTGTATGCATATTTATATTTATTTTGTTTATATATGTAAAGAGATTTATTATATTGCATTGGCTCATACTATTAAGGAGGCTGGAGAAGGAAATGCTAACCCACTTAAGTATTCTTGCCTGAAGAATCCCTCAAACAGAGGAGCCTGGCTGGGAACAGTCCACAGGGTCTCACAGAGTCGGATACAACTGAGCGACTAAACAACAACATGACGGGAGTTGACAGCTCCTGAGGTCTGCAGGTTGAGTCAACAAGCTGGAGGTCCAGGAAAGCTGATGGTATAGTTTGAGTGCCAACAGGCTTGCGACCCAGGAAGAGCTGATGTTTCCCACTTGAGACTGAAGACAGGAATATGCCAGGATCCCAGTTTGAAGGTTGTTAGGTAGGAGGAATTCTCTAATGTGGGAAAGGGTCATTCTTCTTGTTCTGTTCAGACATTCAACTGATTGGATGAGGTCCACTCACACTAGGGAAGCCAGTCTGCTTTACTGGGCCTTTGGATTTAAATGTTAATCTTATCGCAAAACACTCATATGGCAACACCCAAAATAAGATTTAACAAAATCTCTGGGCACCTTGTAGCCCAGTCAAGTTGATACATGAAATTAACCATCACAGGTCAGTATAAACAATAGTAGCTCAAAGTAGTGTAGAAGTTAAAAGGGCAGTAGTAGACGAAAATGAGACTGGGACATACTTCATTGGCCAAAGAGATTAAGCTACAAAAGTGGGAAATCATGTGACTAAGTTAATATAAGATCATCTCTACATGAGTTGAAATTTACGGAGGTTTACTAAAATACTTAAAGTAGCATACCAAACAATTCATGTTCCTTTATACACAATTGATGTTTAAATCAGTACTTTAAGTCTGAATACTTGGTTGTCTTTCACTGATAAAATTTGAACAATTTTTAAAAATTCAATTTTCTGGTTTTCAAAATTAGTTTTATTTTAAGCTACTAATTAAGATGTAGTTTTCAGAGTTGTGCATGCATAATTTATTGGGATTTAGGGCATATATATACCAAATGCCTCATCTAGGATTTAATTATCAAAATCCTAATTATGTATCTCCTTAGAACAGCAAGTAGCTTATTTTATCTTATTAAAAAAAAACAATGACTTGTGAATTAATGCCACATTAAACACAAATATAATGACATACATTCAAATGTTATTAATATATTTTATTAAAGATAGTAAGAAAATTTAAAGACTGTCTTATCTGTGATTTTTCTAAATGACCTTGTGTTTTAATTTATATCTCAAATTCTTCCATGCTTTTATTTTTGTAACTTTAACATTTATTCTTGATTTTTAATGTTTATAGGTGTATTAAATATGCATATATTGTTTTCTCACTGTGGACTTTTTTTAAACTAATAGATTTTGACCACATTATTGCATATTAAATTCTTTTTCTCACATGCCTGATGATATATGTATGTTCAGGTAATAAAATTTGATCTCAGTTTGGGCTTTTCTAGAAGAGATCCTACATTTTTCAGAATGTAACACCAAAAGAGTTTAAAAGAGTGAAATTGCATCATGACTGAGACTAGCAAATAGTACAGTTTTCAGACATTTTCTATACTTCTAAGTTGATATTAATACTTCTTTTTGTATATTTGTTTAATTCCATGGGCAACCACAGATGGATCATTTATCAGACAACTAGAATATTAAATCTGGTAGAAAAGTATTAGCTCATAAAAACTTGATGAAGTGAAGTGAAGTTGCTCAGTTGTGTCTGACTCTTTGTGACCCCGTGGACTGTAGCCCACCAGGCTCTTCTGTCCATGGGATTCTCCAGGCAAGAATACTGGAGTGGGTTACCATTTCCTTCTCCAGGGGATCTTCCCAACCCGGGGATCGAACCCAAGTCTCCCATATTGGAGGCAGACGCTTTAACCTCTGAGCCACCAGAGGTTACACTTGATAGTTTTTAGTATGTGTGATTATTATTTATCAATACTTATACCTTGTATAGTTAAACTAAAGACTCTGCTTGGGAAATATATATATATATATATATATGTATACACATACGCGCACACACACACACACATATATATATAGTACATAGTATACAATGTGGTGTGTGTCTGACCTATTTGCTTTGTAGCACTTTGCACTATATGAAATTATATTCTTTATTTCTTGAAACTTTCCTTTCATGTGCCCCTCTTCCCTTTACATTGTAGCTCCATTATATTTTTCTCTGGCCTAGAAATATTCCTAGCATTTACTGGGCATTCAACAAATATTTGTGGAATGAATGTATACTATAAAGAAGGATATATAAATATGGTTATATAAATACATGCAATGTAGTAAGAGACCATTTGGGCAGGAATTAATCTCACTTAGCATATAATGGACAAAAGTGATCATCATTTCATTAGTCATTATAAGATGACGAATGTAATCGAGAACCAGAAAACCAAGACAAATGTAATAAACACTATAAAGAGAAAGAGTGAAATAGAGGGATTCACAATGGAAAAAGAATGCTCTTCATAGGCTAGATAGACGTGGGTTCGTATCAGTACTCCACTGTTTCTGACTGTATGGGTTTAGACATATTACTTATGGCTAAACTTGAAGCTCCTCATCTGTAGAGTGGAGGGTGATCCTAACTACTTTTAAGGGTTATTTTTAGAAATTAATCACAGATATGAGTAGAACATGTGGCACAGTGACTCAGATACGAAAAATGCTTCCTTCTCTGTTACCCCTCTGAGGCTGAACTCTTTGCTTTGACCCTCTTATCCACTGCTTAATCCTCAGCATTTAGAATAGTCCCTGGCTATGATGATGGCAAAGAGGATAGGGTCAACAATTCTGGAAATGAAGTTTTTGGTACCTTATAAAACATTGCTTAACCCGAAGGCCTGAACATCAGATTTCCACATGGAAATAAGCTACTATAAGAGTCTGAAAAATATATATGCATTACCAAGTTATTTGGAGCAATTGAAGTGTATTGGTACAGTGCTCTCTAATAAGCAGCACCTAAGAATTTGAACTTCTTTTTTTTCCCCCTCATACATTTGTGCTTAATTTTGTGTTAACACACATCCTCACAGTCTTCAGAATTCTAGAATGTTGGGAGCCAGCAGTCAATTGATTGGACTACCTAGATCAAACTTCTGTTCCATTACATCTGGATTACAGCAGGTCACAGAATAGACTAAAATTATTAATTTCTTAAACATCTATGAAAATGAAGCATCATTAGTTATTCATTTTAGAAGCAAGAAAATCATACATCATTTCAACATTTAAAGAGGTAATAGAAAATAATTTTTTCCCTTCTAATGTTTTTTTGCTAATATCTTTTTTGTAAGAAGTGATCAAAGGTGTGGTTACAGGTTCAGGTTCTACCAACAGACTTCTGAGTTCAGACCCTGACTCCATTATTTGCCCTGTAATTTTGCTCACATTTCTCTTAAACTTCAGCTTCTTTGTTTGTCAAGTAGAGATAATAAGACCTAGTGCCTAATCTTGAGAAGGTAATTCTAGCAGATGATCCACATAAAGCTCTTAGCAAAGTGCCAGGTATTCAGTTAACCTAAGTCTTTGTGGAGGATATGATTTGTCTCACCAATGATTTCTACTAGTAATGCTACAGGTATCAATAATTAAAGAGCACTGCCCTATTGGTACCCTATTGGTACTGTTAGTACCCAATTAGTAAAGTAGAATTTTCTGGCACAGGCAAACCCATCTCTGAAAGGCTAGAAAAACACATACTTTATAATCATTAGGTTGTGCTGCTTCGCTGTTGTGGTTCCACAAAATACTGGATTGGCCAAAAGGTTCGTTTGGGTTTTTCTGTAAGATCTTACAGAATATTTAGTGTCTAAAATTTGAATGTTATCCTGACATAAGTGATTGGGGAATGTACTTAAGAGAACATGGGAGGAAGCTTTTCTTTTATCCTAAACAGAGTTTTCTCTCCATACTTAGCCTAGAAGTGTCATATAGGCAGGACTTTGTTCTGCTCAAGATAGAGAACCCAGCATAATGTTTGACATGCTGTAAGTTTTCAGTAAATATTTGTTGACTGAGTGAGCAAATGACAAGTTTGACAAAGGTGTTTCTGAATATTTTTTCTTTCAGAGCTACTTCATTTAAGGTTTTATTGTTAAAAAGCAGAAACAACAGTATATATTGCTTACACATCTAGGATAAGCACACAGTTGCTGAGAAGCCATTTGTATTAATTCATGAATTTTCTCATTTGATAATATGTTCTCTGTATGCCAGAGATTGTGCCAAATGTTGGGAATATAAAGGTGGAAGAGACATTGTCACCACCTGCCTTCAAGAAAGCTACAGTCTCTGCTTGACTAGAAAGTGTAATTTCAGTTGAAATGACAAGGCAGTTATACTTATATACTGTAGTTGGAGATAATGAAGTCTATTTTTAGAGGTGTGCTCCCAGTAATTCAGCTTATATCTTTCTAAGTTAGTACTTGCATAAGAACTAATGTCTCCTTGAGTATTCCATCACTATGACAGTGAAGTCTTGAAACGTAAAATGTGTTTGACATACGAAGCCTCAACTGACAGAAAAATTAAACTTGCCTTTTTTTCCTGATGAGTAAAATTGTTCTGAGGAAAAATTTTATTTGTGGAAAGATTTCAGATATACTTTGCTTGGGTTTTGAGAAAATTGATGCAATAAAAATACTTAAATAATTAGCTTGAAAGTAATATTCCCATTTGTTTCTCTCCCATTTGTTCTCTCTCCTCTTAATAGTAAGAGGAGTTTTTATTACTGCACCATTTTATATGACTGCTTTTTGCTCTGTGTTGAGATGACAAAGAATACCTAAATAGGAAATGATTTTAACATGTGCTAATAAAATACCTTAAAACATCATCTTCCTCAGAAAACTTCCTTCAACATAATTGATTTTCATAATAAAATATTTATATATTGAAAATGGAAGTTTAGGTGTTTTTACCCATGAGGAAAATCCATTAGCGTATACTTCAAAGTAGGAACATCCTTAGACATGTTACTTCCTAAGGCCTAACAGTTTGGATTAGAGCCCTGTACCCTTTAGAACCTTCTGTTTTACACGTGAGTTTTATCAATGTCATTATATCTTATGATGGTAGATATGAATTTCCAGGTATTGCCAAGCCTGTTATAAACTGACATCAAATACCACAGCTGACTTACTGGGGATCTCATTAATCTTTGTTGAAGATGTATTAATAAAATTAACACTTTTCCACTCACCAGCACAGAGAGTTCTCTCATCTCAGCTTATCTAATAGATAAATCATTGCCAAGGAGGAAGAGTTCACCCATATTTAAATTATTCTTTATGGTAATTTACCATACATTGGCTATAAAGAGCCAGGGAGGCAATTAAATGTTGCCCAGTAAGACTAGGGTTTGGCTAGTCTTGACTTAATTTCCTATCAACTTGTTTACAATATGACTATGCTAGCTTAAAAACAAGAATGTTGATATAATGTGTTTTAAACAAGTCTGGCCAACTGCATGGAAATGGCATTTCTTAAGCCTACAGGCCCTCTTTCTTGGGTCTTTCAGGGATGACTTTTTGGTCAAAGGCCCTCCCCAAACTGTCACTGTGTTCTGAGGTTTCTGCCAGAAAACCTCTATGGGGATGGTGGAGGGGAAGGCATCTGATGTGGACTTGAGGTAGAAACAGAGATTCACCGTAGAGCTAAAGATGCTTCACTGTCAAGGGCCTCACTTCCATAGTGCCTGCCAAAGCCCTGGGAGGGCCTAGAAGGATGTTCAGTTGATTGTGTGTTTTTTCCTGAATTTACAGAAGTAGTAATTTTGTGTTTGTTTTCATAAGGTAAACCTGTAAAACATCCTAAGTTTGAGATGTTATGGACCCTAGATCTACCACTAAGATAAAACTAAGATAGAGAGCCATATTTGATATATAATTGATAAAGAATTTTAATTGAGGATGTGAGTCTAACAGATGGGGGGAAAATGACTTTCCCAACTCACCCTCCATTGATCAACAGGCTTTAAAAAACTTTGCCCAGTGTTTATAATTCCGAGGCCCTAATTTTATGGAGAATATCTTTGCTTTGTTTTAGTGTACTCATAGAATGAACACAGACTGCTGTCTCCTTAAGAATGGTTGCACATGTAACAGACGATTTTCTGTCCCACCTCTGTTAGTTCTGCTTAATCTGGTAATGATTTTATTCCTCCATTCTGAAAGACCAGTTTTTCTCTTGTTTCTCTTTCAATCTGAACAAACAACACCAATACCATTCCAGGAGCAAAATAGTCTTTTCTGCAAGTCACTGACTGATTCATCATTTTTATTTTAATATAATTTAGTTATAAAGTTTAGAGTTGTTAATCACCAAAATTCATCAAATGAATTTCTGAACTGACTCTCTGTGACTGACATGTTGCCTTGTATGCCAAAGAAGAGACTAGGAGGAGGACTGGCATGGTGGAAGCTGCTTCCTTGAGTTTTTCTGTAAAATAAATGTTTACAGGATCTTAAGATTTCTTTTCTCTCTGAGCAGATGTTACAGAACCTATTTACATGTTTATGTTTTACAGACAATTGGAAAAGCAAAATAATAAAAATAATGAAAGAGAAAAATTCCTGCACAGTTAAGAATCACCAAACATGCAGCTCAGCTTGGGGGATGGGTAAAGCCCTCTGTGGGCTTCCTATGTGGCACAATGGAAGAGAATCCACCTGCCAATGCAGGAGATGCAGAAGACATGGATTTGATCCCTGGGTCTGGAAGATCCCCTGGAGGAGGACATGGCAACCCACTCTAATATTCTTGCCTGAAGAATCCTCACGGACAGTGCAGCCTGACAGGCTA
Organism: Neotragus pygmaeus; assembly: GCA_006410875.1. Lineage (NCBI taxonomy): Eukaryota > Metazoa > Chordata > Mammalia > Artiodactyla > Bovidae > Neotragus > Neotragus pygmaeus. The sequence goes on from SJYV01014723.1 coordinate 526,530, forward strand.
TAGTCTGTGGGGTCACAAAGAGTTAGATATAACTGAGCACAGACAAATGAGCACCTTCTCTCTCTGAGAGCCTGAGAGATCCTCAATCCTGAAAGACAAGGCGACTCAATACTTGACTAACTTACCAAGAGAAGATCTATCTGTGCTGTGGAGGATCTACAGGTTCACAGGAATCAGAGTTTAGAATTTGCTTGACCAAAATTCCATGACCATTAAATGAGGTTGATTACTAAGTGCTCTGAGTACAAATCCTATGCTGTATTCACTACTTCGTGTTGCCCTCTGATGCTGTGCTGCAAAGGGCACAGTTGGATATAAAGTGACATGGAGAGTAACAGGGATTGATGTTTTGGATCCCAAGTACAAGAATGGGACTGTGTGAAAAAAATTGCTTCATGGCAGCAAGCGGGACCACTGGGTTGATAGTTTAGGGGGGATTTTGTCATCAACCTTGAGTTCTCTTCAGGTCAGTTCTCTTCTGTCCGTGGGATTCTCCAGGCAAGAATACTGGAGTGGGTTGCCATGCCCTCCTTATGTACATATATTCAGTTCAGTTGAGTTCAGTCGTTCAGTCATGTCTGACTCTGTGCAACCCCATGAATCGCAGGCCTCCCTGTCCATCACCAACTCCCAGAGTTCACTCAGACTCACGTCCATCGAGTCCGTGATGCCATCCAGCCATCTCATCCTCTGTCGTCCCCTTCTCCTCCTGCCCCCAATCCCGCCCAGCATCAAAGTCTTTTTCAGTCAGGGGTATAAAAAGAGCTATGAGTGCATCAAAGCATTGGATGACATGGATATAAAAGTGTTTACTTTAAGGAAGACTTAGGCATCTCCCAAAAGCTCACTGAAAGGGTTCTTCCCAGATGTTTTTCTGAAGCAACCCCAGGAAGAGAGAGGGTCAGTGCCAGTCATTTTAGTCATGTTGGAAGTGAGTTGGGTTAGTGTTTATGACCCTGTGACTTTCTCTTTCAAACCTCTGTCTCACGGAGATTACCAGCACCCCTCACTCAATCTGATAATCTAACAAGAAAATAGTTCTCCTTTATTAAGAAAATTGTTCAAAGAATCTTTGATGACAATTAAGGATTTTGTACACAGTATATTTCTATGAAAATGAACAGTCTAGAGTCCGGTTTGTTTGTTCATTTTGAATGTTGTTCATTACTAAAATTGCTGAGTTAATTGGAAAGGACCAAAGCCTTTATATATTTGGTCTTTATTTAATCTTTATCAGGGAATTGCTGCTGCTGCTGCTGCTGCTAAGTCGCTTCAGTTGTGTCTGACTCTGTGCGATCCCATAGACGGCAGCCCATCAGGCTCCCCCATCCCTGGGATTCTCTAGGCAAGAATACTGGAGTGGGTTGCCGTTTTCTTCTCCAATCAGGGAATTAGGGGCATGATAATCTCTTTTTCAGAGCTCAGATATCTTATTTTGGGAACATATCCCTTTGCTGTACTCCACAGAGGGTGTGAAGCAAGTATTTGTTCATTTGTCTTAAATAGCAGTTGATGGAAGCTTATGGTTAGGTCTTATTGTTGAGGAGGTGATTTTACATTCTTATTTTAGGTAAAAGAATCTGCAATTTAAGACTGCAGAAAGCAGCAGTGAGAAGATCCTAACAGTTCTACTCAGTTGGACAATTCTTCATTACACTGACAGTTTAATTGGGTGTAAAAAGAATGGCAATTTAAAATCAGGAGCTTTAAGTGGGATAACCTAGCAGTTTCAGAGTTAGTATTAAAAAAAAAAATCAGCAAGACTCAAAGACAGCACATCTTTAGTTCTCTGGTTAGTTACTTCCTGTTTAGTATGTTCTGTGCTAAAACTGCCCTATCCGATGTGCCTTTTAATGGCAACTTTTGCAAAAAATATCTGAAAATGAAGAGAAGAAACTGAATTGACCCTTTTATACATGTGGATAGATATACATAGAAATACTTGTTTTTATAAAAATTTATTTACTCAGTTTTATTATTTCAGTGTGTCCATGACTTTGCCTAATGTTCTAATTCGAAAGACTCAGATTTATTTTGATTGTTTTAAACATAAATGAATTTGGTATTACTTATCTCATGAGGATAGGGGTTATGTTTGACTTATCCATCCATGCTTGTATCCCCAGCACCTGGACAGGAGAGGTTACACTGTGTTCAAATATTTGTTAAAATACTATGTCAGTAAATTTGACAATTTAGGATTGTCCAAGTGACATATCCAAGATTGACTTTAGCCTAGTAATCAAGACTAGAAGTAAATGACCTCTATATTTTAGGCTTTGTAAATCCCTTTGATGAGAAGCCACTAGACATTTCTCCAAAATAATACTTCTATTCCTTCTCCTGAGAAGTGTAAGCAATTTCAGTTGCCTCCCAGCTCATGAGATGGGTTACCAGAGACCAGCCCTTATCAGATATGAGTAGACATTTCCCTCCTTCTTTTCCCCTTTCCCAAATTTCCTCTCTCTATTTCTTCTTTCCAAAGGATTTTAGGTAAGTGTTACTCATTTCAGTTCAGATCAGTTCAGTCACGTCTGACTCTTTGCGACCCCATGGTCTGCAGCACTCCAGGCTTCCCTGTCTATTGCCGACTTCCAGAGCTTGCTCTGTCTCCTGTCCATTGAGTCTGTGATGCCATCAGTTTGCAGGATGCCTTCACTTTTCGTGACATCGCATGACATGTATGTTTCATGAATTCTCAGATGAAAATTTCTCTTATAGAGACTTAAAAATATTTTGAAACTATAAAATAGAAATAGATTCACAGACAGATTAGACTTGTCGTTGTTAAGGGGGAGGGGGAGAGGAGAAGGATGGACTGGGAATTGGGGATCAGTAGATGCAAACTATTAAATTTAAAATGAATAAGCAAAGTGGGTTTGCTGTGTAGCGCAGGGAACTATATCCAGTCTTCTGGGATAAACTATAATGGAAGAGCATATTTTAAAAAAGATTGTATATATGTTCATTTTAGATAAAAGTTATAGAGAGTATGGTTGTGCTCATGTGGGTGTTTGAAAAATGTCATTTTATACACTGATTGTCCCCAGTTAGACTGTTACCAGCTAAATTACTTCTAAATAAGGAATTGACTATGTCTGTGCCAGTCACAGTTCTGGATGAGTTTCGGATTAGCTGGTGAAGATAGTCTTGGCAATATAGAAGACATAATTACTCCAGAAAGATTCATAGTGCACCAAAATTGTTAGTAGATTTAGCTAGAGTATTCAGAGCCCATAGTTCTAAGAATAAAATGCCTAGTTCCTCTCTAATAACTTCAGTAGTCCTTTATCTTGAACTTGAAAACTGGTTTTGGGTAGGAGGTATCCTTTGAAAAGAGGATATTTTTACTTGAGAATATCAATTTTATGATTTAAGTTGTGTGTGTGACAGAATCAGTCCACAATCTTTTTTGATAAGAAATGATAAATTCTTCTCACATTTGCTGTCGTTAATAAATTCCATTAACTATAATATCTGATCTCTGTATCATTCTTTTTTCAGTCTTCCATAGAATCTGAAATAGAGGATCACTGTGTTCAGTTTTGAGATGCTCCATTCTTTAACACATTGACTTTAAAATTCTGTGAAGATATGGTTGCTAGCAAAAATGTAAGGCAAAGTGTTAAATATTAAGTAAAAAATGATGTCATGAAGACTGCATACTTGATGAAATTTAAAAAATGGAATTTTGACCTAGCTCATCTACCAGGCTACATCTTGGAAAGTCTCCTGAGAGCTCAACACTCTTGTAGGTTTGAAGCAGGCAGTATTGTCTTTCTGGCAAGTTCCTTGGCCTATTGTAATTCAGTTGATTTATAGTTATCATCCAGTACCTTTGAAAGCCTTAATTTCTCACATAATTAGAATGTTCAGACATAATATTTGAAGGACAAAAAGGTTAATAATATGTGTCACTATTAGATAAGTAATTTATTTTTATACCTTTGAAGTTGTTTGAGTAAATGTTCTTTATAAAATATTATTATTCATGAATTTTCCTTTAAATTTGGGGGAGAATGTGTAAACAGCAGAAAATGAATTGTTTTAAATGGTATTCATTCATTCAAGATTATTTTCTTCATGGAAGTATGATCAAGACTGTGAATGTAGCACAGACTACCTAACATATATTGATATTTTATTGAAGCTGTAATGAGTATTGATTCCATAGTTGAAAACTATGGGCAAGTCTCTAGAATGAGGTCAAGAAAGAAAAAAAAATCATTATTTCCCAATATAAACTAATTTATTATTTAAGGCAAGCATTTTCTTCTCAAATTGATTTCTTTTTGGATGTGAAATTAGTTTTTTCCTAACTTTAAATTACAATAAATTTATTAAATAGAAGACAGGAAAAGGCACTGAATGTATGTAGATGCCATGCTGGACTTTCTGTGTAGAAAATTCACTGAAGACAGTCTTGGTCTTATTAGATATCTTTACCCCTGACGTTAGTTTGTTAAGCAGCATGGAATAATGCTTCTGAAGTATGTATGGCAAAACCAATAGAGTGTTGTAAAGTAAAATAAAGTAAAAACACACACACACACACACACACACAAAACTGAGGAGTGACTCTTTTTCTAAAACATCATAAAAGTCCACTGTCTACACCTAAGGGGGATAAACGTAATGAAAATAGACCTAATTTGGACAGCTCCTTCTTCATGTTTAAATATAAGTAATTGCTTTCTTTTTAACAGTGAATGCACTTGATTTTGCTTGAGGACTCAGTGTACTTACTGTGGCCTCCTTGAAAAATTTGGGCCATAAGGTTTAATTGCATGCTCATCAAGCAAACAGACTTGGAGGTATACTCTCTGAGCTGTGGGCTCCCACAGCTCCCATTAATGCTAATGGGAGTTACACGTGTGTGTTGAGGAGAGCATAATACAGCCTTTGAAGTTGAAGTTGCTAATTGAGTGTTTTCTTCAGCTCTGCTTAGCTTCAGTGGCTAAGCTGAGTTCAAGTAGTCTAAAATGTCATTCTCTGTAAGGCCAGCTGATTATCAAAGCAGGCTGGCAGTGAAAGAGGCAACTTTAAAAAAAGAAAGAAAGAAAAAAAAACCCTTTCTTTTCCCCAAAATGGACAAAGAATTAGCAGATCAAACAAAAGGAGTAAGAAAATCCTTTCCTCTAAAGTGGCTTGAGCTGGGAAACCAGTTCAGAGAGGGAGAAAGAGGGCCTCTCCTTCAGGGGAGGTGCCTGCTCTTTGCACAGTTTTTTGCGAGATTTTGTGAAATGTGAGGACTACTCAGAGCAGAATATTGTGCAGCTCTGCCTTGCACTTTGGCCGCCAGACAGCAGAGGAACTACTTGTCCCTGTAAGTGATTTGATGAATGTAGGGGTATCCTCAATGTCCATGATCCTACATTTCCATGCTCCTTGTTTCCCCTCTTTTCCTTTGCATCAACTCTTTGGCAGAAGTTGTCTTTGTAAGGACAGTCTTTGTAGACTTCTATGTTGTTGGCTTCTATAAAAAGAGAGAGAAATGCAGTTGACTTGCGCTTATTAAAACATTTAAGTGATTATGTTCTCTAGTAGTTGATTCTTATTGTTCATAGATTTCTTGTTTATGAATTCAACAACTTGTTAAAATTTATTTGTAGCTCCCAAGACAGTATTCGTGGCTCTTTCATGATTATTTCTTAGAGCAGTAAAAATTTATGTCACCCAATGCATGTGTTCCTGGCTGAGGTCAAGTAAAGCAACTGACTTCTGCAGTTGTTGTCATGAGACTCATGAGGTCAGAGGTCTGATCTTCTTCTGACCAGGTATAGTTTTGTCCATAGTGAGAAACTTTTCGACCTGGATTCAGTCTGACAGATACCATACAGTTGAATAACGAATGCTGTGAGGCCAGCCAAAGCAAAATTGTGGTTCAGTCAGTGTGATGCTCTTGTTACCTTTTGGAAACTGTATTGGCTTAAATGGCATTTATTAATAATGTATTCATTCACATAATATTTGTGTCTGAAGGGCAGTATATTAAAGATAATAATACAGTATCAAAGACTAAAAAAAAGGAGAGAGAGAAACTCATATTCTCGTTAACTGCCTTATGGATTTGCCAAACTACGAACACCTTCAATTTTACTATGCCATAGGAAAAAAAAAAAGTACAAGAATAACTTTATTCTTTGAATAGGAACCGCTTCTAAGAAGACATACCATTTATTCATTTCAGAAAGTGCTTACTGAGAATATAGTTGGATGGAAAATGTAGAAATATAATTCTTCTGGTCCCTCAGGGGCTTAAGAAAAGTAGCACAAACCAGTTATGGAGTTGGTGGCTGCCTCTATGGACTGTCACATGAAGGAGGAATTAGAGTCATAGTGGCCTCAAACAGCTCAGTGAGGATCAGAAAGTGGCAGGGTTCTGGATTGATCCCAGGAAGAACTCGAGAATGATCTCAGCTTCCTGAAAATTAGCAGAGCAGTTTTAGGAGGTAGAGATTAGCAGTTATTTTCTGGGGGTTCTGGAGATGTAGAGGATTCAAGCTTTGGATAGATGAGAGCCTGGCTTGGAGAATTTTGAGCATTACTTTATTAGCGTGTGAGATGAGTGCAATTGTTCAGTAGTTTGAGCATTCTTTGGCATTGCCTTTCTTTGGAATTGGAATGAAAAATGACCTTTTCCAGTCCTCTGGCCAGTGTTGAGTTTTCCAAATTTGATGGCATATTGAGTATAGCACTTTTACAGCATCATCTTTCGGGATTTGAAACAGCTCAGCTGGAATTCCATCACCTCCACTAGCTTTATTCGTAGCGAAGCTTTCTAAGACCCACTTGACTTCACATTCCAGGATGTCTGGCTCTAGATGAGTGATCACATCATCATGATTATCCGGGTCGTGAAGATCCTTTTTGTACAGTTCTTCTGTGTATTCTTGCCATCTCTTCTTATCTTCTGCTTCTGTTAGGTCCAGACCATTTCTGTCCTTTATTGAGCCCATCTTTGCATGAAATGTTCCCTTGGTATCTCTAATTTTTTTGAAGAGATCTCTAGTCTTTCCCATTCTGTTCTTTTTCTCTATTTCTTTGCACTGATCGCTGAAGGCTTTCTTATCTCTTCTTGCTATTTTTTGGAACTCTGCAATCAGATGCTTATATCTTTCCTTTTCTNGTCATGTATGGATGTGAGAGTTGGACTGTGAAGAAGGTTGAGTGCCGAAGAATTGATGTTTTTCAACTGTGGTGTTGGAGAAGACTCTTGAGAGTCCCTTGGACTACAAGAAGATCTAACCAGTCCATTCTGAAGGAGATCAGCCCTGGGATTTCTTTGGAAGGAATGATGCTGAAGCGGAAACTCCAGTACTTTGGCCACCTCATGTGAAGAGTTGACGCATTGGAAAAGACTCTGATGCTGGGAGGGACTGGGGGCAGGAGGAGAAGGGGACGACCGAGGATGAGATGGCTGGATGGCATCACAGACTTGGTCGATGTGAGTCTGAGTGAACTCCGGGAGATGGTGATGGACAGAGAGGCCTGGTGTGCTGCGATTCATGGGGTCGCAAAGAGTCGGACACGACTCAGCGACTGAACTGAAGTGAACTAGATGAGAGCATGATGATGTCAGAGGTTATGTGATGCTGTAATATATTACTCTGCCTTCATTCCCACTTAAACTTATTTTTAATAAAAGCTCACTACAGGAATAGTCTCTAAATGTGGTATAGTCTCTAATTATCACAGGGCTCTGTTCCCTAGGATGAAGGCATGTAGTGTATAGTAATGTTTACATCCTTAGCATTAGGGTGCAACCTTCTCTCTTCCTGCTCTTCTCCCTTCTTCCAGAAATGGATAAAGACACTGAGACAAAAGAATGCAATCTGTCCTTTAAGATGTTATCTATGTAAGTTTGTCTTAACATGTACGTGATTTTTACATTTGTTACTTGGTCTTTTCAAAAGCCATGTGTGTTGAATACCTATTAAGTGTTGGATGTAATAGTAAACTAAAATTAGGCCCCACACAGACAAAATATAAATAAAAGCCCTTTACTAATTGAGTAAATCTTAGGTCTTTATTATTCATTGAGAGAATGGTAAATCTAAACATGAAAACTTAGTTATTGATGTGACATTAATAATTTTTTCACGTAAATTTTGAAATCTAGTACTCTGTATTAAGTCTTATTAATGTTATAGCTAATTATAGAATATTTCATCATTTAAAATCATTTATAGTAATCACACCTAATTGTTAAACCATCTGAATAGTCTTTCATAGAAAATAATGCAAAATCTCCTCATTTTTAATATATTTTTACTTTTGAAACGTAAATGACCCATAAACACATTCTCTTTGATAATATTTCAAGTCATCTATAAGAAAAACAATGAAAGAGCTCTTCATCACCTCATTTCTAAGAAGTAGCAGATTGTTTTATATCTTCCTCAATCTTTTTCAGTATATTGTAGTTGAATAGTGGTGGAATGTATATATATGACTTATAGTTGAGGCTTGTTTTGCTTTAACCAGTAGAATCATATGAATTGTTCTTTAGTTTGTGTTTATTTTTGCAGTACAATATATTGCCTATGTTTCCAAGTCAGATCATATTGATCTACCACTATGAAGCTACACTGTATAATTCACTGTAGTTTGTTTTATTCTTAATAATACTAATCAGAGCAGGCAACAAAAACCCTTAAAAGATGTCTTTTGAATACAACATTTTATTTTATTGATTTTATTATGTTTTTAATTTTTTGTTGAAGTATAGTAGAGGTACAATATTTTGTAAGTTTCAGGTGTTAGGTGATTCACAATTTTTAAAGGTTATACTCCATTTATAGTTATAAAATATAGGCTATACTCCCCGTCGAGCACAAGATATCCTTTATATAAGGCTTTAATCATTAATTTTTTTAGCTTTTAAAAATTTATTTATTTTGATTGGAAGATTATTGCAATATTTTAATGGTTTTTGTGTACGTCAATATGAATCGGTCACATGCATATATGTGTCCCTTCCATCCTGTACCCCCTCCCACCGCCCTCCCCACCATGTCCCTCCAGATAGTGAATACCCCATCTTAAATGTTTCAGTTTTCATTTTTTCTAATGAAAGTTAAAAGGGGAAAGCACTGTCAATCTGTGTTTAGCCTGGACTCAGACATTTGCAGGAGGCCGTATGGTATAGGTGCAACTCTGGACAAAGCGTTGAGACCTATCCTAGACTCAGCAGTGTATGGTGAAATGGTGGTAACTCAGCACTTTCAGTACTTTACGTTTTTTTCTTCTGAAGACTGAAATTGATAGTAATGGTCACTGTTTACGGAGTGTGTACTGTGTTCCACGCACTATATTAAATGTGTTGCAAAAGTATCTCTTTTACTTCTCACAGCAGTCCTGTGACCTATTTTTTCTACCTAATGGATGGGAGACAGACCTTCTGAAAGTGGATTGTCTATGCCACTAATAATAATAGCAACCAACAAAAACAATAGACTTAAAAAACTGTGCTACTCTTCCAAAAGGCTTGAAATGCATGTTGTTCTTATACTTAAGCCACTTTTGGGGTGTCATTCTTCAGTCATTAAATTGTATCTGACTCTGTGACGCCATGGACTGTAGCACACCAGAATTCCCTGTCCTTCACTTTCTCCTGGAGTTTGCTCAGATTTCTGTCCATTGAGTCAGTGATTCTATCTAAAAATCTCATCCTTTGCCACCCTCTTCTCCTTGGCCTTCAGTATTTCCCAGCATCAGGGTCTAGGATTTCTAGTGAGTCAGGTTTTCGCATCAGGTGGCTAAAGTATTGGAGTTTGAGCATCAGTCCTTCCAATGAATATTCAGGGTTGATTTCCTTTAGGGATGACTGGCTTGATCTCCTTGCAGTCTAGGACTCTCAACTGTTTTCTCCAGCACCACTATTTGAAGGCATCAGTTCTTCGCCACTTTAATCTACATATTAGCCCATTTAATCTCAATACCAGTACTAATGTAGACAATTTTTTTAATAAGGATCCTAAAGTACTGTGAATCTTAGTAACTCAGTTCACAATCTCCTTAATAAGCTTGTCTTATTCAACATTTGTGTTGACATTTTAAATGTGGGAAATATCCTGAAATGTTTTTCTCTGTACATTATTTGTGTAAGAAAGGAACAGGTATGATTAAAGGAAAGGAAATGCTGAGCGATTAAGAGGAAAATAAAAGGTATTGCATGATGCCCTTTATTTCTGTGACTTGTTGGCAAACCATTTATTGTACCGTTATTTAATTCTCACAACCGTCAAAGTTTCTAGTAAAATAAAATTGAGTTAAATAGTGATGAGCAAAATTGGATTTTTGTTGATTTAATGTTTTTATTTTACTTTTTAAGTGCCCCATTTTAGGAGAAAAGCTGCATTGCTCATGTTTTATAGATTCTGTTCTGCATGATCAGAGACCTTCACATAGTAATGAGAGATACCGGGCGTGCTTTGAACATCTACTGTGTATCAGGTAGCTTGTCGACTTTTTGTCACATATTAGCCCAGTTTATTCTCGTGATAAGCCCACCAAATGGATCATATTTTCCACAATCTACAGATGTAAGAATTAAGGTAAGATGAGTTGCCCAAAACACACAAAGTAAGGTGCAGAGTCTGGCTTTGAAAAAACTCAGACTTCAGAGCCTGCATCCTTCCCCTGTACTGTGCTACTTACCTTTTTGAAGTGACCTACCATCCCTAGTGGCTCAAATGGTAAAGAATCTGCCTGCTATGCAGGAGATCTGGTTCGATCTTTGGCTTGGGAAGAACTCCTGGAGGAGGGAATGGCAACCCACTCCAATATTCTTGCCTGGAGAACTCCATGGACAGAGGGGCCTGGCAGGCTACAGTTCGTGGGGTCACAGAGTCAGACATGACTGAGCAACTAACACACACACATACCAACCATCTAGCCCATTGCTGCCATATTAATGTTTTGATCTCCTTGACTCAGCCTGGCATATGTGAAATTACAAACTTAACGTGGCTCATTTCCCTTTACACCAATTTTACTCAAATAGAGGAAAGCAACGTTATTTTAACATTGAATGTTAACATTTAACATTAACATTTCAATCCAGAGTAAAACCAGTTTGGATTTATTAAGGAGGTGAGTTTAAAATTCTCATTCATTGTTAAGAGGAGACATCTCAAAGAAATTTTGATGTTGATTTTGTGGTTACCTTGGGTTTTGTTCCTGATGACCTTGGCCCTCCGGCTTTAGGGGTGCTGTGTGAAAAAAACGGATAAGCCTGTACTTCACCAGTTTCTTTCACTGAGAAGTTATGTCAGAGTCTCAGCAGTATGTGAAATGCCTCAGCCTTGTTGACCTATGCTGATTCTCTTTGGGCTACATATTCTTTATTACTTGTGTAGGTAAAGAACATATGACCCCACTCATGATGACCCCTGGAGAAAAGTGCCCATTAAAGCCTCCAGAACTAAGATAATCAAGAGAGCATTTCTCTTCTTTAAAAAACAAAAACAAAAAAACAGTTCTTAGGTTTATTTTATTTTTTTCAAGAGACAGTATCTATTCATTAACAATGAACTATCTAAAAAGAAATTAAGTAATCCCATTTGCAGTAGCATGAAAAAGAATAAAGTACTTAGAAATAAACTTAAAGCAGTGAAAGACTTGTACCCAGAAAACTGTAAATCACTTATGAAAGAAATGAAAGAAAGCACAAATAAATATAAGTATATCCATGTTCATGGATTAGAAGACTTAACGTTTTAAATAGTTTATTTATATCATCCGTTTCCATCACTAGTCTAATGGGTGTCATCGATCATTCACTAAACCCAGTGGAGATCGGCCTGCTTTCTGGCTAATTTGTTAAGTGACTGACTAATCAGATCCTAGATGCTGTGCATCAGAGAAAGGGTGAGCCAGGAGAAGATGCGGGAGAGACTCTCAGGGTCTGTGAGTGACTCTAAGTGACTGAGAGTGTGACAGTCACTTAGGGTGTGCTCTTCTGGGTGACAGCATCCTTAAAGTGTACTTTTGTGGATGACAGGCAGTCCTAAAGTGATGCTTTGCTAAGTGGCATACCAGGATTTGAGACTCTCTCATCTTCCCCTTACCCAAATTCCTACTGGGATACCTTATGCTGTCTCTCCTCTAGCAAGAGCAAAATGCCTTGCTAAAATTTTATGCTACGGAATTTTTCATTTCTGTTTAAGAGAGCTGAACTGGACAATTCAAATCTCCAAATTTTACTTTGGGGCTTAATTAATTTAATTAACTTATTTATACTGCCCAGGTGAATAGGGTAATGGTAAGATCTTCACTTTGTAATTGTGTGGATACATTTTACACGAGAATCTACACGGTTTTATAAGATTTTTGGAAATCCTAATTTTTGTTCTGAGCTCTGTTTTGAATTAAATAACAGAAAAGCATCGCCCTGGGACGTATGGTTACAATGCAGTGTTTTAAAAACTGACATCCTGTAATCACAGATATTTGCAGTCCAAGTGTGGTAGAAACTCTTCCTGTTCACTTGAATCAGGTTACATCTGATGTGTGAACATGCTGCAAAACAAAAAAGAAAAGTTTCTCATAAAGTCAGCCACAACATGAAAATATTCCTCAAGGTTATTTTAGTGCTTCTTTAAAATTACAGATCCTAGATTTACATTACACTCTAATAAAATGAATATTCACTTATATTATTGAAATAGTTCTTCTTTGACAACAGAAATAGCCTAGGGGTTGATTGTTCCGCACTGCAGGAGGCATCATAAGCAGGAACCACGCCCCTTCCAACTTATTTTGGCATTGTTTTTATGGATTGTTCTATTTCAGCCCCTATCAGACAGTTATCAAGTGTTCAGATAAGTGTTTCCTTAACTGAGGCTACTGTCCTCTTTTAGGGTGTGCTTGCCTATGTGCTAAGTCACTTCAGTCTTGTCTGATTCTCTGTGACCCAGTGGACTTAACCTGCCAGGTTTCTCTGTCCAAGGGATTCTCCTGGCAAGAATACAGGAGTGGGTGGCCATTTCCTTCTCCAGGATATCTTCCTGACCCTGGAATTGAACCTAGGTTTCCTACATTGCAGGTGGATTCTTTATTATCTGAGCCACTGGGGAAGGACCCACTCTAGGGTGAAGGATTCTTAAATCAGTCTAAGGGAAAGTTAACACTGTTCTGTAAAAGAACTTCCCTGTAAAATTTGGATTGAACCGTAGTCAAAGTGATGTGCTCTCTGAGTATTCTGAAAGCTTCTGAAATTTAAATTGTGACCATTAGACAAGGGAGAGAGATGAGGTTATTGTACAGACATTAGAAATGAGCTTTCTAAGATGGTACGGATGAACGTAGTGCAGGGCAGCACAGACAGAGAGAACAGACTTGTGAACACAGTGGGGGAAGGAGAACAATTGAGAGAGTAGCCTGGAAACATACATTACCATCGTCAAAGAGTTGTTGCTGTTGCTCAGTCGCTTTGCTGCTGCTAAGTCGCTTCAGTCGTGTCCGACTCTGTGCGACCCCATAGACGGCAGCTCACCAGGCTCCCCTGCCCCTGGGATTCTCCAGGCAAGAACACTGGAGTGGGTTGCCATTGCCTTCTCCAATCACTTAGTTGTGTCTGATTCTTTGTGACCCGATGCCCTGCCGCACACCAGGCTTGTCCTTCACCATCTGCCGGAACTTGCTCAAACTCACGTCCATCGAGCTGGCGCCATCCAAGCATCTTGTCCTCTGTCATCCCCTTCTCCTCCTGCCTTTCATCTTTCCCAGCATCAGGGTAAAATAGTTAGCCAGTGGGAATTTGCTGCATGACACAGGGAGCTCACATCCCATGCTCTGAGAGAATTGGGGTGGAGTTGGAGGTGGAGGGAGGTTCAAGAGGGATGGGACTTATGTATACCTGTGACTGATTCATGTTGCAGTATGGCAGAAACCAATACAAAATTGTAAAGCAATTATCCTCCCATTAAAAAAAAAGATCTTTCTAGAAGAAAATAAAATAAAATTAATATGTAGTGTGATCTTGTAGGACAAGAGGTTGGGGGAGGCTTGGAAGAGAAGGGAGAAGGGCAGGATGGATTTCAGTATATCAAGCACCAAGTAGCAAAATCACTCTTGGTCCACTCACTGGCATCTGGGACTGGCTTTTCTCCTCCTAGAGTTATTTATTTACTCCCCAGAAGTAAATTGAAAATGTACTTCATCTCTCTTAAATGTCTTGTGACCTGGATTCTTGATGCCTTCACATAAGGAACAGGTGTCTTTACATGTGCTTCACATCTTCTGTAAGGTTGACAGGGGTCCACATAAGATGCTATCATCAGGTACCAATTTTCTTTCTCTTTGTCGCTGTTTCCGTCTTTATAAAATGAGAAGGCTAGCCTGAGGTGATTTCTCTCAGATCCCTGCTGACATTAGTATTCTCTAATTACAGAGTAATTGTCTTCAGAATCCCCTTTCTTCTTCCCAGGGTTCAGACATTGCGTTATAGATATTATATCCACATATATGGACCCATTCATTGTCCTTGGATATATAAAGGCATAAAATGCAAGTGGAAAGACTCATCCTTTTAAGTTTTTGAGGAAGGTATAGTTTTCTCTGCACTGTTCTCTTTCCCTGGGAAAGGATTCATCCATGCTATAGTTTTCCTTATGCTTCTTAATTTTAGGACACCAAATGTATCGCAGAGGTAGCTATAATAGCAGCTGGATGGTGGACAACTAGTAAGTAGAATACTGTTATGTTGCTGAATTTCATGGTGATGAGCAGAAAGGCTTCCAACTGGGTTATGTTCTGTTGAAGGAGAAAAAGCCGTGAGGACTACAAAGAGCAAACAACTGCGTGACACATGCAAAGGCCTCTGTTCATCTTCACAGTAATCTCGAACTGTTGACATCTTTCGTATTCTCAAAGAAACTGAGGCTTGAGGGTTAGTAACTTGCTGAGCGTCTCACAGTAACTAGCAGATCTGGAATTAAAACCCAAGTTTTCTGATTCTAACCTCTCGGTTTTCTGGTGATCTTCACTGAAGCTCTTGCCTTTTGTGAAATGAAGGATTCCACATTCTTTGACCCATAGATTTCAGGTCATCTTAGTTGTTCTGGGGAGGTAGAGAGTTGCCCTCCACATTTTCCCAAGTTCAGTTGAATGAGCTCAGAGCACTGGTAAATTATGATAATGAGGTTAAATTCACATCCCATTAAAACTAAGCTAATAGTTAAGTCCAATTATGCTTAGCACTTGCAGCTTACATAAATATTAAATTGTCAGGTTTAATAAACTTCAAAATTTGCTCACCCCACATTCTCCCAACTTCACTGTGTTAAGCTGTAGTGAGACATATTTTGTTGATGTGTTATTTCTTGCTGAAGAGGTTGATGGAAGAGTTCCTTTATGGACTTGAGTTGGAAAATACAAGCACCAACACATTTGACAGGCCAGAGGTTACCTATGGTTATAGAAATGCTAGATTTAAAGATAAAAGGTTTGTTTGGTTTTATGAATAACTTAGGAACCCAGAAGCCAATTGCCATTACTTCTAAATAAGCTGCTTACCTAATCATGCCTTCTCCCCCTCCTCTGACTAGTTTTTAATGGTCTGGACCTTGGGGCCCATGTTTCATATATGGTGTCACCACCCCCATGCTTCAGGGACTAAAGTCCCTTTTTTGTTGTCAGTGTTGGAAACTATAAATTTTGTTTGTTTTACTGAAGATCATTTACTGTGTATGAGACTTTTCTCTGTATTACTGAGAAATAATTGATATACATCACTGTATATGTTTAAGGCATACTGCATGATCATTTGATATATGTGTGTTATGAAGTGATTACTGCAGTAGGTTCTGCTAATACCAGTTTTCTCAGAGATACAATAAAAAGGAAAGAAAGAAAAACGTCTGATGAGAATTTTTAGGATTTAGTCTCTTCACTTTGCAGCATATTATAGACATTGCGTACCTCATATGTATTTATCTTTTAACTGAAAGTTTGTGTCTTTTGACCAGCTTCCTCCAATTGCCTCTCCCCTTACACTTTGCCTCTTGGTAACCTTAAGTTTGATCTCTTTTTCCTATGAGTTTGGCATTTGTTTTGTTTAACTCCAGAATTCTCTTTCTTTGCATGGCTTATTTCACTTAGCATAGTCCCGCCAAGGTCCATTCATATTGTTGCAAATGGTAGAATTTCCTCATCTTTTATGGCTGAGTAGTATTCCATTGTTGTGTGTGTGTGCATGTGCCACAATTAATTTATCCTTTCCTCCATCAATGGACACTTAGGTTGTTTCCATATCTTGATTATTATAAATAATGTATCTATGAACAGGGTGGTACAGATATCTTTTGAAGTTAGTATTTTCAGATTTTGAAAGTATTCTTGGACTTGGAGTCCCTGTATCATATAGTAGGCCTAGTTTTCATTTTTTGATGATTATCCACACTGTTTCCCACAGTGACTTCTTGTTGTTAAGTCTCCAAGTCATGTCCGGCTCCTTACGACTTCATGGACTGTGTCATGCAGGGCTCCTCTGTCCTCTACTATCTCCTGGAATTTGCTCAAATTCTTGTTCATTGAGCCTGTGGTGCTATCTAACTGTCTCATCCTCTGCCACATCCCCTTCTCCTTTTACTTATTTTCTCAGTGGCTTTAGTTAATTATAATCCCATCAGTGGTGCACATAAGACCAAACTCTTGATTTTTTTTTTTTTNTAAAACTAAGCTAATAGTTAAGTCCAATTATGCTTAGCACTTGCAGCTTACATAAATATTAAATTGTCAGGTTTAATAAACTTCAAAATTTGCTCACCCCACATTCTCCCAACTTCACTGTGTTAAGCTGTAGTGAGACATATTTTGTTGATGTGTTATTTCTTGCTGAAGAGGTTGATGGAAGAGTTCCTTTATGGACTTGAGTTGGAAAATACAAGCACCAACACATTTGACAGGCCAGAGGTTACCTATGGTTATAGAAATGCTAGATTTAAAGATAAAAGGTTTGTTTGGTTTTATGAATAACTTAGGAACCCAGAAGCCAATTGCCATTACTTCTAAATAAGCTGCTTACCTAATCATGCCTTCTCCCCCTCCTCTGACTAGTTTTTAATGGTCTGGACCTTGGGGCCCATGTTTCATATATGGTGTCACCACCCCCATGCTTCAGGGACTAAAGTCCCTTTTTTGTTGTCAGTGTTGGAAACTATAAATTTTGTTTGTTTTACTGAAGATCATTTACTGTGTATGAGACTTTTCTCTGTATTACTGAGAAATAATTGATATACATCACTGTATATGTTTAAGGCATACTGCATGATCATTTGATATATGTGTGTTATGAAGTGATTACTGCAGTAGGTTCTGCTAATACCAGTTTTCTCAGAGATACAATAAAAAGGAAAGAAAGAAAAACGTCTGATGAGAATTTTTAGGATTTAGTCTCTTCACTTTGCAGCATATTATAGACATTGCGTACCTCATATGTATTTATCTTTTAACTGAAAGTTTGTGTCTTTTGACCAGCTTCCTCCAATTGCCTCTCCCCTTACACTTTGCCTCTTGGTAACCTTAAGTTTGATCTCTTTTTCCTATGAGTTTGGCATTTGTTTTGTTTAACTCCAGAATTCTCTTTCTTTGCATGGCTTATTTCACTTAGCATAGTCCCGCCAAGGTCCATTCATATTGTTGCAAATGGTAGAATTTCCTCATCTTTTATGGCTGAGTAGTATTCCATTGTTGTGTGTGTGTGCATGTGCCACAATTAATTTATCCTTTCCTCCATCAATGGACACTTAGGTTGTTTCCATATCTTGATTATTATAAATAACGTATCTATGAACAGGGTGGTACAGATATCTTTTGAAGTTAGTATTTTCAGATTTTGAAAGTATTCTTGGACTTGGAGTCCCTGTATCATATAGTAGGCCTAGTTTTCATTTTTTGATGATTATCCACACTGTTTCCCACAGTGACTTCTTGTTGTTAAGTCTCCAAGTCATGTCCGGCTCCTTACGACTTCATGGACTGTGTCATGCAGGGCTCCTCTGTCCTCTACTATCTCCTGGAATTTGCTCAAATTCTTGTTCATTGAGCCTGTGGTGCTATCTAACTGTCTCATCCTCTGCCACATCCCCTTCTCCTTTTACTTATTTTCTCAGTGGCTTTAGTTAATTATAATCCCATCAGTGGTGCACATAAGACCAAACTCTTGATTTTTTTTTTTTTTTCCCTACGCTGTGTCCAGTATTTCCAATAGCCTATTGGATTTCGGTACCTAAATATATTGCAGTAATTTCAGACTAAATTTACACTTTAAGGCTAAACTTATTCACTCTTGCGTTTCCTATACTTTCCATCTCAGTAAATGAAACCATCATTCTCCTGATTATATGTGCCTGAAAACTAACAGTCTTATTGGCTCTTCTTTTGTCCCTTATTCTACATAACTACATAGGCAATAACTTTTGTCAGCTTTACTTCTTTCATTTGATCTTTTCTTTATATCTTACCTTTCAATGTCTTAGCTTGGGTACACATTGCTTTGGGGACTTTTGCAAGAGATGTTTTCTGGTTTCTGTTCTTGGTATCTGTTCATCTGTTGCCAACTTTAATATCATCCCCAGTGCCTATAGAATAAAATCCCAATTCCTTATGATAGGCAGAGCCCCTCAGCAGCCTTTTCTTGGGACGACCCTCATTTCATGTAATATATTTCATGCTGTTTTCAGACCGAATTCCTTTCTGTATTCTCATGCTGTCCTTCCATAAGTCTCTATCTTATCACCTGTTATTCATTCTTTACCCTCCTTTCATACATCCAGTGAATATTTATTGATTGAAAATCTGTTATTGCTCTAAAAAAAGATCCCAACTCATGTGTTTCTTCTCCAGCCATCTTTGCAGTCTGATTGTCCACCGTGATACTTGGCTCCATTGTTTTACTTCTTCCTACATGTGTCTCCCCTATTCCCCTGGGTAGATCGTCAGATTAGAGACTACACCCTGCTTGTTTTTGAGTGTCTTACTTTACAGCAGTACATGTCACTTAGTACATTATCAGTGAGTTTTATTAAAGAATGGATATTGAGTTTGAAAGAGCATCATCAGCAGACATTTAAATTGAATGTCCTCAGTGGTGAGGATAGTTGTATTATGTTTCCAGAACAATTAGTAGAGACTTTGATGTACAACTGGTAAAAAATATTTTCTAGTGCTGGCACTTTTTAATTCAAAGCATGTGTTGTTATTATAAGGAGCCAGGGAAAAGCTCAAAAGCCACAAAAGCATGCTCTGTGCTTATCAGTAGTCATTGTTCTAATCTGTTAGGCTATTCATTAAGGAATTTCAGTAAAATTTTAATATGACGATCCTGTATATTTATATAAATGTTGGCACTGAAAAATCATGTATAATACTTTGTTTGCTCCAGACTCCCCAGAATCTATATAATCAGTATATATTTATTGATAGATTTATTACATCGGTGGATAAGAGAGTTAGGACATGTTCTTTATGTCAGTTTCCTATATAGTTAGCAGCTGTTGTTGGATTTATATTCTAAGTGGGATCAGTCACCTAATTGCTTGATGAACTTTGGCGACTATAATTGAGAGCATCTCCTCAAATAAATGAAGTATTTAATTTAGGAAATGGGGTTTGGGGTGCTAAGGTTCTCTCTTTTTATTCAGGTCATGGACAAATGTTCTCAAATTAGTGAGGAAGCAAACACATTAAAAGGTGACCACTCTGGTGTTACAAAGTAAATAGTCTTGAAACTAATGACTGGAGAAAGCTGTCTGTAGGGCCACACAGCAGCCATTCTACCCTTTCTACCAGAGTTTAAACCTCAGACTAAGCACAATGTAATATTTAAGAAAAGGCTGATTTTTTCTTTGACTTTTTTCTTTCACAATTACAATAAAATCATCTTTAAATCTAGTTTAATCTAATAATTGCCCACATGGTTCCCTTGCTGATATTTGCAAGGAGTAATGAATGATTTTACTAAGGCTGAATAAGGCAACTTATAAATGGTGAAACCTCCACTGTCAATGCAATTTCATTAAAATCATTATTAGTTTCTGGTGTAGATTATAAAACAGTCTCCATGGAATCACAAATAAGCTTGGAGGTAGTAGAATGCTATTTATGATTAAAAATGCTCTTTGAAAGCAAAAAATTTATTAAGTTAGACTTAGTTGCTAAATTTTATTGCTGTGTTGTTGGAATCTTTATCTTCCTAAGGTAGCAGTGTGAGGAAAACCAAGTAATTCATTGATGGGTTTGACTAAAGAGGAGTATTTTTGAACAAATATATATATATATACAGACAGATGCATCAGTTCGGTTCAGTCGCTCAGTCGTGCCCGACTCATTGCAACCCCATGAATCGCAGCACGCCAGGCCTCCCTGTCCATCACCAACTCCCGGAGTTCACTCAGACTCACGTCCATCAAGTCAGTGATGCCATCCAGCCATCTCATCTTCTGGCGTCCCCTTCTCCTCCTGCCCCCAATCCCTCCCAGCATCAGGGTCNTTCAGAATTTTCCACAGTTGATTGTGATCCACACAGTCAAAGGATTTGGCATAGTCAATAAAGCAGAAACAGATGTTTTTTTGGAACTCTCTTGCTTTTTCCATGATCCATCGGATGTTGGCAATTTGATCTCTGGGTTCCTCTGCCTTTTCTAAAACCAGCTTGAATATCAGGAAGGCTGTGATACAGATATAGATGGATGTGCTTACAGCCTTATTTTGCATATATCTATGTTTGTAAATGTACCTGCATTCCATAATTTCTTAGTCTGAGTATAGGGCTTACTTCAAAAAAATTAATACCAATGAGTTCATTTAGATTGAAAGCCTTTTACTCAGGGTTGTCCAGAGTGTTTGAACACATGGGAACGTCATAAAGGGAGGTTGAAGAGAGAAACTTTTGTTTTCATGTCAGATGAAACATGCTGATTTCTTCTGTAATTTGGATTATTTGAAAAACTTTAAAAAATTGTGTTTTGTTTATTCTCTCTCATACAAGTTTAAGGAATTTGTCATCTCATAAAGTTATGGTCTTTTGTATCCTCATTCCTGGTAAACTTCATGGTTCATAAACAAAGACAAGGTGTTATAAATTCCCAGGAATCTTGGGCAGAGAGGAATGTTCACGTCAGTGTTATCTGTTCAAAATGCTTTGTGAAAATGCGTTACCAGTTTTGTATTTAGAACTCTCTGCCTAGTTGAATGGGTAGAATCCCAAAATGATTTATAAAGCACATTTGGCTTCCTGACTTTCAAACGGTTTATTGGGTATTATGCCTCTAGATATGTGGAAAGAGAGTTCCCTTCATGTTATTAATACATTTCTCGCTGCTTTGCATCTTCTGTCTGTAGCCCACTGTTGACTTTCAGTGAGTAGGTATGACTCTGGAGGTCTGCTATCTCCTACTCTTTCCTGTCCTTGCACATACTGCATTGTATCAACATTGTAGGAACCTCTAATTGTCTTTGCTAGACTAATAGTCCTAAAAGACTTGTCCTTTTTTGCCTTTTATCTCTAAATTCCTAAACTTAGCACCATGCCTGGCACACAATAGGTGCTTGATATGTGTTTCTTGGCTGATTGACCTAATTGATAAATAAATAATTTTCCTAAATTTTATTTTTCAACCCTGAAAGGATGTGGTTTTGATAATTTGAATTCTGTGGAGTTAAAAAATTTATTCTATTACAACACCAAGAAGCAATTGGAAGAATATCACCACCAATATGATAACGCTAATTCAAGTTATAATTGTGCAGTGTTCCCCCATTAGGGGGTAAATAGTGCAACTCATTCTGAAATTTACATGAAATTAAGATGGACCTGTTAATTTGGAGGAATAATTGAATAAGAATGTTTGGGAAAATGTAAATAAGGTGATACTATTTCTCTTTTATACATCTCTAGTCTCTGTTTAATTTAGAAATATTAAAATGCTTTATGCATATTGTGGTTTTCTCAAATGACCAGAGTTGGTATGTTAAGTTTTAGAGTACAGTAGTTCATTCAGACACTAATTACAAATTCACTTATTGAATTAAATTTAAATCTTATAGCTTTTGTTATAAACAGAGTTCCAAAGCTGAGAAAACATAAATAATTGAACATCTTTGGGCTCTGTAAAGTTTGCGTTTTGTTAATTTATAAAGTAGGAACTGAGAAAAGAAACAATAATACTAAGGAAATTATTCAGTTTTCTAGTCTTACTGCTTGCATCAATTCTATAGATATAGCAAGTATTTCATAACTACCTTGTACTTAAATGATTTCTGCTGGTCTTCACATCTCAATACTCTTAGGACCTTTTGCTTTTGCTTTTCAATTAAAGTCTAACATTTTTCTCTTTTTCCCACAAAGGAACAAAACTCTATACTCAAATATTCTTTGCAGTCTTTGCATCAAGATCTTTAAATGTCTAGACCTGGGATTAATAATTCCAGCTCTGCTTCTAGATTTATAACCTGAACATTTTAACTCCTTGGAAGACAACAGTTCTCTGAGAAGGTCAGACGCTGTGGTTTCTTTAAAAGAGATTCTTCCACTGAACGGTCCTCTCCCTTTGGAGGGTATTTCATGGTGCCCTGAAAATGAGCTGGCCTGTGGATGTGATTGATTTTATGAGAGAACTGTTGGGGTTAAAACACGTGATCTGATAGAAGGACCACATTCCTAGCCAGTTTCCTGTCTGATGCATCAGTGGCTAAAGTATCTGCTTGCAATACAGGGGACACAGGAGACGTGGATTTGATCCCTGGGTCAGGAAGATCCCCTGGAGAAGGAAAGGGCAGCCTACTCCAGTATTCTTCATGGAAGAATACAGGCTACTGAAGCTAGCAGGCTATAGTCAATGGGCTCTCACAGTCAGACACAACTGAGCACATAAACTCAGCTCAAAAACAGGCTGTCTTCAATGTTAGCTGATAATATATTCCATCTTATAATATTTTTCCAATACTTTAATATTTTCAGATACTCATTATTTTTTAACAATGCCCTCATTGCAGAGCATTTGGAAAATGTAAGAATGTCTAAAGAAGAAAATTAAAATAATCCCAATCCTATGTATCTAGAATAATATTGTAAACCTTTTGGTAGATATTTCTAGAGGCTTTTTTCTATGCATGCTTGTTTAATCCTACTCTTGCTCTTAAAGAGATTTAAAAGGCTTCTTTCTACCTTATTCCCCAAAACAGATATGCTAAGAGATGATATAAAAATTGATAATTCATTTGAATTTTTTGAATGAATTCAGTTGAATCCTGTATGTGTTTAAACATGTTGGCTCAAGAAAAGTGGGTCTATTTTTCTTTTAAATAATAAAAACCCAGAATCTGAGATAATGGATTATATTTATCACAAGAGTTTAATGAAGAATAAAAAGAATTATCTGAATGTTGTTACCAATTCAGACTCTGTACTTATGTCAAGCCACAAAAACCTTTGGGAATATAGATAATACTCTAGCTAGGGTTCGCAGTGTCCAGGGCCACATTGGATAAAGCAACAGAGCTGCTTGGGAATGTCAGTGAGCTTGAAATTGATATTGATTTAATGCCCGAGCAAAAGCTTCAGAAATCTGAAATGTAGTTCTAAAATGTAAACTTGAATGCATTCTGGATTTATTTTATTTTTCCTTATTTTCTCTTTGTTCTTGTTTCTTCTCCCAATTTAATTTTTTAAATTATTTTTCTCATTGTTTGTATAAATGTAAAGTGTTCTGAATTGTTTCTGGAACAAGGCATATATATTAACAAATATGTAAGTAAATAGACAAAACCAAGAGTAATGCAGAGTGGGGATAATGTTAGTTTCTTTTAACTGAAAGGTGATTGGTGAGAGGAGAAAATTACTTTACCGAGAGAGGAATAAGAGAAGTTTAGATATTTGGATATTCCTTTTGTCTTGATGTTTTTTCTCCTTTCTTTCTAGTTTCTTGACTAAATATGGATACCTGTAGCACTCATATTAATGAGTGCTAGCACAAAGTCTGTTGCTCCAGGATTAAATCTAGTAAAACAAACAAAATTTCCACTTAACCCCTTACTTAGAAAATAAATGAAAAGTAGGAATTGATAATGACAGCAATGTGTAATTTATTACTGTAATTTAGAAAATACACTTTATTGTCCCTATTACAATTGATTTCTTTGAGCAAAGACATCTACCATTTTTTACTGTAATTAATAGAAGCCATAAATCTTTGCAAGCTGTTTCTGTAGCATTACTGCAATATAGGAACATGAGGTTTTAGGATGGCATCTTGTTAGACATTTAGCTAAAAATTGCTTGCACCATTTATTGAAAGTGCCAAATGGAGTCCACCCACAGCATACTAAAACTAAAAATTAAAGGTATTAAAAGTTTATTTGGTTTCCCAATACTTTACATAGTGAAGCTATATTTTTCTTAATAATAATTATTAATTTATTTACATTTATAGCTGAAATGGGAATTGAGATATAGCATTAATTAGATCTTTTAGTCTAAATTTTATTAAATGTAGCCTATGTGTGTAAATTTCCTGGTAGTATTTTATGTGTATTATATATTTCATATAATGTGAGAAAGAGTTTCATAATGTGTATATTGCAAGTACTTTCTTTGAATTGATTATAATATCTTGATAAAAACCCATTTTTTTAAGATGGGAAATTTTTGTATCTCAAACAGCCTCATTTTTCAGAATGATTTAATATTTATATTTCTCACTTTCTACATTGTTTTTGCTCCTCTGGAGGCCTCTGTCATATATTTTGTCTTCTCATGCTTCTAAGTAAACAACTACAATCATGAACTCTATTGTAGTTTACATATGGTTGAATAACATCATATATTATTTTTTTCATATCTCTCACAGAATGACTTAAAAGTAATTATTGTGTTTGTTTAGTTAATATATTTTTGAGACAGTATTACTGGTCTAAAATCAATCTATTTATTTTTTAAATCGCATAATATACTCATTAATTAAGATAATTTATGATATGGAAGATAATATGCATTATTTTCTTCTTTTTCATAGTGATTAGTGACTCACATATTCATAAAGTGCTTCAACAAATTCTACCGTTTTATCAATGGAATGGCTCCCTTTAAGAAAGTAACAGGTTCAGAATATGATACTTACACCTTTTCGTTCAAAGTGAAGCCTTTAAGAGAGCCATCAACAACATCTTATTTCCTCCCAGGGAATTGACGCAGTGGTTATTAGTGATATGCAGTGACAAGTACAACATAGAATTTTCCCTGCTCTATAAGTTTAGGGACTATTCTACTTGAGTACACACTGATTTGTGTCTGCACAAAAAAGATATACATACATAGGGCTGGAATTTTTTTTTTTTTTTTCAATGCCCATGGATTAGTTACCTACATATTTTACTTATAAAGTAGGCTACATTTTCTTTGAAAGCAAGAACTTTCGCTGATACATTTTTATGCTTTCTGGTATATTAAACTTGGGAGAGAATATATTTTTTGTTTGTTTGTTGAACTAAATTAGCATTGAAATACATTGTGTTTAGAGTGTTAAACAGAACTATGTAAGTACAAAAAGTCTATCTTGATACTTTCTTAATCTGTTGTTAATAGCTTTGTCAGATATCGACATGTTATATTTCATACATACGAAATATATGTATAATTGTAAATTCATGACTATGCATAGACATACATAGCAATACTGTATATACATTCATATGTATGAAAGATCTATGTGTGTGTGTACTGTGCTTCTATATTCCTAACTTATATCCAGGTGACAGAGTAAAAGTGTTTAAATACCATTTCAATACTTTTTTTTTTTTACTTCCTCTAAACGCTGTATACCCTATGTGACACTTAAAAGACTAAACTGTCTTTCTGGAATATAGGTTTGTGGCCTCTGAATCAGTTCTGAATGACCGCATGGTTCTACATCACACACAGATGCACACACACACAATGTCAATCAGCGTTTATACACACACACATACACACACACACCCAATGTGAATCAGCATTTATATACCACTGAAATAGCACTGCCTCTTATGCAAATTTGTTAAGATGTTTCCCCTTCAATTCTTTGAGGAATTAGGTGTTTAGAAGGGAAACTTAATATAGTTCAAAGATATAATATTAATAGTATCATGTGCTCACTTGTCTGGAACTTGCTGCTTACTTGACAGTAGTAACAACAAGGTGAGTTTTCAGTATGCAGAGCATGAATGTTCATCAGCTCTGAAAATCTTGGCTCCATTCTGGTTCTCTGGCCAATAAGGTCAGTGGTCCAGGGAGACTACAGATACATTATGAATTAATAGTTAAACATCTTCCTTATTGGGCTTCTCTGGTGGCTCACATGGTAAAAAAATCTGCCTGGAATACAGGAAACCCTGATTCAGTCCTTGGATTGGGGTGATCCTCTGGAGAAGAGAATCGTGACCCCATCTAGTATTCTTGCAGGGAGAGTTCTGTGGACAGAGGAGCCTGGTGGGCTACAGTCCATGGGGTCACAAAGAGGTGGGCGTGACTTAGTGACTAACACTTTCACTTTGACTTTTATCTTCGATATTAGGTGGTAAAGTTTACCGTCTCATTGTTCTTCGCAAAACTTGACCTCCCCAAAGAGAATAATCAATTGTGCAAGGCTCATCTTGAATCAAAAGCTATCAGTTGAAAATTGAGTTCCTTGTATAATTTTTCAACACTTGTGAGAGTATCTTCATCAGTAACTAGGTCATTTCTTTGGCCTCAGATTTCTTTTCTAGCATTGGCTTCTGCTATTCCTCTTTTTCTTCCTTTCATACCAGCCATGTAAAAGCATCCTTGGTTTCCCAAATGTGCTACATTTATTTATATTTCTGGGAAATTGTTTTTATATTTGTCTATGTTATCATCTTTTACTGTCTCTGTCAAACTCGTATCCATCATTCAAACTTCAACTCAACTATTAAAATCTGTTTTTGACTTTCTTTGGTAGAATTTATTCTCTCCTCCTCCTTAAGTCCATACTACTATGTAATAACTTTAAAATTAGCACACAAGGTTATAATTATTTATCATTAGGTATCCAATAAACCAAGAGGTTTAGTCACATTGGTTATTATGCTATAACATTTTTCTCTGTACCCACTGCTCCATAACCAGAAAATGTAACATTTGTCAGGTGAATGGAGTAAACACTTGAAACTGCTCATTAGATATCTGAGATATGTTTAAAGAACTGTGAACTCAGAAGAGTCAATGTCTCTAGTGTATATACCATTGGTGTTGACTCTAATCAAGATGAAAGATGTGCAGCTTTGATATATCTACTCTACAGATGAAGAGCTGAGCACATACAGAGCTATTCAGGTCTTTGTATGTATATGTCAAGCACTCACCTAAGAGTCAGGTATACTTCCTGAGAAACGGTACACATTATTGTTCATTATCATTGACACACAACTGTTTTAAAGTTTATTCAGCTAAAGGCAACAAGCTGTTGTGTGTGATCAAGTCAGGTTTAGTGTTTGAGGGTGATTTTGAGGGAGTGCTTCTACATTTGGGTAATAATTTGATGAATTGAACTAATTAAAAACCAGAGACATTACTTTGCCAAAGAAGGTATGTCTAGTCAAAGCTATGGTTTTTCCAGTAGTCATATATGAATGTGAGAGTTGGACCATAAAGAAAACTGAGTGCTGAAGAATTGATGCTTTTGAACTGTGGTGTTGGAGAAGACTCTTGAGAATCCCTTGGATGGAAAGGAGATCCAATCAGTCCACTCTAAAGGAAATCAGTCCTGAATATTTATTGGAAGGACTGATGCCGAAGCTGAAACTCCAATACTTTGGCCACCTCATGAGGAGAAGTGACTCCTTGGAGAAAACTGATGCTCGGAAATATTGAAGGTGGGAAGAGAAGGGGACAACAGAGTGTGAGATGGTTGGATGGCATCACCTACTCGATGAGCATGAGTTTGGGTAAACTCTGGGAGATGGTGATGGACAGGGAAGCCTGTTGTGCTATAGTCCATGGGGTGGCAAAGAGTCGGACATGACTGAGCAACTGAACTGAAGTGAACTGAGCTTCAGAAAGAGAATATTGTTTCACTTGGAAGAGTGTAGCATCAATACAAGTGTGTCTTGCTGAAAGTCTGCACCATTTATTTTTAATTATCACAACAAATTCTTTTAAATTTAAATATTAAACTCATATTTTGATACTGTTGACCTCGTGTCATCTCAAAGTTGTTTTGAAAAATATATGATATTATGAGGCTGAACTTTGATTAATTCTGTAAAACCAACAGCCAGCTGTTCAAAATGTGTTTCTTCTCTGCTCAGAAATTTGTTCAGCTTGAGCTAAATCCAAACTTTAGGAGAACTGAACTTAGACTTGTTAATAGCCAACTAGCTCTTTAGAGTACAGTCTATAGAATTAGAATATTTTTATTATAAATACAGAGTTCAAATTTAAAGCTTGATTTAGATTTGTATCCAATGCTGAAACTGAAATTCTGTGATATAAGTGAGGTTGTTACTACAGTTTGGTTTGCTCTCCAGGCTCATGGAAAGGCAACTTTGTCATTACTCTCAGACTTGTCGTTTTAGCTAACTAAACTTATTCTTATGAATTTGATCTTTAGAGAGTCTTAAAATAATCTCCAGTTAAATCACTGGAAAGGAATCCACTCCCTCCCACATTCTTTCTCCTCTTACTCCCATTTTCCATAAATTATTGTTTGATTTTGATTGCAATCAAGCAGGTATCTTTTGAAAATTAAAACAGGGCTGCTAATAAACAGCCACCTTGGATCAGTGGATAGAAAGACACTGAGGTTAAAATTAGGCTTAGTGAATTCTCCCAGCTGAAGAGTGGCAGGTGTGGCTTACTTTGAAGAGGTTTTGCCCAAATGCAGAACAGAAGTAAAATATGACTTTCATGACAAAGGTTGTGATTGGCTTAATAGTGACCCTTCCCCATCAAAATGCCTAGGTCTTAATGCATAGAAACTGTGAGTATATTACTTTGCAAGGCAAAAATAATTAAAGTTTCAGGTAGAATTAATGTTACTCATCAACTGACCTTGAGGTTGAGAAGGTAGTCTAGGTCATCTGGGTGAGTCTAATGTAGTCATAAGGTTTGTTAACTGGGAGGCAGAAGATTTAGTGTCAGACTGATGAGATCTGAGGAACACTCAGTTGGCCTTTGCTGTGTTTAAAGCTGGAAGTGGGCCACAAACTAAGACATGTGGGCACTCTCTAGAAGCTGTAAAGACAGTTTTTCTCCCGTAGATGCTCTAGAAAGGAATACATTCCCGCTGACACCATGATAATGAGAGAATGATTTTGAACTTCAGATGTCCAGGACATAAGGTAGTAAATTTCTGTTGTTTTTAAGCCACTGGGTTTGTGGCAGTTAATTACAGCATCACCTGTGGTGGATTCATGTCGATGTATGGCAAAGCCAATAGAGTATTGTAAAGTAAAAAAAAAAAAATTAAAAAAAAAGAAGTGAATTTTGTACTTTAATTTTTCTACTGTTCAGTTTACAACTTAAGTCCTGATGCAAATCTTTAGTATTATTTGCATATTTACCTTCCACGTGCTTTTTTGACCCCTGCACTGATATTGAAAAGGCATTTCCAGAGTTTTTTAAATCGTTCATCTGTTTGGAAACATCCATTGAAATCATACCTAATGCCAACCTAATGCCAATTATAGTGCACGCTGAATCTCTGATGGGCTTAGGTTGGAGTTGAGTTAGGTACAAAGCAGCTTTAGTCTTTAAATTTAGAAATAAGTCTGGGAAGAGAAGGACATGAAAAAAATGGTAACATATCATCCATATATGGAAAAGACTAAAGCATGAAAAACTACTTAACTACCCACCCTCTAATAAATCTGTTGCATATCCATAATTCAGGATGTAACATACAACTATGAAAGTGTTCTCCAGTTAAAATAACTGGAGATAAAATACATGGAAAGCATGATCACCCTACTGCAAAACAAGGCATTATTCTTAAAAGCATTCACGATGTCACCCATGTACATCTTAATGTTGTATTAAGAACTTGATTCCTTTTTTCTTGAGCTATTTTCTAGCATAGCTTAAGGGAAAGCTATATCTGTTTCAGACACTTTGACCATCTGGTTTCTAATATCAGCCTTAATAAAATCAATTCCAACTTACTATGACTGTACAATATCCATATACCCTTTAAGTATGACCATATTTGGTTTACAAGAATCAATGTTCATAAACCCAGTAATCTTTGACCAGTCAGTATTCATTGACCTTGTGAAAGCAAGTACTATGTATTGTTTCCAACATGATTTTCATTCAGGAAATTTCTCAATTTAAATTTCCCAAATTGGCAGCTTCACTTTTGAAATTGCAACTAGCCACCATGAGATCTTCACAGTGTTCATCATAATTTGCAAAATGTTGTAACAGGTTGTGTGGGCACAGTTCAGGAATCAGAGGAATGTGTCAAGTTTCTCATTCAAACGGAAGCATGACTTTATTGATTTGTGAGGTGGCAGACATGCCAAGCCATCCAAGTACCAGGATTCTATCCAAGGCAGTTTTCTGGAGAGGAACAGCCCATGCTGGGAGCTATCTATCACGTACAGAAATTGAATTGTGTTCCGAACTCCATGTTCTCATTTTCAAGTCACAAATAGCTTATGGTGACAGTAAATTCCTATTCCACGTATCATTTTTTAAAATATTTTTAGTTCAGATACTTAGAATTAGGTTCGTAGGTTTTCATATTTTCTTTCTGCCACGTTTCTTCTTGTGTTTCCTGATACAGGTCAGAAAATAAGTGCCATTCTGCTGTATTGTTTATTATTCTATCCCAGGATTAATGAGAACTCGGTCTAGAGTAGTTTACTGCTTAAAATGTGACCGCATGAGATGCAGACTTCCAATGTTTGTCAATTAAAAGTTGTGCTTATTCCAAAGGCAGGAGAGTATATATTTAGCTTCTTGAAAGCACTTTTTATTTGGCAGTTCGATTGATTCATTTACTTTTCCTTACAGTGTAAACGTTAACCAAAGTAAATTGGTCAATATGATTTTTTTCTCAGTAGTACTTCGTAGTAGAAATTCTCATTCTGAATAATGTTCCTTTCATGCAGATGTCACTCAATTTTTTTTTATATAGAGCTTTCACATTCCTTATATTCTAGTGTATAGAAACTCAGTAAGAATTACTTGTATAAAAATACTGATTCCTAAGTTCCTCAATGGAAATTATAATTCAGTAGGTCTGAAACATGGTCCAAGTATCTCTTTAACAATTACCCAGGTGATTCTTATAAACAGGTCAATTGTCTAAAGACTCATCTTCAAAAGTGTCATTATATCTACTGCTTGATGAAGAAACTAAGGCCAAAAGCAACTTTCTATAGTCACAGGCCAAGTGGAATCAGGTTCCATGTACCCTTTCCATTGGTTGGTGTTACTTGCAGAGAGAGAGAGAGAGAGAGAGAGAGAGAGAGAGAGAGAGAGAGAGAGAGAGAGAGAGAGAGAGAGAGTGTGTGTGTGTGTGTGTGTTATAGAAAGATGATGAAAATGCCTTTCCTCTTAGTTTTTTTCTTTTCCCCTGATATCTGGTTCTTTGAAATGTAATATGTATAGAATGTAAGTTACTATGGCATTAGTTGTTGTATACTGATATATGAATATACTTTTGCCAAAGAATCATTATTTCTATAACAACTGCTATGAAAAATCTGTGGTTAAAAAAAAAAGTATTCCTTTTCCACTGGTGTATCTATGTCTTTAGTATTAGAAAATGAGGCTTTCAAGACATATTTTGGTTATTGCAGTTGCCATGAGCTTAATATGACTGTAACACAAAGAAATGTCAGCTGGTATGATTTCCCTCAAAATATAAAGAGTACAGCTGGCTTCTTATTTTTGTCCATTCTAAAGATACTGCGGCTAGCCTAATTTGTACGGGCCCACTGGATCATGCCTAATTGAGTTAATGAAGCTCTTCGGTAACAAGAACTCTCTAAAGGAAAATAAAACACAATGAAATTTCAAAATGCAAATTAGCCTAGCTTTACTGGGTTTCATTCTCATGGGTAGAAGGCACAGTAAAAGAAAATCCTTAAAGCCAATTATACCACATATTCAAAGATCATGTTTACCAAAAATTCTCACACGCACGGTGTGTGTGTTCTGGGGAGAAGAGCCCAGTCACTGGTTGACTGTTGTCACTTGACCCTTCCTGGGATGCAGAAAGCTATTATTTGCTGCTTAATCCTAGTGGCTTGATTGTTTCCTGTGTCTGATGACATCTTTGAGAATTTATGGTTTTCATCTAATCAATGGAAAGATACATTGAAAAAATTATTTACCACAGTGGAAATTTACTTATAGAACTTTGTTTAAGCTTTGTCCCTTTTCACTAAGTGGTTTGTTCCTTTCTTGTAACACGTGTTTCTAATTTCTTGGTTCCTTGGCTGCAAAGACCACATACAGCTTTCCAGGGCCATTGGGGTCAAGGTATTTCAAAAGTAGCCGTGTCTTTATTTTCTTCCTGGGATATAAGAGAACTTTCAGTCTATTGAATTTAATTTGACTTTTCCCTCTCATTCAATTTTCCATTAAAGTTTATATGATTAGGAAACTTGTAAGGAGTATGATAATAGAATGGCTATATTTTGCTAGTTTTACTCAAAATTATTATGTCATTACACACTTTCAGATTTCACAAGTGTATTTAACCACTGCAGTGGCAAAAGCCAATATAAACTTATTCTCTTCCTGGAGTACTGGAAAGAGGTTAGTGAAACTGGAAGAAATTCTGGCATTACTTTAATTGTTTATTGTTTAGAAGGGAACAGACTTCCTAGAAACCTAAAAAATCAAAGCTAAAATCTAAATAATGATAAGAAATGTGCCAGTGCCTGTAGCTGCTGCCTGTGCTGACATATGGTTTGCAAGTGGTTGAATAACCTAAAATAAGAATGAAGGATGACCCCGGTCTCTTGCTGTGTCTTAGTTTCAGTTTCTCTATGGGATCAGGTGGACCTCTTTGAATTCTATGTCTAAGACCTTAAAATCCTGTATTAATATTAAAATTTAAGTGTATATTGGGTCCAACACTAGGCAAATGTTGTGGGAAGCAATAGAAACCAAAAGAATGTGCAGTGATCTTGAGGGGAAAGCAAGCTGTTTGTTGAGGTGAATAATGGTTAGAGAGAATTAGAATTCTCTTTCTGATTCCCACTTAATGAGCTCTCTGGAGAGTCACACTGTCTTGGGGACTTACCTTTGAATACCTAAAATGGAATGATTTAACCAAGTCAGCATGCTACTTTATTTATTTTTCTTTTTTTGGATCAGCTGTCTTTGATCTCAGTCTAGAAGAGGTGGGTGAAACAAGGCCACTACAGTATAAGTCTCCATTGTGAGGTTGGTAGTACAGACTACCTGTTCTGTGGAACACAGATCAGAGAAGAGTGCACACGAGCTACTGAAGACTAAATGAAGAAGCAGCAGCGTGGTTTATATGGTCTTTTACTTGATAACCCACAGGACGTTATAAAATGATTTAAAAAATTAGTGTCTGTTAATATTCACAATTTGTTTACAAGTGTAATTGGTTACAATAAAATCTTACTCAAGTGGGCTTATGAGATGACTGGATCTGCCACAACTTCTGATCTATAAAGTAAGGTTATGGCCCAACCCATAGGACTTTTGAAAAATATAATGAAAATAATTCAGGCAAAGACTCAGAAGTGCCTGGTGCATTGTAAGCATTTAATCAACAGAATTGCCTCTCTTTCTTTTTTTTTTCTTGTTTATTCATGCTTTCTGAATATAAAATTTAAAAATTACAGAAAATAACATAATGGACAGATATCTATTAAATCCTACTGTTGTGTCACATTAGATTAAAAAAAAGTCATTATAGCTTGTCCATTCTCTTTTTTTCACTTCTCCCACTTCTCTCACCAAAGAACAGAAGTGACCTAATCTTAGTATATATTATCTCTATGAAAGTTTGTATACCTAATACATTTGCATTTGTCTTAAATAATATTTAGCATAGGTTTTTGTTTTAAAGCTTTACATAAATTGACATCATAATTTACATAAATGGTGTTCTACTCGGTTTGTTGTTCAGTATTACATTTTAAAAATCCATAAAGTAATCAGACTATAAAGAACAAAATTACATGCAAATGTCAATTCCTTTGGAGAAAATATCCTTATTAAAACCTATAGCCCAGATCATTGATTTTTATTTCCTTAAATATTTCATTGAATTAATAAATCATAGTTTGTTAATCGTTTTTAAGTTAATTAGCCTCTAGGTGGTTTCTGGTTATTTTGAGTGCTAAATAGTACTGCAGTTGTTATTCTTATATGTGTCTCTTTATTTACATAAGGGAGAAATTCTCCAGGGATTTGCCTGTTTCATTTGTGAAACTGAATAGCAAAATAAATAAATAAATAATATGAAAAAGAAGACTCTTCAACTTTAATAGATATTTCCAAATTTGTCTCATTAATAAGTTGTTTCCGTGGTTCCTAATGAAGCTGAATATATGCTTACACTTAATTTGCATTTCATCTTCTGTAAGTTGTTAGTTATTGTCTTTTTCTATTTCTCCATATTAGATCATTATTCCTATTAGTGTATAAAAGTTCCTTTACTAATTCTGAGTTAAATACATTGCAAATATAGTCTCTAGATATAAGGCTATCCTATTACCTTGTAATAATTTGTTTTGGTTAACTGATTTTGAGTTTTTAATTTTAGTTTAGTCAAATATATCAGTCTTTCTTAATGATTATTGCTTTCTCATCATGTCTAAGAAACTATTTTTGTGCTAAACTTGTAAATATGATCAACAAGATTGACTTTTTCATATTTACATCTTTAACTCATTCGAAGTTGACTTTCCTCTGGTGTGAAGTGGTGATGTAATTTTGTTTCTCTACATGGATACATAGTTTTTCCAACTCTATTTCTTGACTAGTCCATTCTTTGTCTGATTTGAAGCACTGCCTCTGTCCTAGAGTGAGTTCCCAAACTTTTATGGGAACCTTTTCTAGTTTCTTTACCTGACCATTTTTAAAACCTTGTCATTTTCAATAATTTACATCTCTGGGATCTTACTTTCATCCTTTATAATATCCCTCTGTTGTGTCAGACTCTTCCCTGAGTACCCTGACACCAGGGGACTTCCCTAGAGGTTCAGTGGCTAAGACTTTCTACTCCCAGTGTAATGGATTTGGGTTTGATCCCTGGTCAGATCTCACATGATCTCACATGCCAAGACTAAGAGTTTTCCACATGCCACAACTGAAGATCCTGCATACAAAAACGAGGATCGAGGATCTCGCGTGTTGCAATTAAGATCCAGTGCAATAAAATAAATAAAAAAATATTTTTTTAAAAATCCTGCCACCAAATGGTTAATAGATGGCAAAGAAGATTTGCTCTAGCTCCATAGTAGTGTTTATTTTTATTAAAGTTCTTACAATAACAATCATATCATAGCAGCATTGTTAGTCATTCAGTCGTGTCAGACTCTTTGTGATCCCATTGACCACAATCCAGAGACCAGATTCCTCTGTCCACATTCTCCATGCAAGACTGCTGGAGTGGGTAGCCATTCTCTTCTCCAGGTAATCTTCCCAACCCAGGGACTGAAACTAGGTCTCTATTGTTAAATAATATTGACTGTCATCTGTATGTGCCTTTTTCAATATATGAATAATGGTTCAAACCTTCATAGGAAAACTACTGCTGCTGCTGCTGCTAAGTCACTTCAGTCGTGTCCAACTCTGTGCAACCCCACAGATGGCAGCCCATTGGGCTCCGCCATCCCTGGGATTCTCCAGGCAAGAACACTGGAGTGGGTTGCCATTTCCTTCTCCAATGCATGAAAGTGAAAAGTGAAAGTGAAGTCGCTCAGTCGTGTCTGACTCAGCGACCCCATGGACTGCAGCCCACCAGGCTCCTCCGTCCATGGGAGTTTCCAGGCAAGAGTACTGGAGCGGGATGCCATTGCCTTCTCTGCACAGGAAAACTGAGGACTGCTCAAATCCTCAAGAAGCAATGTCTAATTAGCAAGGTTAATTTACGTTCATAATTATAATCATAGCAATGAGTGTAATCCCCAAGGCTTATAAAAATGCATTTTAATAAATTTATTGACAGTAATGCCTATCCTGTCTTCTACATTATTCAGCAGATCAACGTTTTCCTTGTGTGCCTTGCCCAAGCAATACAGAGACAGGAATTCAAGTGAAAGTCAATTATTTGGGAAGTATAAGAAACACCAGCAAAGAAATAGAAAGGTAATACAGGGAAGGGAATTGGCCTGTTACCATCTTGTGAAATAAACTTAATCCTGCGGGGAATTTCTGGGAATTGTTGAGATATATGCTTCAGAAATATCCTGCTAGGTGGATCAAGAGAGTTGAGATTTTTATACACCCACATTGCCAGTTATTGGTTGAGGGCTGCTCCTCTGAATGTTAAGTCCTTGACACTTCTGATCTGTGAGCCCTAGAATAGAGCAGCCTTCCCCCAAAGCCTTCAAACACAGATTTCCCAATACTGGTTTGTGAAAGTCCTGCTTTCTGAAGAAATAGGACTGAAGTTTCTGACTGGGCATTGATAGCAGCTGCTATCACTACTTTATTATCATCAGAATCAGGTTCCGTGATTTTTTTTGGCTCTTGTATCATTCTTTTAATCCATCCTCATCAAAGATCCATTTTGCTATGATAAAGAACTACTTCTTTAGCCTTTTGGGGGAGAGATGAAATTGAAAAGCTTCTTTTAGAAAGGTCATGTTCCTTAAAATAAAAAGACTGAGTAAATTTGAAGTCTTTGAGGATTTAGCTTGCCTTACAATTTCAAGATTGTCTCCTATGTTCATGCAAGGCAATATTTATTTCCATCTGTGCAACTATCAATGTGTTCAATTGGTAACTGTGTACTTTTATTTTGCTGAACCTTTAAAGAATAATTGGGTAGGATTTTCTCCCTTCTCTAACCCACATGTAGATACTGGTATGCAGAGTGGAAATTGTAATGACAGTGAATTCAAGCAAGCCAACTGTACAGAGTCATTAAGAAGCTCTTTGGGTTTAGCTGAAGATAACAAAGGCCAAAATAGATGTGTTCAATAATATCCCCAAAGTATTAAAATCTTTTTGGTAAATCTGGATAATACAAAAGCATATAAATAAGAAAATAAAAATCATCTAGTCACCCATAGTTTTACTTTTTAATAATGACTACTATCATCATTTGTCATTTACTTTCATTCTTTTTTCCTATGCTTAATTTTTACATCATTAAAATTATATGCATCAGTACATTTGTCATTTTATAACAAAATTCATTTCTCTGAACTCAGTTCAGTCGCTCAGTCATGTCCGACTCTTTACGATCCCATGAACTGCACCATGCCAGGTCTCCCTGTCCATCATCAACTTCCGGAGTTCACTCAGACTCACGTCCATTGAGTCCGTGATGCCATCCAGCCATCTCANATGTATATAGGTGGGGCAGTGGTAAATAATCCACCTGCCGGTACAGTAGACACAAGAGACAGGAGTTCAATCCCTGGGTCAGGAAGATCCCCTGGAATAGAAAATGGCAACCCACTCCAGTATACTTGTCTGGGAAATTCCATGGACAGTGGAGCCTGGTGGGCTACAATCTGTGGAGTAGCAAAGAGTCAGACATGACTGAGCAGACACACACACATGAATGCACACACACATATGCATGCATATATTTATATGTATACATGTATTATATGCATATATATAAATATGTAAAATGCATATTTTATGAAAAAAAAAAAGAAAGTGTTACTTGCTGAGCTGTATCTGACTCTTTGCAACTCCATGAGCTGTAGCCCATAGGTCCTCTGTCCATGGGATTCTCCAGGCAAGAATACGGGAGTGGAGTGCCATCTCCTTCTCCAGGGGATCTTCCTGACCCTGGGATTGAATGCAGGTCTCCCACATTGAAGGCAAATTCTTTACCATCTGAACCACTAGGGAATTCCCCATACATATTTTATAGGGTTAGCCAAAAAGTTTATTTGTGTCTTTCCATAACATCTTATGTGTGTGAGTGTATAATGATGCTATGCAAAGGTCACTTGACCATATGGACATCCCTAGATGGTCATGCTATGTACATGCTAGTAAAGTAATGCTCAAAATTCTCCAAGCCAAGCTTCAAAAGTACGTGAACTGTGAACTTCCAGATGTTCAAGCTGGATTTAGGAAAGTCAAAGGAACCAGAGATCAAATTGCCAACATCCATTGGATCATCAAAAAAGCAAGAGAGTTACAGAAGAAAAAAAAAATGCTTCTGCTTTATTGACTATGCCAAAGCCTTTGATGTGTGGGCCACAACAAACTCTGGAAAATTCTTAAAGAGATGTGAATACCAGACCACCTGACCTGCCTCTTGAGAAACCTGTATGCACGTCAGGAAGCAACAGTTAGAACTGGACATAGAACAACAGACTGGTTCCAAACTGGGAAAGGAGTATGTCAAGGCCATATGTTTTCACCCTGCTTATTTAACTTATATGCAGAGTATATCATGAGAAGCGCTTGGCTGGAGGAAGCACACGCTGGAATCAAAATTGCTGGGAGANAGAACAACAGACTGGTTCCAAACTGGGAAAGGAGTATGTCAAGGCCATATGTTTTCACCCTGCTTATTTAACTTATATGCAGAGTATATCATGAGAAGCGCTTGGCTGGAGGAAGCACAAGCTGGAATCAAAATTGCTGGGAGAAATATCAATAACCTCAGATTTGCAGATGACACCATCCTTATGGCAGAAAGTGAAGAAGAATTTAAGAGCCTCTTGATGAATGTGAAAGAGGAGAGTGAAAAAGTTGGCTGAAAACTCAAGATTCAGGAAACAGAGATCATGGTATCTGGTCCCATCACTTCATGCCAAATAGATGCAAAACAAGGAAAACAGTGAGAGACTTTATTTTCTTGTTCTCCAAAATCACTGCAGATGGTGACTGCAACCATGNGTCTTCTCCAACACCACAGTTCAAAAGCATCAATTCTTTGGCACTCAGCTTTCTTTATAGTCCAATTCTAACATTCATACATGACTACTGGAAAAATCATACCTTTGACTAGACCTTTGTTGGCAAAGTAATTCTATTGGGTTACATGTCCCTTTCTGGGTTCATGTTACATCTTGACTGTACTGCATCTATATTAATTTATATGTGCATCCATATTAATTTATAATTGTCTATGTGTTAGTCTTTCTTACCAAACAGGAGCTTTCTGAAGACAGCTGTAGCTTATTCCCATTTGCACACCCAGTATTCTGGGAATGTTTAAAAAAAAATTAAAGTTTATTACAAAATGTCAGCAAATCCTTTTGAATTGAGAGGAAAGAACAAAATGAAAGCTTAAAAGTATCAAACATTTTGATAAATATTTATATCAAGGGATTCATTTGATTTTTCACAATAGCATTTGAGGGAGGTATTGTTTTATTTCACAGACAGGAGGTGAGAGATCAAGGTCCCACACCTCATACAAATGATGTGTCAATATAATAATAAGCACTTGCTCAGTGGTAAAGAATCTGCAGTGCAGGAGACAAAGGAGACACGGGTTCAGTCTCTGGGTTGGGAAGATCCCCTGGAGCAGGGCATGGCAACCCACTCCAGGATTCTTGCCAGGAGAATCCCATGGACAGAGGAGCCTGGTGGGCTACAGTCCATGGGGTTGCAAAGAGTTGGACACGACTTAGCATGCATGCACTGCACACAGGTAACTTAAATCAGCCTGTTGGCTTTCAGCTACACCATCTTCTGCCCTCCTCCTTCAACAATGAACTTATATAACTTAGTGGTGCTCTTCCCCCTTCTTGGTAATTTGGGCATTTTCTGCCAAGATTGTTTTATTTTACCTAAAGGTACTCCCTAGTAAGTTTTGCATCTTTCATTTGTTTATATCTTAAAAAAATTTTTTTTAAAAATTTTATATTGGAGTATAGCCAATGAACAGACTTGTGATAGTTTCAGATGCACATCAGAGCCACTCAGCCACACATATACATGTATCTGTTTTCCTCCCATTCAATCTGTCATATAACATTGAGCAGAGTTCCCTGTGCTATACAATAGGTCCTTGTTAGTTACCCATTTTAAATATAACAGTGTGTACCCGTCAATCCCAAACTCCCTAACTATCCCTTTCTCCCATCCTTACCCCCTGGTAACCATAACTTTGTTCTCTAAGTCAGGGAGTCCTTTTCTGTTTCTTGAATCAGTTCATATGTATCGTTTCTCTTTAGATTCTGCATATAAGTGATATCATACAATATTTCTCTTTCTCTGTCTGGCTTACTTCACTCAGTGTGACAAACTCTAGGTCCAACCATTTGTTGCTGCAAATGATTTTATTTCATTCATTTTAATGGCTGAGTAACAGTTCATCGAATATATATCCCACATTTTCTTTATCCATTCCTCTGTCGAGGGACATGTAGGTTGCTTCCATGTCTTGGCTATTGTAAACAGTGCTGCAATGAGTATTGGGGTGCATGTATCCTTTCAGACCATGTTTTTCTCTGGATATATGCCCAAGAGTGGGATTGCAGAGTCATACGATAACTCTATTTTCAGTTTCAAGAAACCTCCATACAATTCTTCATAATGACTGCACCAATTTACATTTCCAACAACAGTGTAGGAGGGTCCATTTGTTTCTTTATTCATGAAGTTAAAGGGTTGAAGGAGAGACTCTGTATAATCTCTGCCAGTGGCAACATTATAAAATTATACAAAGTAAATGAAACCAAGTAAAAGTAACAAGTATACTTTATGAACTCCATAAACAAAGCTAAGTGCTGAGGAATTGATGCTTTTGAACTGCGGTATTGGAATACTCTTGAGAGTCCCTTGAACTACAAGGAGATCAAACCAATCAATCCTAAAGGAAATCAGTCCTGAATATTCACTGGAAGGACTGATGCTGAAGCTGAAGCTCCAATACTTTGGCCACCTCATGTGAAGAACTGACTCATTTGAAAAGACCCTGATGCTGGGAAAGATTGAAGGCAGGAGGAGAAGGGGACAACAGAGGATGAGGTGGTTGGATAGCATCACCGACTTGATGGACATGAGTTTGAGTAAGCTCCCGGAGTTGGTGAAGGACAGGGAAGGCTGGCAAGCTGCAGTCCATGGAGTCACAAAGATTTGGACACAACTGAGCGACTGAACTGAACTGATGATAACTCCAGTTTTCTGGCTGTCAGTGGGCAGGCACACAGAAAAGGATTACACCCTCCATTCTCTGCTCCCCTTCCTTCTGTTTCAGAGCCTCCTTTATTCTCTCCGTTTGTATCAGTTGCTCTTTCCTCCCCAACAGCTTAGTCCTTTTATGTTATCCTTAGTTTCCCTAGACTTGGCATTTCAGCATGCATACCCTCCAGGGTCCTCTCCTCTCTGCCCTCACACCATCAGACTTTTCCTTGCAGATCATCCAGGCAGGCTTTGAACCACAGAGCAGGTTGAATTGCCCAGATGGCTCCTGAGGTGTGAATGACTTCTGGTAATCTCAAGAGTGATCCACAACTGAATGAAACACTTGAATATGAAGTGTTAAGGCTAATTGTGGGTATTTTGAAATTATGATTGATCCAGTATGGATTTTTTTCCTTGTAGGGCAATTTCTAGACCCATTCAGTCATCCAGAATGGCCTATTTGAGGCCAGCCCCTTAGGGAACAGTGGCTTAAAGTGTGATTCCCCAACCATTGTGATCTAACCTCATGGATTGCTTATTAAAACTGCAGCTTCCTGGGCCTCACCAGACCAGTAAATCAGAATTTCTCACAGCTGGCAGGCAATCTGAATTTAAATATGCTCCTTGGCGATTTTTAAGTTCACTAAATTGTGAGAAACTCTGCCATTGTGCTAATTATCATCTAAAAATCATTATCCTCTAAAAATCCATTATAATTTTTCCTCTTTATATCACAAAGAATTTTATTTATATGTACCTTTAACTTGTGCAAGTGTTAGATATTATTAGACTGAAGAATTTAGCAACAGTATTCAGCAAATATTCTAATATCTATTATACATAAGCCATAGAGCTATACTCTCTTGACTTAAAAAAGATAAGGTGAATTCTCCAACCTATGTCCCTCTTTTGAATGCTTTCATGTGGGGGGACCGATTCATAGTCAACAAAAAGTTGAAGGAGCACCTTGCTTTAAAAAAATTATTTATTTGAAATTAAAAGATATTTGCTTTATAATACTGTATTGGTTTCTGCCATACATCAGCATGAATCAGCCATACGTACATACTCGTCCCTTTCCTCTTGAACCTCACTCCCACCTCCCACTCCATCGTACCCCTCTAGGTTGCCACAGAGCCCTGGTTTGAGTTCTCTGAGTCACACAGCAAATTCCCACTGGCTCTCTATTTTACACAAGTTGTGTATGTGTTTCATGCTATTCTCTCCATTCATCCCACCCTCTCCTTTCCTGCCACCCCCATGTCCTCTGTCTTTTCTCTCTGTCTGCATTTCCATTGCTGCCTAGCAAATAGGTTCATCGGTATCATCTTTCTAGATTCCATATATATATATAATGAAATATTACTCAACTCCTTGCTTTTTAATACATTGTGTATTTCACGATGCTTCTACTGTTCAGAGAGGATCTGAATTTATATAATTTTGCATAAAAAGTTTAGTTGGAAAGTTTTCTTTTTGGCTCTTATGTTAGTTTGCAGTTTCCTATATATGAACCATATCTATGTAGAAGCATGTCTCTTGATACTATATATACCTACATATGCATATATCTTTATATAGAAATCTATCCACTGCTCATATCATATTTTCTCCTATGTCAAGGACTTTATCCCCAAGACATCAGTTCAGTTTTCTTGAATTTTCATGTTCTCTGGTGACTGTGGGGCAATTCAGAATTTGGATTAATGACAAACATGGGCCACATTCCTATCACTTTTTCTGAATGTTCTAAATCTACTTTGGGGTTGAGGGGACAAAACCTCATTATAGGCTACTGTCCTAGCCTATAATGGACTGCAGCTGGAATAATGTTGATTGCAGGTGCACTAACTGCTATCTGTGTCCTGGGGATCTGTCTCCACTTTCCCCCAACTCAGTTCTCAAGGTCACACTGGCTGCTCTATGCAGAGATAGTCCTCTGAGGACAAACTCTCCAACTAACTGTGGTTTCTCTACTTACTGAGCAAACAGGGAGCAGGACCAGAGTGGGACTACTCGGTTATGCCATCAGCAGCAAGTTCTTTGGCCTCCATTGCTTATGTCCTGCAAAGAATATCTGTGTCTGGGTGAGAGGAGAAGGGCTAGAAACAGGCAGGGCACAGGTCCCAGGGAAGACACTGGAAACCCTGAAAGCTGGATGTGGCTGGAGTTGGTCTCATACAGATGGTGCCTGTTGTTCCATGTGTCCCCTTCCTTAGGGTGTTCTGGGAAACTTAACTAAACATCCCTCAGAGCTTGAAAACTCAGAAATTCTAGGTTCCCAAATGATTGTTTTTCTTCAAAATTTTGAGTTTAATAAATTAATCTTTGTGTAACATTTTGCAATTTACAAAGTGCTTTTCAGTTACATAATTTTGAGTGGTGAAATACTCAAACATTCCCAAGTGGTTTTATTATAAAGGAGGAGATCTGAGTTTCCATTAACTCCACCAAGACACAGTGCATGACAAGTAGCTTTAAGAGTTTGTAGAATTGTCAGTTAAAAGAAGCCCCAGTCTCCTGTGATATAGCCCGACTCAGAATGCATTTGATCTATCCTTTTCTTATAGCACTTATCTCTGATCTTGCATATTCTTTTTTTTTTACTTGCCTTATCTCACTTAGTAGATTTGAAATTCTTTAAAGCAACATCTCTGACAGATTTATCTGTGTATTTTTCACAGCACCAGTGAAACTGGCAGGCCCCAAATTGATGTTTGTAAAATGAATGAATGAATGAAAGCAGATGATTAATTATATGTATTTCCTATCAATATTCTGGATTTTATTTGGCTTATGTGAAGGAACTCCACATAAAGGAAGGAGTCTAAGCTAGAGATTTTATAAGGAATACTTACTACCTTTCAGAATGCAACCCCCTCTACCCACCCTCCCAGACCTTTTACTCTATAACTAATAAAAGACTAGTGAGTTCTTTCTGAAAAAACTGTTTAAGGCCCCTAGTGTTTGTCTTTACTAACTCAAAAGTTGTTAACTCTCAAATATTAAACCAGCAACAAACCAGAGTTCCTTTTCTCATTGTTTATAGGAACTAGGAATTTAGGTTGCTGTTTTTTTTTCCCCCTCCCAAGTGTATTGATCATTCATGTAAGAGAAACACAGGACCACACTGGGAATGAAATATGTAAACAAAAAAGCATACACAGCACAAAGGCATTTCTTACCAGGTATTATTTTGACCAGCACCTTAGCCTTGAAACAGACTC
This sequence comes from Neotragus pygmaeus, assembly GCA_006410875.1. NCBI lineage: Eukaryota > Metazoa > Chordata > Mammalia > Artiodactyla > Bovidae > Neotragus > Neotragus pygmaeus. The sequence continues at coordinate 571,029 of SJYV01014723.1, forward strand.
TGTAACAGATGTTTTAGTGTGTATGTATAGTGGAAAAATGGAAAAATAAGATCAGCGCAAACACTATTTGTATATATGTATGAACAAATATAAAACGAAATTGTCAAGTTTTTCTTAATACTAAAACGACACCAAGAAAATTATATAAAATAAATATACCCTTGGAACTAGGACCAAAAATTTGAAAACGTCAACACACTGAGATGGGGGGAGTGGAGGGGCAAATGAGAATTCATTTCTCAAAGGAGGAAAACTGGAGACCGGGGTGGCCTGGGGTGGGTGTGACTCACATGTTCGGTTAATCTGAATAAACGGGACCGTGGCAGCGCCAGGCGTCCATGCTAGCTCCGGGCTCTCGGCACGCACCGTCCGCCCCGGGTGCGCCGCCCCAGGCCAGCCGAGTGCCAGCCGGGCCGCTGCCTGCGGGGAGGGAGCGCGGGGCGGGCGCTGATTGACGGGGCGCGCGGTCAGGTGACCCCGGGCGCCACGTTCCCCGGAGCCCAGCCTGCGGTGGCCGCCTGGGCCGGGCCGGGGCCGAACCCGGAGCCGAGCGGACCTGATCTCCCGGAACAAAGTTGCCGGCCCTGCGGCAGCCGGGACGGGAGAGCCGGGGGGGAGCCGAACCTGCTCGGCGCCCCTCTGCTGGGGAGGAGGAACCCGTGTGCCGGGACCCGAGCCGGTTCCCAGGAGGGCGAAGGCGCGCTCCCCGCGGTCCTGCGCCCTCCCCGGCCTCCGGCCCTCCTTTCCCCGCTTCAACAAAGGGGCCGGCTGGCGGGCGGTGAGGGGAGGAGGAGGAGGAGCCGGGGGCCCGAGCCGCCGGCGCACGAAGTTGTGGAGTCGCCTTTCCTCGGAGGAGGGGAGCGGGCGGCCGCAGCGGCCCGCGGGCTTTCTCCCGCCGAGGGGCGAGGAGGAGCCTCCGGCTTCCGAAGCCGATTGGGGAATCGCAGGGAGCACCCCCCGCCGCCCCCGCCACTCTCCTTTGGGGTCATTTCTGCAGACGGAAAACTCTCCAGTGTTTGGCATACTTGGTGCCTGCGCGCCCGTTCCAGGTTTGCACTGGGACTGTTTTGTTTTTGGCGGAACTACGGGGCAGGAAGATTGCACAAGTTAGGGGCGTTTACAATCGAGTGTCAAAAAAAAATTTTTTTTTTCTTTCGGATCTGGTCTGGTTTTCCATATTTCCTTAAAAACAAAAAACAAAACACACACACAAAAAACCGCACCACGAAGCCCACGTTTGCACACACACCCGCGATTACTACGCCTGAAACACATCCGAGGAGACCCGGGCCGGCTTGGGACTCGGCGGCGGCGGGCGGGCGAGGCAGCCTGCGGGGCATGGGAGCAGGTAAGTCCATGCATTATTGAGCCTCGGGCCGGGTAATGTGACCACAGCCCCGGGACACGGGACGTAGGCTGCGGGGAGGATGGAGTTTTCAGCGGCTCCTGTGCCCAGGATCAGCGTCCCGAGCTCCTTCTCAAGGCTGACCCTGAGATGTAACAAACTTTCGCGTGCACTTTCCTGGGGAACTCAGTTCAGCCCCCCGCCCCGGGACAGGGAATGCCAGAAACGTGGGGGAGAGCTCGGGCTCGGGAGCCCTCGGAATCCGTGTAGTATTTCCTAACGACCCGAACTCCTTCCACAGCCTCTTGACTCCCTGAGTTTTTCTCCTGGCTGGGGTGAGAGGGTCGTGCCTCCGTGCGCTCTGGGCCAGTGATCTCCAAGAGGGGACGTGGCTTCCTAGGAGGGCCTGTCACACACACACACACACACACACACACACACCCCCCACAGCCCCGGGAAGGCGGGGCCCCGGAGGTGTCCGCCGGGACCGGGTGGGGAGACGTTCCCAGCCATCCGCTTGGCAGGAAACGTGCTCGACCTCGGGCCGTTGCTGCTCCCGAGGGTGGGGCTTTGGTGAGGTGACAAGGAGCGCTCAGTCGGTGAGTAGTCCCGCGCGGTTGCCTCTTCTGGGGTCCCGGATCCTTGGCATCTCTTGCAGCAGTTGGTAAGATAATTCATGTCCCTGTGTGGCTTGGGGTCCGAGGCACTGGTTGCTCAAGGCCCCTTTAGGAAACCGACACAGCACAAATTTTAGGCTATGCAAGTTTTAGAAGGCACGATGTTAAAAGTGGAATTTTTTTTTTTTTAAAGCCAAGCCCCAGATTACGAAAGGGACTGATTCCAGGGTTGTTTCAAGGGGAGGAGAGAGTGTGCCCGGCTTGCAGGAGCCAGAGGACTCGCACTTTGTTTTCCACTGAGCTGGGGAGCCCGGGGCTAACCTGGGTCTACCTGCTCCCCCGCTCCCGGGATGCCCCGGGGAGAGTCTCCTCTTTGCCAGCCTCCAGGTGACCTGGGTCACCAGGGCCCCACGGGTTGTAACCCCTTGTGGGGGAGTGAACCGAGTTCTGGGAAGCCCGGATCAGCTTGCTGCTCCTGGGAACCCGGCAGTAGCCGCATCTATTCCTTTGTAACTTGCATGGGCCTCGGGAGTCGGGTGGGCGCCTCTGGGCTGGTTGCTAGTGGACCCGGGGGACCCGGGAATCAGGCGACAGCTGCAGGAATGCGGAGCTCCTGGGTTCTTCGGCTTCCAGAACACCGGGGGGCGAGGGCCATGGTTCACGGGGAGTCATTACCCGCCCCCTGGACCAGTTTCTGAGACCGAGAAGACAGCGCTTTAACTCTCCTTCAGGTGTTTACCTGAAACTGGTGGCCCCCGTAAATGGCATTAACCACAACAGTATGCACTTCCCTTGGAGCGCTTCCGAGAATGAATGGCGATTCTTGGCACTGGGCGGTGTCTTTTACTAAGTTACATACAGAGCCTCGAACTCTGGCCCCCGGGCTTTCCTTTCCACTATCTCTAGCATTCTTAGGATTAGGTAAACGAATGAGTACTTTTTGCCCAAGGACCTACAGCATATTTCCATCATAACTGTACATTGTTAAACATGTTTGTATTCTTATATCTTGTAATTTCCAAATTTAAAAAAAAAAATTAAAGCACGAGTTTTGCCTGTGAGGCCAACCCCCCGTCCTTCTAACCCGAGTTTATTGTGGTGGCTTCTGGTTCCCTCTGACAGCCAGAGAAGTTTTTGAAGAAAGAACTGGATGTAGAGTTGAGGGTATTGGTTTCAGTGAGAAAGAGCTGGCTAAACTTTGCGGAACTTCATTTTGGGGGAACAGAACCTAGAGCAGAGGTAACAATAAATTATAATTATAAAGCAATATCTCTTTCTTTTATTCGGTTTGTCACCTAGCTTGGTGTGGAAGATGGGGGTGTTTCCATAGTCTATATGTGGAAGTGGAGGGTCGCCCGGAGGCGCCTTGTGAGGAAACTATGCCTGTCTTCCAGCAACCAATAATGACTTGCTGCCAGATGTTACTCAACCTGGAGACCCTTGCCAATTAGTGGGACAAAATATCAGTCCGTGGCTATGACACTGTAAAAATGGTCATTTGCAGTTCTCCCAATTTGCCCAGTCTTTCCTTGTCCTCTGATCCCACTTACTGCTGAATCTGTGTAGCCTGTAAAGGATTTTGATTATCAAGAGAAAATCTGAGATTATCTCAAGGAGCTGGCAAAGTAAAACTTTATGATGAAGGAATATTAAAGTGCAAATGAAACACAGTTCTGTGCAAGCAGTTTACTTTTGTGGAATGGGAAAAATCTTTTGAAGACCTTGGCTAAGACCACTTATGAAAGAGAATTAGAAATATATTTCAAAGGAAATAATTAGTTGCTTTCCAGTAAAGAGAATTTTTTGTTGGGAAAAGCTGATTTTCATAGTAAAATTTAATGTGCATTTTTCTGGACAAAATTTTTGGTACTTGAATGTAGTAAAATACATTTAAGAATTTAGCAAATCTTTAGCAGGTAATTTACCCCCTAAAAGGAACCTAATTACATAATAATCCATAAAGTGCAATAGTAGTGGACAGTATAAAAACTGAAAAATGTTTTTATACTCTCAAAATCTCGCAGATTCAGGCTGATGATCCAATTCATATATTTCTCCCTTTTGGAGAGGAAATTGTTCCTAAAGCTTTAGTAGTTCATCAGTTTTCATCTGCCTCAAACACTTTAACATTTAAAACCTTTTTCTAAGGTAACTTTGACCTTTTTATTGTTAGAACATACCCTTTTCCTAACTACTAAGGAAAAGAAATTTTACATTTAATGTATTTATATTGTTATGAAATATAAAACAATATGGTGTGTCCTTGAGTGTTGTATGTTGTAAACATAATATGTAAGAACTTCTAAATAGTGAATGAGTGAAGTCGCTCAGTCGTGTTCGACTCTTTGCGACCCCATGGACTGTAGCCTACCAGGCTCCTCCATCCATGGGGTTTTCCAGGCAAGAGTACTGGAGTGGGTTGCCATTTTCTCCTCCAGGAGATCTTCCCAACCCAGGGATCGAACTCTGGTCTCCCACATTTCGGGCAGATGCTTAACCATCTGAGCCACCAGGGAAGCAAATAGGGAATAGATCTGTAAAATGAACTATATTACAAAATAGTAATGCCATATGATATGTCCTTGAATTAAATAATTGAGTTGTCTAATCCTAGCTAACAATAAACTCTGGTTTTGATATCTATTATATGTGAATTAATGTCTATTATTTGTAGATTAATATGGGGATGTCTTGACTGTTATTTTCCCAATTAAATGATTGATTTATTTAGCTGGCATTTGGGGTGCTCATAAGGGGATGTTAGGATATAGCCAAGTTGCTGAACTTGAACTTGAATTTTGATTCTATTTGGGTTGCTTTGGCATTGTGTTCCAGAAAGTTCTAGGGCAGTGCATGTCTAATTGATGACATTTTTAAAAGAAAAGTGGTAGTACAGGGTAGAATCCTAAATTCTGTAAATACTCAACATGCCTCGACTCATTAATTACTAAAAGATTAAAATTATTTTGAGCGATGTCTGTTATCAGGAGAATTCACATAGTGTGTTTTCCAGAATAAAATCTGTGTCAATGGCTATACCTTGTAACTCTTCAGATTTGCATATAACCCAGATCATTCCTGAGATCAGACTTTTTGGTTATCTCCACTTGTATATTTCAAACTCCATCAGGCCAAATCACACTCCTCGTTTCTTCCTTCAGACGCTCATGCTCCAGTGACGCAATTGCACAAGCCAAAATTGGGCAGTCATTTTGTGCCTCAGTATACTGAAACTCTCATATCCAGTCAGTTCCCAAATCCTATTGGCCTTCATTTAATATCTAATAGCCCACATGTCCACCCACTTCTTTCTCTCTACACTTATTTAAGCCACAATCATATGTTGCTTCCCAGCTCGAAATCATCTGCTGTTTTCCCACTATTCTTTGGAGAAATAAAATCCTTTACAGGCTGTCTTCACAGCCCCGTTCCTGGTCCTGTCTGTTACCTCACCTAGTTCAACAAATCCTTCTCCTCTTAGACTCCAAAAGCACTGGCCTATTCTCAGCTTTTTGAATGTTCTTTGATGCTTCCTGTCACGTTACATGGGAGATTCTTACCTTTTTCTCTTCCCATTTCTCATCCTTGAAGGCTTGGCTCAAATGTCACATCTTCAAGAAAGCCTTCTTTAATTGCCCAGAGCAGGTCAGATTCCTCTGCAGTATGCTCGTATTACTCTATGCTTCTCCTTTGTACTTTTGTAACGTACTAGTAGTATAATGAAATACTCCATTATAAAATTAATTGCTTAGTGTCTGTGGGTTTCAAACTAGTATAGATTTTGTCTCTTTGATAGTCATATTTCCAATGCCCAAATCAGTGCTTTATACATGAAAGTGAAAGTGTTAGTTGCTCAGTCATGTCCGACTCTTTGCAACCCCATGGACGTTAGTCCACGAGGCTCCTCTGTCCATGGGATTCTCCAGGCAAAAATACTGGATGGATTGCCATAGGCTCCAAATAAATATTTGTTGAATGAAGGATTACTATATAAAACCATATGTAATGTGCATGTGTGTGTGCTCAGTCTTTTCAATAGTGTCCAGCTTTTTGTGACTCCGTGGATTATAGCCCACCAAGCTCCTCTGTCCATGGGATTTTTCAGGCAAGGATACTGGAGTGGATTGTCATGCCCTCCTCCAGGGGATCTTCCTGACCTATGGATTGAATCCTAGACCCCTGCGTCTCCTGCAGTGGATTCTTTACCACTGAGCCACCAAGAAGCCTGTATATGATACATATACATATATTTTAATATTTACAGTCATATATATTATACAGCTATGATATATATTGTGGTTATATATTACATCTATATGCAATATGTTATACATAATATATATGTCAGCATGTATTAATATATTACAACATATTAATACATTCTTGTATATTTTTTAAAATCCATGGTTCCCCTTTTCTCTTTAGGTATTGATGTTGATAATTATAGAAAATTGAAAACCTTTAAAAGAGGATCTTGGCAAGCCTTTGGATTATATTGAAACGCAACTAAGATGGCCAAGTATGGAGAACATGAGGCCAGAGCTGACGATGGGCAGAATGAGTTCAGCGACATCATTAAATCCAGATCTGGTAAGTAACGGAAGCTTCAGAAAATGGCTGATTGTTTGTTCATAAGCTACTTAGAAGGCGTGAGAGTTTGTTTGTTTTGTACTGTTCTTATGAGACAAACTTCTTTTGAGAAACACAAATCTGAAAAATGACTATTACACTGTAAATGGTAATACAATATCTCCGTGTGTGCCGTGCTTAGTCGCTCAGTTGTGTCCAGCTCTTTGCAACCCCATGGACTGTAGCCTGCCAGGCTCCTCTGTCCATGGGGTTTCTGTAGGCAGGAATGCTGGAGTGGGTTGCCATGCCCTCCTTGATATCTCTGTGTATTCTGTCTTAATTTCTCAATCCATCTTGGTCTCCTGGTATGTTGATTGACATTGCTTGGTGAAACTGCTACCTATTAGCTAATTGCTGTTCATTTATAAGAAACCTCTTGAACATAAAAGTGCAGCTTAAAAAATGATGCTTTCGGTAGGAAATGCTGTGGTTTCAGATGGGGTGGGTAGTCCTCTTGAGATTTGCTTTCATACGCCCTCTCCCCGATCCCATTTTCTAAACAGTGCTAGGCCAACAGGTGGTGTTATACCTCTGCTTCCCTTTTTGAAGCATCTTATAAACCTTCTCAAGGTACAGTTTTACCTAGGTTATCTAGGAAACTAGATTAAGACAGATGAATGGTTTTCATTGAAGATTTAAATTGATTATGTAAGGATATCACTCCCTCTCCCAGTCTTTTTATTTTTTTATTTATTTATTCCCCCCCCCCAATCTTTTTGTATAATCAAGTACTTTACCACTCTGGCTGTATAACTGAATCAACTCGGGAGGGTTTGTTTTTATTTTTATTTTTTTAATACAGATAAATTGGCTCCACTCCAGACCTACTGAGTAAAAATTTCAGTATTTTTAAAAAAACAACAAATATCTTTCTGAGATAGACTCTATGGGGAGATATTTTTGAGCAGCCAGGACCTGAGATTTGAAAATTACACAGAACTCCACCCTGGGTGTGAACACTATACTTAAGTAACTTTGAGAGTTACTTTGGCCTGTAAATTTAATACCCAGTGTCACTTTAAGACCAAAAAAGGAACCTCATGTCTTTTTTTGCTATGTGAACCATCTTTATGTTAGAAGGTTGCTTTTTATTGTATGAATCTGCCGAAATATGCACTGAAAATAGGCTCTAAATTAATAGAGATGAGGGTTTTGCTGGTGGCTCAGATGGTAAAGAATATGCCTGCAGTGTGGGAGACTCGGCTTTGATCTCTGAGTCAGGAAGATCCCCCAGAAAAGGGAATGGCAACCCACTCCAGTGTTCTAGCCTAGAGAATTCCATGGACAGAGGAGCCTGGTGAGCTACAGTTCATGGGGTCACAAAGAGTTGGACGTGACTGATCTACTGACACACATACATTTAAGGTATATTTCCCTTCATGGCCTTGGTGTTGGTTGATTGGTAAAGACTGGTTATTACAGTCTTGGTTCTAAATGTGTAGCCACTACTGTGTAGTTTGAAGTATCTTTTGGGGGGGGTACAGCTTAACATCCTATTTTAAAGTATGTTCCGAGAAAGTTTAATGCCCCCTAAAATTTATCTTGATTTAAATGCTTTAGTTGTATAAAGTACTGTGTTGATGTAAGGGATTACTAATATCTTCTAAACAGTACAGAATGTATGTCCAGAAAAATATAGATGTAACAAGGAGGAAGATGACAATGAGACAATTTAATGTACCCATGCTTGTCATGTTCTATAAATTGTGAGGAGTTATGTTCTTAAATAGTTATCTGAGTCAACCTCCATTATGGTAAGACCTTTGATATTTATTTATAACTGTATATTTTAACCATGTCCATAAAAAAGTAATTATATAAGTTTAAAAATACTCGTTATATATGATGAGTACACATAACTTTTAAACTACTCTTTAAATTAAAAATGATCATTTCAAAAGACTGACTATTCTCATACACTACTGGGGACAGTTGGGTAGAACTTACTATGTTTTTAATGTATGCATTCCATTTGGCCCAGTACCTCTATTTTTGGAGTTTTGTTCCTAGGGAAGACACATAAATATACAAGCAANATCATTCGAAAAATTGAGAAATTACTTACAGCAAGAATAACCAGGAAAGGCTTACTGGTGAAAGTAGTATTTGAAAGAGATGGTTATATAGAATTCATATGGGGAGAGACATAGGAAATACATTTAGAAAGACACTATTCCAGGTGATGAGAAGACCTCAAGGCAGGGATGACATTTTACATAAGACCTGGAGCTGAGATGATCAGAGCCATCTACAGAAGGAAGTACTGAGGCTGGAGACTTTGAGTACTCTAGAGATGTGTATAAGAGACAGTAGGAAGTGTTGCAGTAGTTTTTTAGTCTTAGATGTAAGGAAGGCCCTTGTGGTCCAACAATGGTGTGTGAATCAAAGTTGATATTTTCAAAGTGAAAAGCTGCCTGTAGTACAAACTACTGACTGGCAAAGCCAGTCACTTCCAGAAGCATGATATGTAAAATATGCAAAAATAAGGGCTTCTTACCCCAAAGCTCCACAGAGTCACTTCCTGAAGTAAAACTTTGCTTCGTGTGCACAGCTTTCCTTATCCTAAAGAAGAATAGGGTCTAAGCATATGTACAAAATAATCATAACGAACCAAGAGGGATAATAACTTGAATCATGAGGCTTTATTATCAAACCTATTTTATCCTCCTATACAATCGATCCTTGAACAAAGTAGGGGTTAAGGGCGCCAACCCTTTGAACAGTCAGAAATTCACTAATAATGTTTCGTTTCCTCAAAACTTAGCTACTAAGAGCCTACCATTGACAAAAAACCTATAGATAACATAGACAAGTAACAAATTTTATATATTATATGTATTATGTGCTATATACTTGCATTAAAGTAATCTAGAACAAATAAAATGGTATTAAAATCATAAGGAAGAGAAAATACCTTTACAGTATATATACATGTTTATTGGAAAATTCCACGTATGAAGTAGACCCTTGTTGTTCAAGTGATCAATGAAAAGAAATAGAGGAAAACAACAGACTGGGAAAGACTAGAGATCTCTTCAAGAAAATTAGAGATACCAATTAGGAAATATTTCATGCAAAGATGGGCACAATAAAAGACAGAAACAATATAGACCTAATAGAAACAGAAGATATTAAGAAGATGGGGCAAGAATACACTGAAGAACTATACAAAAAAGATCTTAATGACTTGGATAACCATGATGGTGTGATCATTCACCTGGAGCCAGATATACTGTAGTGTGAAGTCAAGTGGGCCTTAGGAAACATCACTACGAACAAAACTAGTAGAGGTAATGGAATCCCAATTGAGCTATTTCAGATCCTAAAAGATGAGGCTGTTAAAGGGCTGCACTCAATATGCCAGCAAATTTGGAAAACTCAGCAGTGACCACAGGATTGGAAAAGGTCAATTTTCATCCCAATCCCAAAGAAAGGCAATGCCAAACAGTGTTCAAACTACATCACAATTGCGCTCATCTCACATGCTAGCAAAGTAATGCTCAAAATTCTCCAAGCCAACCTTCAACAGTACATGAACTGAGAACTTCCATATTCAAGCTGGATTTAGAAAAGACAGAGGAACCAGAGATCAAATTGCCAACATCTGTTGGGTCACAGAAAAGGCAAGAAAGTTCCAGACAGACATCTTTTTCTGCTTTGTTGACTGTGCCAAAGCCTTTGACTGTATGGATCACAACAAACTGTAAAAATTCTGAAAGAGATGGGAACACCAAACCACCTGACCTGCCTCTTGAGAAATCGGTATACAGGCCAGGAAGCAACAGTTAGAACTGGACGTGGAACAACAGACTGGTTCCAAATAGGAAAAGGAGTACGTCAAGGCTGTATCTTGTCACCCTGCTTATTTAACTTCTATGCAGAGTACATCATGAGAAACGCTGGACTGGAAGAAACACAAGCTGGAATCAAGATTGCCAGGAGAAATATCAATAACCTCAGATATGCAGATGACACCACCCTTATGGCAGAAAGTGAAGAGGAGCTAAAAAGCCTCTTGATGAAAGTAAAAGAGGAGAGTGAAAAAATTGACTTAAAGTTCAACATTCAGAAAACGAAGATCATGGCATCCCATCACTTCATGAGAAATAAATGAGGAAACAGTGGAAACAGTGTCAGACTTTATTTTTTGGAGCTCCAAAATCACTGCAGATGGTGACTGCAGCCATGAAATTAAAAGACGTTTAGTCCTTGGAAAGAAAGTTATGAGTAGCCTAGATGGCATATTCAAAAGCAGAGACTAAGGACCTTTGCTGACTAAGGTCTGTCTAGTCAAGGCTATGGTTTTTCCTGTGGTCATGTATGGATGTGAGAGTTAGACTGTGAAGAAGGCTGAGTGCCAAAGAATTGATGCTTTTGAACTGTGGTGTTAGAGAAGACTCTTGAGAGTCCCTTGGACTGCAAGGAGATCCAACCAGTCCATTCTGAAGGAGATCAACCGTGGGATTTCTTTGGAAGGAATGATGCTAAAGCTGAAACTCCAGTACTTTGGCCACCTCATGAGAAGAGTTGACCCATTGGAAAAGACTCTGATGCTGGGAGGGATTGGGGGCAGGAGGAGAAGGGGACGACCGAGGATGAGATGGCTGTATGGCATCACGGACTCGATGGACGTGAGTCTGAGTGAACTCCAGGAATTGGTGATGGACAGGGAGGCCTGGCGTGCTGAGATTCATGGGGTCACAAAGAATCAGACACGACTGAGCGACTGAACTGAAGTGAACTGAACATTTGCTTGGAATAGTCCTTCATTTGTTTTTGGAACTGATTCATCTCAAGATATATGCAGGAAGAAAATTTACAATTTGGACAGAAAAAGGAGGATAAAATTAAGAGGATAAAAGACATAGATTGCTTTTTTTTCTTTCTATTTTTTCCTTGATAAAGCATATTTGATGGAATATTTTTAATGTAAATATCTTCCTTATATCCCGAAGTTTGCCTTATCTTGAACTCTGATGTATATAAAAATATGTTTGAATATTCTGTCAGTTTTAATCTTGACTTATAATTCAAGTAGGAATTTTACAGTGTTTCTCATTAGAAGCCTTGGTCTTTTTGTTTTACGAACTAATATCATCCTTAAGTAAAAGCACTAAATTTTCTTTGATGGAGGAGATTCACAAGATCTTTTTAGAGAATTTTTTAAGCATTGGGAAGTGTAAAGTCTCTCCAGGAATATTATGTGACTGCTCAGTTTTAGTAAATCAAAAAGAATGAACAAGCCAAATCACAAGGTGTGAGTCTTCTTAATTTTTATCCCCTCATAATGAATTGCTCCTACATAAAGGGGATTGTAGATTCACTAGTAGTTGTGGGTAAAGAAAGGGATGTGTGATAATTAGAGAGCTCAGTTTTTCTTGCAATTTTTATAGGAAGTTATATCAGAGATGTTCTTTAAAGAGCAAGAGAACATTTCAAAAGGAGAGGTTAATAAAGATCTTTTCTTTGCTGATCTGCAGCAAGGACTATAAGCATTTTGATTTTACCATTAATTTCTGTAGATCCAAAACTGTAAATAAGTTGGAGGGTAATTGACTGCCTGACAAAATTTGGACAATGTTGAGTAAGGTGTACTATTTTCTGCTAAATATTGGTCCTGTTGCCTGTATTTGGACTGTGAGAGTTCTTTCTTCTGGATGTCTTGAGGGCCAAAGAGATTATAACTCTTGGGGTATGGGTCAGATATGTTTCTGAACTTAAGTTTGGGAAGCACATTTACATGTAGTGAGATGATATAAGTGCTTGTACTGCTGCATCTGAAGTGTTAGATTTGTGCTGATGACATACAAAAACTCACCAGGAGGCAAATATTATCAAGTGTACTTTAGGAAGTACCTAGAACTGAGAAGATTAACATTTTAGAAACTTTCTAAATATTAACATTTCTTCTGAATTCTGTGGAAAATAGAGTCCTTTGTATGCCTCTGAAATTGGGGGAAACTGATATATGCTAGAATTTTTCACTTGCTTTTGATTTTAAATTCGTTTGGATTAGTGATTATTTTTACCACATTAAAAATAATCTCGAATGTCTTACAGTGGTATAGAAAAACCAAATCTACCTAAGACATGCAGTCCTGATCTTCTCTCTGTATTCAATCTGTGAATCAGTCTACTGTGTTCCCTTATTTGTGTTTTACCAAAGGTTAATAATCAGCCTTTCAAAACCACTTGGTTCACAATGCCTTTAGCCCAATTGTCTCTAGCAGCCTAATTACCAATTTCTTCATAGCTGATTTAGGAGAGATAGGGATGCAAGGTTCCAGAGAGATCCACTCTGAGTCTTTATTTTCGACAGGTAACGTTCAAGTAGCTTTCACACTGCCTTAAAGTCACTTTGAGCGAGAAAAGAGAGAGGTAGGGAAGGAGGGACCTTCTATCTTATTCATAAAATTTCTGTTCCTAATTTAATATTTTTGAGATTTTCAGGTCCAAGTGCTAATTCCTCATGATGTTGATAAATTGTATTATTTGTAATTTAGCACCTCCAGAATCTATGGAACCCTTGAACACAGAAGATTTTGCTGATTAAGCAAAAACCTGTTGTATTTCAAAGCTATTTTTAATGGTTCAGTTGTAGTACTTTGAAAATAACATGCTGCTGTTTCTATTTTAATGAATTACACATAACTATCAGGCCTTCATAGATCCTAGGAAAATTCATAAGAAAAGGTTGGCAGCAGCAAGTTATTAAATTTTCATGAAACTGAGGTCTCATTTCTGAATATCTAGTCAGTGATGACTGCTTATAGCTTAGTGTTCAGATATGATTAATCATTCATTTGTTCATTTTATTCAGTCATTCATTCAAAAATGTCAAAGACTTATGCCTAGATCTTGATTCCATGAATAAATTGATATAACTTAGCTGGATCTTCATATCTTCTCTGTGAAAGAGGCAAGTTGTATCTCAAGTATCTATAATTACTTCTGGCTTGAAAATTATATGATTAATTTATTCATTGATCAGATATTTTGAATACCTGCTATGTACAAACATATTGAATTAGGAATTTCTTGTCCTCAAAGAGCTCACAGTCCAATACAGGTGATACATAAATACAAATGAATCTATGTATTCATAAAATGATGAGCAACCACTATGGTGCCTGGTAAAGTGATGACTATATGATGCTAAGGTGCAGTCCCTTTCTTCAAGGGACTTGGTTCATTGAGAGTCGTTTTCCTTTTTAATTGTAGCATACTTAATAAAGAACAATGTGCTCATGCTATTATGGAAGCATATAAGTGAGTGCCTAATTCATCTGGGATTGGAGGTACAGAGGAAGTCAGGGAAGGTAATTTTGATGAAAACGACTGTCTAGCTGGGTCTTAGAATACTTGTATGAGGGAAGGGGCAGAATTGAGGGCTAGTAATGGTATTTTAGGCAAAATGAATAGAATGAATGAAAAGTAAGAGCAGCATAGAAACTAAATGTGTTCATTATGAATTCATCATGAAACATGTCCTCATTGCTTTGTAATTATTCCCTCAATTTTTAAAAATCGAATCAATGTGAAACACTCCTGAAAAGCTACTTATAAAATATTTTATCATTCGAAAAATTGAGAAATTACTTACAGCAAGAATAACCAGGAAAGGCTTACTGGTGAAAGTAGTATTTGAAAGAGATGGTTATATAGAATTCATATGGGGAGAGACATAGGAAATACATTTAGAAAGACACTATTCCAGGTGATGAGAAGACCTCAAGGCAGGGATGACATTTTACATAAGACCTGGAGCTGAGATGATCAGAGCCATCTACAGAAGGAAGTACTGAGGCTGGAGACTTTGAGTACTCTAGCCTTCACATTTGGCTTTTGGAATCCACTCTGGAATTTCAACAGAAAAAGGATGAACTATGTTTCATAGTCATTCTTCCTCTTAAAATGTTATAGTTTCTAGGCAGTTCACATCACATACAATGTTTTTTTTGTAGTCCCCCTTTCATTTCATAAATAGGTGCAGAGTACTTAACATGTTTTAGGATCTGTGCTAGGCACGTAGGATACAGTGGTGAATTAGACAGTCCCTGCCCTCAAGAAGCTTCAGATACTGAGGGTTACTGATGGTCTACTCAGGTCTGTTCTTTCAGATCTTATCTTCAGACATGGAAGTATGGCCTTTATGATTCACCCTGGGGACCAACCTCTGTCATTCACTGAGCTGTTTTCAGTGGGCGTATTATCAAAATAGTAGGGTTTGATCATCAGCTTTTGATATGCTGTTGTTATTCTTATATTTGAACAGCAAAGTTAGAATTTATCTCCCAAACTTGCCAGTCTGTTTTTTAGGAACATGATTGAAGAAAACAAGGGAGGCTCAGCTGTTCGTACAGATTCCTAACCAGTGATTTCTGGGCTGACTTCTTTCTTGAAGTAGAAATACACCTAAACCCTAGAGGAAACAGTACGTCCACATGTACCCTTCTTCATAGGTTTGTGACAGTAGTTTTAAAAATGGCCTTTGCCAAAGAGAGTGTATTGGTCTATGAATGAAACTTGCTATATATACATTTTACATTCACTGTATTTCTTTTCAGAGGAAATATTTTCAATTCCTATTCCACTGGTGATTTTGTTCTATATTCAGCTTTCCTGGGAACCTTGATTTATAACCTTCACATACATGATCTATAATCCTTCAGAGCTAGTCCTAAAGAACTCAGAGTCTCATAAAGTTTGTCTTCCAGTTTTCTCTCTGTATACAAACAGCAGCTGAACTGAGACTTTCTATTTCTGTAGTATACTCCTGTTTCTGGAGATATGTTTTTGCTGATAGTGCTATTAATGACAAAACTGCAACGATTAACCTGCCCGATACTTCATGATCTGTATTTCAGACACCATGAAGACCAATTACTGATAAAGCTGAAATATTTTAAGATGTAATTAGCAGTTTAAAAGTATATTGAAGGGAAGGAAATAAACATTCTGTATTTTCTTCTTCCTGTTGATAACAAAGTGGTGTAATGTACTCTTTGTTTATAATTTTTGTTAGGTCAAGCATAATATTTATTCCCAGTGTATTTAGAAAAAAAAAACTGTTTGTATTTTCTACATCATGGCAATATAGATTTAAATTATAAAGTGTCAAGGAGAGAAAAATGTGAGAGGGAAATGCTTCCTGGAACACTACTCATGNCCAGTGTATTTAGAAAAAAAAAACTGTTTGTATTTTCTACATCATGGCAATATAGATTTAAATTATAAAGTGTCAAGGAGAGAAAAATGTGAGAGGGAAATGCTTCCTGGAACACTACTCATGCTTAGGAATCACATTTCAAATTCAAGTCTAATGCAATGTGCTGCACTTAATATTTGATGAGAAAATAAATCTCATCCTTTTTATGGGTAGTGAATTAATAGCTTATTACTTAAGCAACCAAATGTGGTTCTCATACAAAAACAGTGGTGTAGGAAATTACTATTCTAGGAAATAGTCACATGTTTAAATAGCAGTTCAGTGATCACAGAAAAGTGTATAACCTCAGGGTAAATATCCAAGTGTGAAGAGCTGTCACGTCTGCAGTGTGAGCTTGCAAGTCCTCCAGTCCAGCCCTTTCTGGGCCTCCCCTAAGTTCACATCACCATGGTTTCTTGCACTCCGGGTCGCTACAGTTAGCTCAGAACTCCATCAGACCTTCCTGCCACATTCTGATCTTTCCCTCTTATAGCAACTTTTTATTTTTGTCTTTTTAACTATAATAGCTTCAGAATTATCTTCGATGGCATTTTCCAGTGACATATCTATTATAGTGACAAGAGTTTTCTAAAGGTTTTCATCTAACTAGTTGCTAAGTGTTGTTGATCTCATAATTTTCCTGAACCTTCTGACTTGCAATATAACTAAAGGATGAGGAACGTAAATGTGATTAATTAAATGATAGCTACTTATATTGCTTACATTATTCAGATCTGTTTTTAAACCCTTCTTTCAAATTCTTGTCTCAGGAAGCAAGCTTGCAAAGCAACCAACCACACTTAACCACACATTTAGATGAACAAGAATTTTCTAAAGATTCTTGCCTTGTTGAGAACAATGTGACATGACTCGATTGTGAATGTTAACTATTAAGAAGCGCTTGTTTATATATCCGTGTTTGTGCGAATATATATACATATCTAATGTGTGTTTATTAGTTGCTGTGCTGTGTCCTACTCTTTTGTGACTGCATGGACTCTAGCCCTCCAGGCTCCTCATGTCTATGAGATTTCCCAGGCAAGAATACTGGGATTGGGTTGCCATTTCCTTCTCCAAAGAATCTTCCAGACCTAGAAATCGAACCCATGTCTCCTGCATTGACAGGCAGATTCTTTACCACTGAGCCACCAGGGAAGCCCATATATATCTGTTGACATATAATAGATATAATATGTTGCACATATTAAAGACCTACAATGTGATAAGCCTTAGCATATGTATATACCTGTGAAATCCTTATCACATTTGTAATTCCTCCAACTTGGCCCTCCCTCTAATAGTTTGGCTCTCAGCATTCCCTAAGCAAACACGGATCCTCTCTGTCACTATAGTTGATTTTTTAATGTCTAGAATTTTATACGAATGGGGTCATGCAATATACATACTTTTTTGCCTTTTTTACATAAAGCATAATTATTTCAAAATTAATGCAGGTTGATATGTGTATCAATAGTTAATTCCTTTTTAGTGCTGAATAGTATTTCACTGTATGTCTTTATCAACTTGTTTGTCCATGCAATTTTCCAAAAAATGATACTAGAAAAGGTGCATACCCATATGTCAAAAAACAAAACTTTGAATCATACCTTGCTCCAGATACAAAATGAACTCATAGATCCACATTTTTAAAAGACATAAAACCCATAAAACTTCTGAAAGAAAGAATAGAAGAAAATCTTTGTGATTTGAATTAAGAAATATTTCCCCATAACCACAAACCCATAAAACCACAAACCTTACAACCCCAAATCACAGTTTCTAAAAAAAATTGCATTGATGACTCGAGTATTATCAAAATTAGCTTCACTTCAAAAGATATTATTGAGTGAATGGGAAAAAAAATCAAGCCATAGATGTTGAATAAAGTTTCAAAAATATTTAAATTTTAAAGCATACAGAAATAATACAAAGAAGAATATAAGTAATACTTACATGAGATTATTGTAGAGTGTGTGTTTGGCTTTAAGTTTGAATAAACTAAACAAACTGAGGAATGAGGGTTGATAGCCTGTCAATAAGCCCTGAGTACTTTTAAGTGTGGAATTTTATGTCAAATCTGTAACCAACCGAAGTCCATAGGAAATTCTGATATTGGTCACCCAAAATTGAAAAATGGGGTGTTAAAATATCTCTGTCTTTGATTTCCTCTTGTTTCCATCTAATAGCAATTTGCTTTAATGTAGTTTGTTCACAGTTCGTTGGTTCAGTGGTTTAAAAAGGAGAAAACTGCTTTTTAAACTCTATAAAGTATATTAGCAACCTTCTGGTGCCCTGACACATGCACTTTTTCAAAATGCATATCTTTTAATGCAGTTGTAGTTTTGCTAAGTTTCTGGCTTGAGCATTGGAAACGTTTAGATCGTTAAAATATATATATATTTAGACATTTCCAGTATCACCCTTCCCGTCTATAAGAGAGCCAACATTGCTTTCCAATCTTGCATTTCTTAGACTTTGTAAAAGTAATAAACCCTTGAAATTTGAACCCATGTATCACTGAGACGTTGTATCCATGACCATAAAAGGAAGGAGAAATTCTGCATCTTTACTTGCCCTTGGGTAGGGCATGCTGAAGAATTTATTTATCATCTGAATCCTATCAACATTAAACTGAAAAAACACTACTGGAGATCCCCTTCTTAAGTACTGTTTAACTCTGTATTGAAGACTATTTTATGCTTGTCTTACAGACACAGCATACTGAGTAATAACTTAAGAAGCCATGGCTTATCTTAAAGCCTTGGAAGGGTATTGTTGGTTTGATGGCTTGAGGAAAGGAGTAACTATAAAAATATTTTTATCCTTAGCATTGCTACACTATCTTACTGATTGACTAGTCAGCTCTTTTCTAGGGTTATATAGACACTCATCTTAACTCTTAATATGAAACAGCCTCAATTGCACTGAAACAGTATATGCATATTTAAAGTTTATATTGACCACTATCCATGTAAATTGTTTCTGTCTAAATTACCTAGTTTGTTTATTCCCCATTTCCCATTTTACATTTGGCCTTGTTATCAACAAAGTTTTAAACTTTGGTCTATACAAATACAAAATTTACTTAGATTCTCCCTCTTCTTTTTAACTTGATTTATTTCCATGTATAGATTATAATTTACTGAGCTGAGAGACTATAATCTATGAAAGTGAGTATAATCTATAGTAAATCCTTAAAAAGCAAATTTTAGCTCTACTTTTAAGGTTATGCAAATTGCTGCTGCTGCTAACTCGCTTCAGTTGTGTCCAACCCTGTGCGACCCCATAGACAGCAGCCCACCAGCCTCCCCTGTCCCTCGGATTCTCTAGGCAAGAACATTGGAGTGGGTTGCCATTTCCTTCTCCAATGAATAAAAGTGAAAAGTGAAAGTGAAGTCGCTCAGTTGTGTCCGACTCTTAGCGACCCCATGGACTGCAGCCTACCAGGCTCCTCGGTCCATGTGATTTTCCAGGCAAGAGTACTGGAGTGGGGTGCCATTGCCTTCTCCANTGAAAGTGAAGTCGCTCAGTTGTGTCCGACTCTTAGCGACCCCATGGACTGCAGCCTACCAGGCTCCTCGGTCCATGTGATTTTCCAGGCAAGAGTACTGGAGTGGGGTGCCATTGCCTTCTCCACATGCAAATTGAGTCATGCTTAAAACAGAATCTTTCCCTCACTGAAAAGAGAAGTAGCATCTGTTTTGCAGTTTACACCTCCCTTGATATCCACCTATCTTGCTTGCTTACTGCACATAGGCTTTGCCTAAGAATTTCCTGTTGTTGATAACAGTCGAAGAAAGTAGAAATTAAATCAGTGTACTGTTACTTTGTTGAAATAAGTTGTCAGTGAAGACGTCTACAAATTCATGTTAATTGCTCTAATATGATTTACATTAACATAGGCAATGTGTTTTGAAAGTCTAAATGGTATTCTTTAAAACCAGCTGTTCCTGCGGCTGTCAGTAACAGTTGCGAGAGTTAACCAGGGGGATCAAGGAGTCAGCATAGGTGTTACTTTGAAATATGATGGGAGAATTTCTTTGCAGGACAACTCCACAGCACATTTCTTAAAGTTGTGACAGAAATGGGCACTGGAATAATTGCCAGCATGGTTTTTTGAGCAGAAATGGAAGAATAAATCTATTAGGCTTTGAATCCAGTCCTATCACTTCATGGCAAATAGATGGGGAAACAATGGAAACAGTGAGAGACTTTAACTTCTTGGGCTCCAGAATCACTGCAGATGGTGACTGCAGCCATGAAATTAAAAGACACTTGCTCCTCTGAAGAAAAGCTATGATCAAATCAGACAGCATATTAAAAAGCAGAGACATTACTTTAACAGCAAAAATCCATCTAGTCAACACTATGGTTTTTCCAGTAGTCAGGTATGGATGTGAGAGTTGGACTATAAAGAAAGTTGAGTGCCGAAGAACTGATTCTTTTTAACTGTGGTGTTAGAGAAGACTCTTTAGAGTCCCTTGGACTGAGAGGAGATCCAACCAGTCCATCCTAAAGGAAATCAGTCCTGAATATTTACTGGAAGGACTGATGTTGAAGCTGAAACTCCAGTACTTTGGCCACCTGATGCAAAGAACTGACATTGGAAAAGACCCTGATGCTGGGAAAGATTGAAGGTGGAAGGAGAAGGGGAGAACAGAGAATGAGATGGTTGGATAGCATCACCGACATGATGGACATGAGTTTGAGTAAGCTCCGAGAGTTGGTGATGGACAGGGAGGCCTGCGTGCTGCAGTCCATGGGGTCACAAAGAGTCAGACACAAATGAGCAACTGAACTAATGCTTGATAACTGAAATTTATTATATCATGGTACATCTACAAAGGATAACTTCTGTCTTCTCTATTCAAATAAAATAGGCATAAATATTGCCCCTGAACAGTTTTTAAAGGGAGAAATCTTTGTGTTAAATATTATGTGATAATAAGTGATTCAGTATAAATATTTGAATTATTCTGTGTTTTTCCTCATTTATTTTTTTTTTAAAGAAAATCCATTAGGAGTTACCAGTGGCATTTCAATGTGAAAAAAGCCAGTTTGGCTAAAATGTAGTAGAAATACCTGTGGCGGATTCATGTTAATGTATGGCAAAACCAATATAATATTGTAAAGTAATTAACCTCCAATTAAAATAAATAAATTTATATTTATAAAAAAAGAAAACAAAGCTAAACTTTACTATCAAATCATATATTACCTCAGACCTATCATTCTGTTTTTGGAAGCACTAATACCTCTTATGAATATTATTACTAAATCATTAAATTCCTTATCTTGGACCTTTTTGATATTTAAATATTTTCATCCCCCAGCACTATTTTGTGGCCATCTACCATTTTATTTTGGTTTCATTATTGTATGTAAGCAAATTAATGATTAGTCTGAAGTAAGTGACCACAACAAAAATAAAATGATGTATATTTTTGATTAGGAAAAGTTTTGTACAATAACCCAAACCAGCTGATTTGATAGATTCAAGGTTTCATCCGGCCCATCATAAAAACTGTTTAAACATACCTTTCAGAGAAATGAAAATTTGACACAATTTAGAAGGCTTTTTCTGGTCTCTCCATCAGAGCAGGCCTGAAGATGTGTGGGTTATGCAGACTTTCTGAGAGGTGCTTGACGGAGAAGCTGAGGTTAGAATATGGCATAGCTCTTTCATGTGTGTGGGTACCATGCCCTGACAGGGAGAAATGGAAGAAGTGATTATGTCACTGCTACTTGGAAATAAATCCACAGTAAGAGAATAGTGCGGGTGATTCAGCTCATGTTTATTCTTCCTGGCAAGGCTAGATGAAAAACAAAAAGGAGAGAAGATACAGGGGAGGAAGATGAGGCATCTTTAGGTTGTTTCCATTTGCTTAAGGAAATATCTAATTACTGATCCTGGGGAAGTGATGAGTATTCAAAATTTGAAGTTTAAAACAGTCATACTTCAGTAAGAAGAAGAGGAATAGTTTTTCTCTTCCTCATTTTTGGCATTGTCTTAAGCATGTTGCCATTATTTCAAAATTGGTAGAAGGCAGAAGTAATAGATTAGTTATAATCTAATTATTGATTATAGTTATATCTGTTCTACCCAGGTATCACACTTTATAAACTATAAAGTTTTCCTAAATTTAAAATGTTTCTTCCCTGGTGGCTCAGAGGGTAAAACATCTGCCTGTGATGTGGAAGACCCAGGTTCAATCCCTGGGTTGGGAAGATCCCTTGGAGAAGGATATGGCAACCCACTCCAGTATTCTTGCCTGGAGCAAGAGGACAGAGGAGCCTGGTGGCCTACAGTCTATGGGGTCGCAAAGAGTCGGACACGACTGAGCGACTACACTTACTTAAGGAATAGTGGTCTTTACTTTGTTTCCCTAGCTTTTTTGTTTGTTTAAATATATATGTATTATCTACATAGGTATGTTATGAATATATGAAATATATTTATAGATTTTTATAAATATATGTTATAAAACAAATTTATGCAGTACAAGGCTTATTTTTTCAATTTATTGGAGTGTACCTTATTTACAATGTTGTGTTAATTTCTACTATACAGCAAAGTGAATCAGTTATACATGTATGTATATCCACTCATTTTTAAAAAATTCTTTTCCCATATAGATCATTATAGAGCTTTGAGTAGAGTTCCAGATGCTATACAATAGAGTCTTATTAGTTACCTATTTTATATATGGTAGTGTGTCATATATGTGGTATATGTCAGTCCCAGTCTCCCAATTTATACTTCTCTTCCTTTTCTCCCTGTAGCTACAAGTTTGTTTTCTACATCTGTGACTCTATTTCTGCTTTGAAAATAAGTTCATTTGTACTGGTTTTTTAGATTTCATGGATAAAGCTTAATCTTATAACAAGGGAAACAAAGATAACTCACCTTTGTATGGTCAGTGACAGACACAGGTTCAGGTCTGTGATCTGTACCATTTCCGTTAGCCACCTTACCAATACAATTGCTTTAGCTGCAGGTTTTTCAACCTTAAACCCTTAGTTTTTTAACCTATCAGAAATGATTATTTCCTACATTCCAAGCCAGAAGCACTTATGACTATGTGCATAGTGAAAGTAGCCCCAGATATACTGTAACTTTGTATATGTAGGAGTGGAATTTGTTAGAAAGGAAGTAAATGCATGATTATATTAATTGAATGCATATTTATCCCAACAGATATAATTATCAAATACCCATGTATAGATGCAAGACACATATATACAAAACATCTTCAATTTTGGAGAAATTTACAAATACATTTTGCTTCAGTGACAACAGTATAAGAATGACTGAAGTCAGGCAGAGTGAGAGAGCTTGGAATTCTTGCCTTCTATTCTATGAAACCCAGATGTTTTCCCAAAGGATAGCATGCTCTGTCCAGATTAGCCAAGACACATTCTTTACCTCCATCTTTCCCTGTTCCGTGTGAGAAATGAGGATGTTTTCACAGATCTGCATCTGCCCTGTCCCATTTCTGTGTTCCCATGCTGATCTGAAGGCAGAAATGAGAAGTCTAGGATGAACGTGACCTTGGGTCAAGTGGTGTTTTTCGATATTCTTGGTTGGTGCCCACATTTTGTCCATTAGCGTTTCTGTGCTCAAGTGCTTCATCTGCATGTATAGGCTCTCTAGGAAGTGGACAGGGCATTCTTTCCTCCAGCTTCAGATTTCATTGACAACTTCACAGTCCCTTCAAGAACATTAGGAGCTGCATTCTAAGTTGTGTCTGGAATAGAAATAAAACCCTGATTTTGGGAGGTGTCCAAAGGAAGATGATGGGAACCCAGATGGCAGCAAGCCTTATGACACTCCTGCTGTTCAAAGCCAGTGAAATGTGGATTTAGGATTTTATATTCAATTTCTCCAGGGGGAATGTAGCAAGGAGGGAATTCATGCAAGTTAAAATAAAAGTCTTCCTGACAAAAAGAATAGTAACTTCTTTTACATTAAATCTCAGCTTGCTGAAACTAAAGTATGGGGGTGATTACCAAGTAAAAGTTTTGTTTGCTTTTTTTCTCTTTGAGTTTTAAATTTGAAAGAACCATTTTTTTCCCTGGGAGTTTAATATATCAAAAGAGAAGAAAATAATATATTTTGATATGTTAAGTTTTAGCAAATTGAAAGCTATTGTCTTGAAGAACCAATGATGTGTGTATATGTGTTAATTTATAATTACTAAGCAGTTGAATCTGTCGAAAGATAAATCATGTACTCATTTGTGTAATGAGACTTCAGTTCAACATGATGAACTCTGATCCTGGATCATTTACTCTTCTTACACCAAAACCTGTAAAAATGATGTAAAAGGCATAAAAACTCAAATATGTTTGTTAAGAGCTTTGTGGACCTAAATTTCCTTCTTGTAATCCACTGACTCCTCTACAGTACTTATTCCAACAGGGTCAAAATGGACATCTGTTGGATAATGAAAGGATTTTTATCTCAGGGTTAACTTGATTTATTAACATAATGTTTGTAAAATTATATTTCAGTGAATACCTAGCCACCTCATTGCATGTTACAGTTGATTAGCCTGCGACTCAGTGTCCATATTTTAATCTATTGAAGAACATGCATCACCATTGCCCTATGGGTGGCTTCTTTGTCAGTCAAACCAAACTACCTGTTGTTCTTTTTCTAATCTGTTCACATACCTCTTTGAGTACCCTCCACATAGTATACTCCAAATTTAAGAACTTTGATCAAAGGTTATCCATGGCTGTATTTAGGTGAATATGAAAATTTTCTCTACTTTATATTTTTCTATCTTTGAAAATTCTCTATATTAAAATATAGTTCTGTAATATGAAAAAATGAGAAATTGATCCTTCTCCTCTGTTTCCAATAACATTTGATTTTTTTTCTATTCTTCAAAGCCTAACTCAAAATCCTCCCTGTTAATGAAGCTTTACTTTTGTAATCCTCCCCTTCTTGACTATAATTTATGATATTTTCTTTTTAGAAATACTTAAGAGCCCTGCCTTTTCCTCTCTTATATTAGTGTACCTGTCCCATCCTCTTCAGAAAGATAGAATTTGGGGGCTAACCTAAAGGTCAGACCTTATTAAAATAGAATCATGAAGCTTCTCTGAATGTATTAATACAACTGTAAGAATGATGGTTCTTACAGAGTTTGTTGGCTATTGAAATGAATTATATATTTTACAGTGCCCAGCCTTCTACCTATCATAAATACACACCTCAGTTCCCCTTTTCTACTTCTTTTCTAATTTGTCTCATTTATTCTGATTTCTCCTTGTAGGTGGTATGTATAGTGGCTTGCATGAAGTATGTATCTATTGAATGATTGATGAATGAAGGATTGAGCTAATTAATTCAGGATGGGATGAATACATTCCATTTCAACTCACCAGAAGATAAGTTAAAGCAAATTGCTCCTTATTTTTGTACCACCTCATGTGATTTATATCCACTGTTTGAGTTGTTCCATATCAACCAACGTCAAAGGGACTCTACATAGATTATTACCTACTTTTCCAGAAGGCTTTCTAATATTTGTACATTTATCTTCTCCTAACAGTTCTGTAAGGGAACAGTTGTTAATAACTTTGTCATAGCATTTTTAAATTGATTCAGGATCAGAACGCCATTGACAATCTGTGAAATGTTTGCAAAGCAGGGCATTTGTGGTTTCCTCAGCTCTGGTTACAAGAAGATTAACATGGCAGCCATTCTAATAATATTCCAAATCCTGTTATTCTGTTGGGTAGTTATGTTAGTCTGGGCCAGTTTGACTGAGCGATGCCAACTGTCTCTTGCATCTGTGGTCATGTGGCAGGATAACTGATGGTTGGATGATACGGAGTATGATCATTCATGTGTCTGAGATTTGGTAGGCTATTGTTTCTTGCAACAGAGGCAGTTGGGCTACGTGTCTCTGGAGGTCTTTTTCATGTAGTCACCTTTGTTAGGTCCCCCAATGCACAATGATATGCCAAGTATCTGTTTGTGGCATACTTAGTAATGTCTTACTGACCAGAGCTAGTTATATGGCCAAGTCAAATTTAAGAGTTGATGGCCATTTTTCTATCTACCACAAAATGTTGGAGAAGGGGTTCAGTTCAGTAGCTCAGTCATGTCTGACTCTTTGTGACCCCATGGACTGCAGCATGCCAGGCCTCCCTGTCCATCACCAATTCCTGCAGTTTATTCAAACTCCTGTTCATTGAGTTGGTGATGCCATCCAACCATCTCATCCCCTGTCGTCCCCTTCTCCTCCCACCTTCAGTCTTTCCTAGCATCAGGGTTTTTTCCAATGAGTCAGTTCCTTGCATCAGGTGGCCAAAGTATTGGAGTCTAAGCTCCAACATCAGTCCTTCCAATGAATACTCAAGACTGATTTCCTTTAGGATGGACTGGTTGGATCTCCTTGCAGTCCAAGGGACTCTAAGAGTCTTCTCCAATACCACAGTTCAAAAGCAACAATTCTTCGGCACTCAACTTTCTTTATAGTCCAACCCTCACATCCATACATGACCACTGGAAAAAATCATAGCCTTGACTAGATGGACCTTTGTTGACAAAGTAATATCTGCTTTTTAATATGCTGTCTAGTTTGGTCATAACTTCCCTTCCAAGGTGTACACGTCCTTAAATTTCATGGCTGCAATAACCATCTGCAGTGACTTCGGAGCCCCCCAAAATAAAGTCAACCACTGTTTCCACTGTTTGCCCATCTATTTGCCATGAAGTGATGGGAGTGGATGTCATGATCTTAGTTTTCTGAATGATGAGCTTTAAGCCAACTTTTTCACTCTCCTCTTTCACTTTCGTCAAGAGGCTCTTTAGTTCTTCTTCACTTTCTGCGATAAGGACGGTGTCATCTGCATATCTGAGATTATTGATATTTCTCCTGGCAATCTTGATTCCAGCTTGTTTACACAGCCTTTTGCCCTGTTTGGCTTTCTCTTGTTTCTGATATTGTTCATGACCTTTGCAGAGAAGCAGAGTCCTGTGTATTTAGTCCCTGGCAATTGTGCACACTGCCCAACCCCTCCTCTAGTTGAATTTCCTGCTGCTTGGACCTTCATTTATTATCATGACTCTGCTCATGAAGCTGCAGGAATTTTTTAGGATTATGTCTGGTCTTCTGAAGAAAGCAAGGAGGTGGGCTGGTGGGAATGCCTCCATTTGCTTTCCATATCCTTAAATAAGACTTGTTTTCTCAGCACTCTGGGACAGAAATGGACATCACGTCCAAGAAACACATCATATTCTCTCAAAAACTGTCTCACCCTGGTCGACTCTAGCAATGAGAAAAACCTGTTCCCACTCTCCCTTTCTGGCAGGACCCCAAACTACACCCTGATTCTCGCTGAAAAGAACAATCCTGTACTTCCCAAGTATCTATTGACTTTCCTTCCTCTGCCGTTCATATGAAAATTAGAGATTGAATTTGGAGTTACTGGGGTTGTGGTTATTGGTAATAGGTCGGTAGATGTCTGTTGCCATCACCTGGCAGGGTAGGCTGATGAATGCTTCCCTTATCTATCTATGTATCTATCTACCTATCTATATAGTTTTAAATATATACATCTTTTATATATATCCAAATTGGTTTTTTGTTTTTTTAGATTTCTTTTCAATGTTTTATTTAATATGGGAGTATACTTGATTAACAGTGTTGTATTATTTTCAGTTGTACAGCAGAGTCACTCAGTTATACATATAAAGTATCTTTTTTTTTCAAATTCTTTTCCATTTAGTTTATTAATATACTTATTTGCAAAACCAACACTCACAGACTTAGAGAATGAATTTATGGTTACCAGGGGGAAAAAGGTGTCAGGGGAGAGATAGATTGGGAGTTTGGGATTGACATGTATACACTACTCTATTTAAAATAGATAACCAGCAAAGACGTACTGTATAGCACAGAGAACTCTGATCAATATTCTGTAATGAAAAATTCATTTTAAATAAGTGGTAGGGAGGTCCTGGATATTCCTGCTAGTTGTTTTCCACTTAGGTCTTCGCCAAGATTGAAATACAATGAAAAAGTTCTACCCAAAACCCATCATGCATTATTTTTCTATATTTCTTTGCTTAGTTCAACACATAGTCCTCTCTTTGATTGGAATAAGCTGGCCAGATTCCATTTCTGGTTTGGTCCATTCTAGGGCTTGATTTTGCTTTTTTGTGTATTCATGAAGTCCGTTCATGTTTATTGCAAGCAAAGAGATGCTTCTTTGATTAGGACTCAGAATCAACACTGGGAGGATCTTTGAATTTGGAAAGTTGAATTATTATACCCATGAATTCTTCAGAAATGTTGTTAGCAATTTCCAGGGAAAGCCAATTAATAATTTTCCTTCATGGTGAAGTGACTGAAAATGATCACTTCATCTCCCACTTATAAAGACCGATTTGTCAAGCAGCTAAATAATTCTGTCAGTCTTGCATCCTAAGTAATCTTTCAAGAATCATTAATTTTTGTGTTTAGGTAAAGGAGTGAGAATAATATGACCTGCCATACATGCTCTTACCCATAATAATGAGAGTTTTTACTTTTGAAAACAATAAATGTATGAGATATGGAGCACATAGAGATGGAATTGAATGGGTTTAATGTATAAAAACTCCTATATTGTGTGCCACTTGATGGATAAAAATCATTCAAAGCAGAAAATTTCTTACATGACCTCTGGAATTTATCAAATAACTAATGGCAAAATGCATTGGTTCTATGAGTCATGAAGTCCAAGTCTTGCAGAATTTAAGATCGCTTAGATAATCAGTTATTTGAAAATACACCTTTTGAAGTAATTAGGGAAGAGAGAAAATACTTGAAGGGTATAAGATTCAAAACCACCCCCACATACGGTCCTATTGACTATGCTTTTAAAGGAAATTTGTCATCGAGGTATCATGGACATGTCCGAGATGATGTTTATTCAGCCTTACTTTCAATCCAGAACTGATACTTGTTCTTGCTTGTGGTAAATAATCATTGTGACAGTTTTAGAATAAGCTTGCTTCCCTGGTGGTTCAGATGGAAAAGCGTCTGCCTGCAATGCAGGAGACCCGGGTTCAATTCCAGGGTCAGGAAGATCCCCTGGAGAAGGAAATGGCAATCCACTCCAGCACTCTTGCCTGGAAAATCCCATGGACGGAGGAGCCTGACAGGCTACAGTCCATNAAAGCGTCTGCCTGCAATGCAGGAGACCCGGGTTCAATTCCAGGGTCAGGAAGATCCCCTGGAGAAGGAAATGGCAATCCACTCCAGCACTCTTGCCTGGAAAATCCCATGGACGGAGGAGCCTGACAGGCTACAGTCCATGGAGTCGCAAAGAGTCGGACACGACTGAGCGACTTCTTCTTCTTACTATCAAAGGCAGGCCCATAGAAGGAACATTCTTTTCCTGCCCTGTTCAGATGCTGCTTGATTTGTAGCTCTAAATTTAAACAATTGTTGCTTTTGAACTGTGGTGTTGGAGAAGACTCTTGAGAGTCCCTTGGACTGTAAGGAGATCCAACCAGTCCATCCTAAAAGAGATCAGTCCTGGATGTTCATTGGAAGGACTGATGTTGAAGCTGAAACTCCAATATTTGGCCACCTGATCCAAAGGGCTGACTCACTGGAAAAGACTCTGATGCTGGGAAAGATTGAGGGCAGGAGAAGGGGACGACAGAGGAGGAGATGGTTGGATGGCATCATCGATTCAATGGACATGGGTTTGGGTAAATTCTGGGAGTTGGTAATGGACAAGGGAGGCCTGGCGTGCTGAGATTCATGGGGTCGCAGAGTCGGACATGACTGAGCAACTGAACTAAGTTATAGAATGTTGACTATAGTTTTAATTTTCCTTTTTACCTGAGACAGTGTTATGGTATTACTAGTAAACATGAAGTGTTTACTGTATGACATATTAAATCATTTAATATTAGCAACACTTTGAATATGAAGGTTACTGTATGCATGTAGAATAAATATGCTAATGTTAGAGAATTGAAAATGTGTATATCATCTTATTTTAAATGGTGGAACAATATATAAGCCTATAGAACATCAAGAACACGTACTTGTGTATAAAGAACTGCTAGTTTATATTTTTAAACAACATAGATTGGGCCTTCAGTTTTCAAGTTTATAAAAATATAGTAAAAAGTGTGCAAACTCCATTTGTCCCCCTCAGCAGTGACTGATTTCCATTCTGGTTTTTGCTTTGAGTTTGACTCTGTTCATATTAATCAGTGATGTTTGTATTGATGTAACACTCCTAGATTAACTTGTCTGGCTCTTAGTAATCTCCTTTCAGGTGCTTCACATAGTATGTGAATGGAGATCTGAGTATAGATACACTAAATGAAAATGTTTGAAACCTTGGCACCTTCTTTGGATGATTTACGTTGCTGAAGCAATTGTTGAAAAAAGCATACATCTTCCTTTTGAATGTTTAAAAAAAAACAATTAATTTCACCTTCTAAGTTAACATTAGAGGTTTTTGCTGTTGTTTTCTGGCTGATTTACAATTTGAATAATTTTATATTGCCTATTTAAATAATTTCCTATAGATTTTATTTCTCATTTATTTTGTTTTACTTCCTTTTCTCTCACAGTTTGCATTGTTTTCTCATATGCCTCTCCTTATGAGGCAGATATTCATATGTATTTTTAACTGTGTCTACATAGATCTAAAGTCTCCAATCTTGAAAAATGTAATTACTCATCACATTTATTGATATTTAAGAGGAATAAATAAATATGCTATACTGTGGGGAAAAAAATACTTGAAGCATTTGTCAACAGATTACTTGATTTACATGTATAAAAGTATTGCACATGATATAATGGGTCAGGTATATACAATAAATTAGAATCAGCAAAGCAAATCATTTCATCATGCAAAACTCTTAAATATGGTTATTTCCCTATTCTTCTTACTGTAAATTCTTCCTTGCATCTACTCATCCATCATAGAATTCCAACTATTGTTTTCATATGAATGATACTCAAAACTTACATTTTAAATCATGAGCTTTCCTTTTGTCTTCCTGTGTCTGTTATATTAGGTGAAATCATCCATCGTTGCCTATCCACAGTTGTTCACCCAGCAACTAGGAGACTAAAAACTTGAAACTCACTTTTACCCTGGCTTGTTCTTAAATAAAATAAATATTTCCTAAACCTGTGAAACATTTCTCCAGTGTGTATCTAACTCATTTCTTCCATTTTCTTCTTAGGAATTGTATACATTAAACTTCATCATCTTACATAAAAACAAATACATCAATTTTCTACTGATCTTGTCTTTGTCCCCCCGAACTAAACTTACTTGACAAAGACTATATTTTAGAACAAGAATACTGCGTTGTTACTTTCCTTATTTAAAAATATTTGGCGCCGTACTTCCTACCAAATAGACCCAGCAACCTTTTCAGTTTCTCACACTCACTGAGCTGACCCTCTCTTTGTCATGCTGCCACATAAGTTGCCACACGGCCTCCTAATCCTGTCCGCTACATGTACCCAAGCAGGAGCCACACTTCACTCTGAATATACTATCTGTTCACTATCCCTGCATGCATGTGTATCTGTGTGTGTACGGGCTAAGTCACTTCAGTTGTATCTGACTCTTTGCAACCCTGTGCACTGGAGGCTGCCAGGCTTCTCTGTACGTGGGATTCTCCAGGCAAGAATACTGGAGTGGGTTGCCATGCCCTCCTCCAGGAGATCTTCCTGGCTCAGGGATCAAACCTGCATCTCTTACGTGTCCTGCATTGGCAGGTGAGTTCTTTACCACTAGCTCCACCTGGGAAGCCTTGCACCTTGATTTTACTCTTCCCTGTGCCTCGAAGCCTTCAAATTATATTCATGCTGTTAGTCTTGGCTTCCCTGATATCCTACAAAGTTCATTACTCATCCCACATGCTTTCTTAGCTATTTTTTATTATTCACCTCTCATGCTCCGTTAGCTATTGATTCTTTCATTTATTTCCTTCTGCTCATATGTACATTTCCACCATTATATTGTAAAACTTTGAGGGACTTTCTTGGAGCCCTCCAGTGCTAAATTGTGTTTCATACAGAGAGTCTGAGAGGTGTTCAGCAAATGTATTCTAAATTGAACAAATAGTATTATAACTTAATGTGTGTTAAATGTGAATATAACTATCTCCAAATAATGTAAGAATGTACTTTATACAAATGCATGGGGGGATGTTATACATATATCTCCATAAGACACATTTATTTAATTTTGTCATGGGGTGAATATTTAAATTTGATTTACCTAAAATAGAAATAAAATACTTATATAGTCACTTTGTTCTTTTGACTCTCTCAATTTCTCTTTACTTTTTTCCTCCCTTCAAGTTAATGTTCATTAAGTCAAAAGTTTTATGCCCTATTTCTCAGAAACTTGTTCACTGAGCTCATTGTTTCTGATTCATCATTAACTGTATACAACTGATATTTCTCATAGACTATGGTGGGCAGTGAAGATTGATTTGTTTGGATGTCTCTTGATGCCACATGGATTATCTCTTTTGTTCATTATATATTATTATTTATAATTTTTAATGTATTTTATATATAATACATATATGTGTCTATGATAGGCTAGCTTCAAAGGGATGTATGACTAGTTTACAGATGAATGTTTACTATGATGAGATAAAACGTGATGGCACAGCAGGAAAACATGGGCTTGAGAGAAGTTAGTTGTCAAGAGTGTAGTTGGAGCACATAGCCCTACCATGGACTTCTGTACCTTGGCTAGAAGAAAACCAGTTTTAGTTCTAAAAAGTTGAAAGTGTTAGTCACTCTTTGTCTGACTCTTTGTGACCCCATGGACTGTAGTCTACCAGACTCCTCTGTCCTTAAGATTTTCCAGGCAAGAATACTGGAGTTGGTAGCCACTCCCTTCTCCAGAGGATCTTCCTGACCCAGGGACCGCACCCAGGTCTCCTACACACTGCAGGCCGATTCTTTACTCTCGGAGCCACCAGGGAAGCCTGTTAGCTCTAAATCTCCTAACAACTCTGGAAATGAGAAAGAACAAACCAGTGACACGTACATACATTATCCATAAAATAAAAACAAGTCTGTTCTTCAGAAGAAAAAAAAAAATCATAACTATTCCTGAGACTGAAACCAGTGGTGGGGGAGATTCTTTACATAGTTCAGAACAAGGACATTGTCATGTTGTAAAGGATATTCTCTTCATTTCCATGTTTAATTCTCTGCAACTTCACAGGATACTTGTTGATTAAAGTCCCTCGGTGTAAGCTGGGGAATAATACCCAAGGGAAACTTTGGAAGATTTATTCTCCAGCAATAGATAGAAAATTTTTCTGGTATCCTGGGCTCTGATCCTCTTGATAATCAAATGATTATTTTTATGTTATGTGGAGAAATAGATGAAGCTGGATTCTTTTGGCTAATTATCTACAGTCATTGCTTCTCTGGTCAACCTGCCATAGTCTTTGTCCATCTGTGTGAGGTCTGCAGCCTTGATAAGTATAGATTAAAGCAAGACTATCTGGTTGGTTAAGTGAAGTTTCAAATTCTAACACTGCCTTCTGTAAAAGCCAATTTTGCCCGTCTTCTTAAGAAAATCAGGTAGGGTGGTAATAAGTACTTGGAGAGGTCAGCCACCCTCCCTGTTAAAGCATATAGAGTGAGCACCCATAATTGCAGCTTAGGTTTATATGAAGTAAGTTGGATCTCTCCTAAAATAGGATTCATGAGAAATTAAGGCAAGTTACAATCTGTGCCATAAAGTATGAATATCAAAACTTGAACCTGAAAAACAAGGAAGAATTTATAGCAAGTGTCCATCCTACTTTTAAATTTTGTTAAGTTTAAAACAAAAGACCTCCACACAACACCATTTGATTAGTCATCATTGTAGCACATGAACTCTGGTAATTGAATGAGGTAATGTCTATAGAAGCAGTCACCGAAAACAGTCAAACACATGAGTATCTACCAAAAGACGTGACTTTGACGTTAGTTGATCTGCTTAGCCATTTTCTTCTGAAAATCACTCAGATAAGATTTGTTACAACTGACTCTGTCATAGGGGCTAGTATCATATATTTCATCAGCATGACATAGTTCCCCTGAGAATTATCTAATATTCTACAATTCATAAATAATTTTAGTGAGGAATTTTCCATTTAATGTCTGCCTTTTGAAGAATAACCCAGAAGGAAGACGTTTTTCTCATTAACACAGTAGGGATTCTGCAGTCCAGGTACCTCTCATGAACCCTGCCATGGATTGATCATAATGACTAGCAGTTAAATGATCAGTCAGAAATGTGTCACCTTATGTTTGAACAAACAGTAGGCTTCTTGATATATGTGAAAAATAAATATTAAGACAAATATTTCCAGGTATTCCCTGGCAGTCCAGTGTTTAGGACTTGGTATTTTCACTGCCAGTCTCTAGGTTCTCTCGTCAGTGAACTAAGATTGTACAAATCACAATATGTGGCCAAATTACAAAGAGAAAAAGTCAAATATTATCTGCCAGGAAATGAATTCAAAATATGAAAGAAGAATTTATGTCTGGGAGTAAAAGAGAGGTGAAGGTGAGCCTACCTAGTCTTAAATTTTCTGCTTCATTTTTTTTCTTAAAACCGGAGAAACATTTCAAAAACAATGGTAGTGTGTGCTTGGATGTTCTTAAATCTCAATCATATTCAAACTCATCAAGATAACTGATATCCTAGAAATCTTTTTTTTTTTTTCCTAGAATTTCAGTCGTCATGTTTCAAGAAATTAGCTTAGGCTTATGTAAGTGTCACCAAAGATTGTCTTTACTGTGTGACTTAGCTGTCCTTGGCAAAGGAGCAAATCAGTCAGGATTCCAACAGCAAAGTTCCTCTGCTGTGCCCCATTGGTTCTTAGTAAACAATGGTCTGTGTACTTTCAAGACCGAGTCACAAGCACTGGAGGCAAGGGCTGTAATAGCCACTAGAAAAAAAAATGAAATGGAAAATATATTTTTCCCCCATGAGTAAACACTTTTGATTATATTTTATATGCTTCTGAGTTAATTCCCGAAAAGCTATAAAATTTGCCAATTTGCTTATAATTTGCCCATGAAACCTGTCATGCACATTTTATAAAGCTGTTTTGTATATTATTTTCTCTCTATAACAATAAGAACCTAAATTGCGCTGGTTATTTTAGGGATCAGTGACTGAAAGTACACATTCTCACTTCCTTTTGTCAATGCACACACATTATTTACTCAGCAGCCTCATAGCCATTATCACTGAGCAATTGAAAGAGCATTTGTCTTGCAGTAAACATAAAACCATCCACTTGTGCTGTGCGAAGAACTGGAGGATAGGTTGGCTTTCTATGCTAGTGAATTCAAGACTGAGATAACTTTTTCACTTGTCAAGTTGCTGTCACTTTGTTAAGGAATTAGAGACTGTATGTTTCTTAAATATATACCAATATGTCAGTCTCTTGCAACTAAATGAAAATGAACAACTCTGGGTTGTTTTCATTGTGTAAGAAAAAGATTTATTGTAACACTAGTGAGTATCTTGTCATTGAAAACTAGTACCTGTTTAATTGGTGTGCAGTGTATTAAAATGCAACAACTTTAAATTATGTTTAAGACAAGTCTTAATGGCATGTCTTCATAGGAGTGTAACTCAAATTGCTTTCCCTTTTATTCAAAGGACATTGACTGTCACACTCTGATATTTAGTGAGTTTCTTCTCTGGCTAGACAGAAACCCTGCTGGCATGCTCTGTCTTGTTTGCAGGGATTGAGTTGGTGAGGGAAATTGATACAAACCTTTTATACTTCCAACCCATTCTAAACTGATGCCAGGGAGCTACCACTATCCTGCTGGTGAGAGGGCTGAGCTCGTGTGTATAGGCAGACAAAGTCATTTATTGCCTTTACCCTGAGACAAATGACTTAATATACCAGCCCCTTCTATCGGTTCATGAAATGGAAGGTGTGTCAGTATTTATCTGGTGAATATAGTTACTCCGTGGTTGGTGCTCTGCTCCAACTCAGGGGTGCCTATACTGGTGAAGAAAAAAGAGGAGTCCAATTTCCAGGGACAGCTGCTCTTGCATAGGTCCCTCAGATGTTTGCCATTTTTACCTATGGAAGAAATGCCTGGGAATCTATTACACAAATCATCACTTGTTTTTAGAAAACCAAACTTGATAATTCTTCATCATCCCTCATCCTTTGAGTATCACCAAGCCCTGTAAAAATTGCCTTCAGCCTCTCTCAACTCCCACAGTTTATGCCTATATCAAGTATCACGATGATGTACACTTTAAATATCTTATAAATTTTGTCAGTTATACTTCACCATCAGTCCTTCCAGTGAATATTCAGGGTCAATTACCTTTAGGATTGACTGGTTTGATCTCCTTGCAGTCCAAGGAACTCAAGAGTTTTTTCCAGCACTGCAGTTTGAAAGTATCAATTCTTTGGTGCTCAGCCTTCTTTATGGTCCAACTCTCAAGTTCATACGTAACTAATGGAAAAACCATAGCTTTGACTATATAGACCTTTGTTGGCAAAGTGATGTCTCTGCTTTGGAATACTCTGTATAAGTTTGTCATAAATTTCCTTCCAGGGAGCAGCATCTTTTAATTTCATGCTGCAGTCAACATCCACCATGATTTTGGAGTCCGAGAAAGTAAAATCTGTCACTGTTTCCAATTTTTCCCCAGGTATTTGCCATGAAGTAAAGGGACATGCCAAACCAGATGCTGTGATCTTAGTTTTTTTAATGTTGAGTTTTAAGCCAGTTTTTTCACTCTCTTTGTTCACCTTCATCAAGAGGTTCTTTAGTTCCTCTTCTCTTTCTCTCATTAAGGTGGTATCATCTGCATATCTGAGGCTACTGATGTTTCTCCTGACGATCTTGATTCTAGCTTGTGATGCATCCAGCCCAGTATTTTACATAATGTATTCTGCATAGAAGTTAAATAAACAGGGTGGCAATACAGTCTTGACTTACTCTTTCCCAATTTTGAAACAGTCCACTGTTACATGTCTGATTCTAACTGTTGCTTCTTGACCTCCATACAGGTTTCTCAGGAGGCAGGTACGGTGGTCTGGTATTCTGATCTCTTTCAGAATTTTCCAGTTTGTGAGCCACACAGTCAAAGGATTTAGCGTAGTAAATGAAACCCAAATAGATGTTTTTTGAAATTCTCTTGCTTTTTTTGTGATCCAGCAAATGTTGGCATTTTGATCTCTGTGGTTTCTCTACCTTTTCTAAATCCAGTTTTTACATCTGGAAGTTCTTGGTTCAAGTACTGTTGAAGCCAAGCTTGAAGGATTTTGAGCATATTCTTGCTAACATGTGCAATGACTACAGTTGTGTGGTAATTTGAACATTTTTTGCCATTGCCCTTCACTGGGATTGGAATGAAAGCTGACCTTTTCCAGTCCTGAGGTCACTGCTGAGTTTTCCAAATTTGTTGGCATGTTGAGTGCAGCAACATCAGTGCCATCTTTTAGGCTTTGAAATAGCTCAGCTGGAATTCCATCACCTCCACTAGCTTTGCTGGTAGTAATGCTTCCTAAGACCCACTTAGGTTCACACTCCAGTATGTCTAGTTCTAGGTTAGTAATCACACCATTGTGGTTATCCCAGTCATTAAGAGCTTTTTGTACAGTTCTGTGTTTTCTTGCCACCTCTTCTTAACGTCTTCTGCTTCTGTTAAGTCCTTATCATTTCTATCCTTTATTGTGCCCAACTTTGCATGGAATGTTCTCTTGCTATCTCTGATTTTCTTGAAGAGATCTCTAGTCTTTTCCATTCTGTTGTTTTCCTCTATACCTTTGCAATGTTCACTTAAGAAGCCTTCCTTACCTCTCTTTGCTATTCTTTGGAACTCTACATTCAGATGGGTATATTTTTCCTTTCCTCCTTTTGACTTCAGCTTCCCTTTTTTTCTCAGGTATTTGTAAGGCCTCTTCAGTTCAGTTCAGTTCAGTCGCTTAGTCTTGTCTGACTCTCATAATTCCATGAACCACAGCATGCCAGGCCTCCCTGTCCATCACGAAATCCTGGAGTCGACCCGCACCCATGGCCATTGAGCCGGTGATACCATCCCACCATCTCCTCCTCTTTCGTCCCCTTCTCCTCCTGCCCTCAGTCTTTCCCAGCATCAGGGTCTTTCCTAGTGAATCAGCTCTTCACATCAGATGGCCAAATATTGGAGTTTCAGCTTCAACATCAGTCCGTCAATGAACACCCAGTACTTATCTCCTTTAGGATAGACTGGTTGGATCTTCTTGAAGTTCAAGGGACTCTGAAGAGTATTCTCTAACACCACAGTTTAAAAACATCAATTCTTCTGTCCTCAGCTTTCTTTATAGTCCAACTCTCACATCCATACATGACCACTGGAAAAACGATAGCCTAGACTAGACGGAACTTTGCTGGCAAAGTAATGTCTCTACTTTTTAATATGCTGTCTAGGTTGAACATAACTCCCTTCCAAGGAGTAAGCATCTTTTAATTTCATGGCTGCAATCACTATCTGCAGTGATTTTGGAGCCCAGAAAAATAAAATCAGCCACTATTTCCCCGTATATTTGCCATGAAGTGATGGGACCAGATGCCATGATCTTAGTTTTCTGAATGTTGAGCTTTAAGCCAACTNCCATTCTATTCTTTTCCTCTATTTCTTTGCATTGATCACTGAAGAAGGCTTTCTTATTTCTTCTTGCTAGACGTTGGAACTCCACATTCAGATGCTTATATGTTTCCTTTTCTCCTTAGTTTTTATATATGTCATCAGTTTTGCCTGAAATCCTTTTTCTAACTTTAATGAGTTTAACTCTCTATTAAGAAAAATCAAGATTTAAAATTTTGTATGTGGAAGACTCATATGTCTTCTAGGAACAGTGACTATGAGATTTTTTTCATGTAAAATTTTCATGGTGGTTTTGGCCATTTTGGGTAGTTTTTCTTCTATTTGTTTATTTTCCAGATGTCTGACCTTCCACTGAGGAGTATTTTATTTTTGTTATTTCAAAACTATTGCATAATTAGGTATCCTATGTTTGCATGTAAATGTAATGTTACTTTATATGATAATTTTTTATTAAGAGAGAGAAAACGTCAAAAATTGAAAAAAAGAAAGCAGNTTCCAGATGTCTGACCTTCCACTGAGGAGTATTTTATTTTTGTTATTTCAAAACTATTGCATAATTAGGTATCCTATGTTTGCATGTAAATGTAATGTTACTTTATATGTAATTTTTTATTAAGAGAGAGAAAAGCTCAAAAATTGAAAAAAAGAAAGCAGTTTTATATATATTTTTGGCTGTTTTCCCATATTGACAGCTTGTTTTTCCAAAGAGTTAAGACTGACAAAGATATAAGTAGTTCCTTTTGGTAATTCTTTGGTGTAAAATTCAGGCTCACTTTTGACATAGAAAATGATTTATATTTAGGGGGAGAGTTCCTCCATAGATAAATAATACATTCTTGAAACACATATCCTATTTTAAAGATTCCTTCATGTGCCCTTTTAGTTTTCATTATTTACAGTGAAATACCATATATATAATATTTTTTCCACCATACCCTACAAATAAAACTGCCATTACCTCTGTTTGTAGAATCTGTCTTCTCCAGTCCAATAAATACTAGCCACAGATTGCCTAATGAAGTATAAGCTTTAAAAAATCATGGATCACTATATTGTACACCTGTAACTTATGTAACTGTACATCAACTACATTTCAATTTAAAAAGATATTTTTAAAAAGGAAATTAAAACACACAATTTAAGAAAAAAAAACTGTGAGAAATACTAGTGAGTAGAGTTAAATGATGAAATAGTCTCTTCAGAAAATTTAGTTATACATATCTGAATCATGTTATTTTTGTGCTTACTCTTCTTGCCCCATTCCCATACATGATTAAAGATGACAGGATGATGAACATCTGTCTTTACCATGTTGTAGGTCCAAGAGGGGGAACTGCGAGGAGGTGGAGGGAAGGGCAAAGATAATTTCTGAAATACTGCAAAACCCTGGCTTAGGAAACTGCTCTTGGATTTTTGAAACAACTCTGGTTTTTAAGTTAAGTTGGTGATGTTTTAGTTGGAAGGAAACTCATCAAAAAATTCATCTTTTATGTAAAAGTTTCTCACACAGGTAGGGAAAATGTGTTTGGTAAGCTTATATAAGGAATGCATGTATGTTTGTATATGCACACTCACAACAATAGTTATTTCTGCATTAGGATGCAAACCATGAGTTCATACTGATACCTCTGATTTGAATCCAAAACCACACAGTTTATTCTACTTTTTTTATTTATGGAAAATTTGATTGCATAAACATTCTATTTACTTTTATTTGCATTCACCACAATACAGTGATGCAGCCAAGATGGATGGTTTCCTTGGCTTTATTTGATTTGAACTCATTAGAATTCCTGACTCTTACAAAGCCAGCAAAGAATGGAGACAGGAGCCAAACTGAATTCTCTTTCCATGTTTACTATTCCTTTGTCTATTTCTAAAAGCCAAAACAACAAACAGGAATTCAGTTCTTGTACCTTAGCTCTATTATATAGTTTTGCTTTTTTTTTTTTTT
The DNA here is from genome assembly GCA_006410875.1 of Neotragus pygmaeus. Lineage (NCBI taxonomy): Eukaryota > Metazoa > Chordata > Mammalia > Artiodactyla > Bovidae > Neotragus > Neotragus pygmaeus. Next base: position 611,432 of record SJYV01014723.1, read on the forward strand.
CTTTAAAAAAATTCTTGGTGTGATTTTAATATAAATTTATATGAAGTGGTTAATTTAATGTTCAAAATAGAGAACAATTTGGACAAAGTACAGGATGAGTATCATAACAACTTGTTAGTAAAAATAAATTATTAATAATAGAAAGCAGTGAGGTTTGTGAAAGTGGATGTTACTGTATTTTTAGTAAGATTTGCGTTGCCAGGAATAAATACATAACCTTGATTTCTAAATATTTACTTAAATATCAAAGTATTAATAGAGTTGCTAAAGAGGAAGACCTTTCCCCTTCTCCCAGCCCTCAATGCATTTTGGATCAAAAAGACCATCTTTTGCTAAGACCAGACACTAATAACAGTGGGGATTAACATAAAGCCATGTGGAATTGCAGCTACTACAATCATACAAAGGGTAATTTAATCTGAATTTGTATTCTGCTACATAGACAGTAGACATTACTTTGCGATTTATAGGATAATTGCATACATTGCTTCTAAATAAGTTTGCTTACTTTGTGGCAAGAATACCTTACACTCTCCTCTACATGTGAAGATTATTTCAGAAAATGAAGCTTTGCTCTGGAATGCCTGTGTGTTGCTTGTTAGTATGTTGAATATTTAGTACCTGCTAAGGAGACTCCTATCAACTTATCAGTGTCCGATTTCCTATTCTTGCATGGCATAATTGTCTGAGAAATCTTTGGGGACCCTTTTCCCCAATAACTATCCTTAAGAGATACCTAAATCCACTGAGAAGTAAAAGCTTTTCTGATTGATTTATAGCCATATTAACACAAGCATACCCCTCTGGTACATAGTAATTTTCAAAGAGGATCTTCATTGTATCTTGTTCATAATTAGTTTGGAAGACTAGACCTTATATTTGTGTTTATTATTCCATTTGACATATCATTTATTAACTGGCAGTTTCTTCCTATTTTCAGTAATTTCTTTCTGACTTAGAGTAGCCTTTTACTTATAATTAGACACCATTTTCAGAGAAGACAATGGCACCCTTCTCCAGTACTCTTGCCTGGAAAATCCCGTGGACGGAGGAGCCTGGTAGGCTACAGTCCATGGGGTCGCTAAGAGTCAGACATGACTGAGCAACTTCACTTTCACTTCTCACTTTCATGCATTAGAGAAGGAAATGGCAACCCACTCCAGTGTTCTTGCCTGGAGAATCCCAGAGACGGTAGAGCCTGATGGGCTGCCGTCTATGGGGTTGCACAGAGTCGGACACGACTGAAGCGACTTAGCAGCAGCAGCAGCAGCAGCAGCAAACATCATTTTATTTATATGTATATTTTTCAGTTTCATTTGTATGTATGTCATTTTGATAGTGGCCCAGAAACCTAACTTTGCTAGGAAACATTGATTTAACTTTTCTTTCTTTTCCCTTTTACTTTTCTGTTTCAGTGTCTTACTCAATTCACTTACAGGAAGATTGATTTTGAATAAAACGGTCATGATGTCAAAACAGTATAAATTATATCCTGCTCTCATCTGAAATGGTGAAAATAAAAGCCTTTACACTGTTTTCTTTAAGAAAAGAGTAATAAATGTTTTTCCCCCTCTTCAGAAACTGTATTTTTGGGGCCGGGGTGGGAGGGGGTCTTGTTTGTAGCCTGAAAGATTTTGACTTAAAAACTCATTTGCTCTTGAACAAAGTAGCAAATACTCCAAGTATTAACTCTTCAACCTTCCAGCCTCTGAGACAGGAACTGTCTCCTCTCCCAGACAAAGCCATTTTGGGTAGTCATTCCTTGTCCCGTATTCCAGAGGAGACCCCTGTATGGTATTAGGTCATGCGGTTGATCTGCTGAGTGTGAATCTGGCTCCTTCTCTGGTTTGTGTACTGTCTTTGGGTGTCTGTTCAAACGTAATTTCTGCCATTTATAACCCTTTGTAGATAACTGAAATAGAAATTATAAAAGGGTTAAAGACATAGGCACAGTGCTGAATCTGATCTTGGTAGGGAAATTGTTTGACATTTATTGTCATTTTCATAATCTTACATTTCTCGTCTATATTTTATTGGCTAATACACGTAACAGAATTTTGTTGCTACCTGGAATCAGTGCTAAAAAAAAAATGAGAAGTCAATTGATATATATTAAAGGATGAATCCTTTTTATATGAAAATATTATTACATCTCATGAAACTTTAGTCGTTAGTGATTTCTGTTAAAAAAAAAAAAGATGACCAAGTATTTGGAATTATTTTTTTTGTGTTTTCCATTATGAGCTGACTATAACTGAGTTATGGCACTGTTCATGATGACTATTTATTCAAAGAACAGTAATTGCCATAGAGAAAACATGATGCATGATGACGTAAAAATACACCGAATCTTAAAGTTAAAAGAAATGAAAAAGTTATTTTTTACTGTGTGTGTAACCAAGACCAAGTAACAATTTTGCTGAGTCTTTGCTTTGTGTCTACGAAAAATGGTAATTATTGTATCACCCTTGCCTACTTCAAGCAACCCTAGTAACTCTCCAGTGGTATCAGTGCTTCCAATTATTAACAACAAAGCTTTGCTGTCCCAAACATTTAGTGTTACTTTTTAAGTTTGTTTTGGGGAACAGATTCAGTGACAATATGATTTGTTTTATTTGTTCTGTTGGTTAATCAAAAAGCCTAAAATTTTGTTCAGAGTGAGAAATGAAATGAGCTAGCTTTTTACTACCTTTTAAGAAGTTATTTGGCACAGACACCACCCTCTAAATTCACTTGTATGTCTATATAATCCCTGTTTCTTTATGATTCTTGTAGAAAGTTTTTTCCATTTAGTTTATTGCTGCAGCTCTTGTTATAGCAAGCCTTACAGTCACTTGCTTCTGTTCTATTTAAATCTTTTGTGGGAGCTTGGAATAGGGTAAATGCATATAAGCTGGTATTTTACTAGATGTCAGGCACTAGTGCCAGGCAGTACTAGGAATACTTAATGTATTATCTTGTTCAATCTTCCAGTCTATGAGTCGGGTACTATTTTTACTCCCAAAGAATCTAATTACCCTACAGATAAAATTAAATCACAGCAACATAGAGATTCTCTAGATTACTTCATACCCGATGCCTGACCCAGTCTTTGCACAGAGAAGTCTTTCAATAAATATCTGTAGAATTAATGACAATCTATTGGCTGTCCAGTAGATTTTTGAAACTGGTAGTTCAGAAGGTCTTTTTCTTTCAGCCTAATGCAACTTTCATAAATCTGAAGATACTTTCTTATTTGTCTATCTTAAGACTAATACATATTTATATTTTTCAAGTGAATTTTTTCTATCTTAGATAGTACTGTTTCTCTAACAGGTGGCTATAAATTTCAACATATATAAAGGGTATAACACTTTATTTAAGAAAATATTCTTCATACTGTCCATCTACTATTTAACTTAGGTTAAGAAAAACTTACCTTATGCAACTGTTTAATCCTTCGAAAAGATAGTTGTGCTTCTGTAACATTACAAGATGAATGTTTAAGCTTCAAAATATCCAGCCACTGTGAAAAGTTTGATCCTAAAAGTAAAAGACCCAGCATCTGCCTCACATGCAGCTGACGGATTCACTTGAATGTTATCATTTGTTTGAATATCAAGAATCCTATTATTCTAAAGATAGGAGAGCACAGTAGAGATACACATTCTATTGTGTTCTTTTGAGTTTCATTGTGTTCACACTTAAGGTTTTTGTTATGTGGTTGCTGTTTTGACTTGTAGATACTTACAACCGACATAAGAAGGCAGGCTTCCTGTAAAATCGGGCTTCCCCGATGGCTCAGGTGGTAAAGAGTCCACCCTACAATGCAGGTGACCTGGTTTCAATCCCTGGGTAACGAAGATCCCCTGAAGAGAGTGGCTACCCACTCCAGTATTCTGCCATGGAGAATTCCACGGGCAGAAGAGCCTAGTGGGCTATAGTCCATGAAGTCACAACGAATCAGACATGACTGAGCGCCTACCGCTTTCCCTTTTGCTTTCCTGTAAATTAAGAAAGCAGGATCTGAACCTTGTGTTTCCCAGTGCAGCAGCTGCACTAAATTAAGGAATAGCCAAGCATAAATTAAACCTCTCAAATGAAAGTTGTTTGCTAATTAAATAAAACCTATGACTATAAAAATGTGAATAACTATTTTGTGAATTTGTAAGTTTAGTACTTCTTAAGACACTATAGGCGCAGTGATAGAGTCCACCTGCAGGAGATACAAGTCTGATCCCTGGGTCAGGAAGATTGCCTAGAGAAAGAAATGGCAATCCCCTCCAGTATTCTTGCTTGGGAAATCCCAGAGACAGAGGGGCCTGGTGGGCTACATATGTACAGTCCATGGGACTGCAGATTTGGACATGACCTAGCAACTAAGCAATGAACACTGCAAAAGATAGTTTTGCTTCCTAGATTATATTTAAATTGAGAAGACCAATTCTATATCCCCAGAACAATTAAAGAACGATTAACTGTTTAAATAGGTGCCACTGAGACTTCCCTGGTGGTCCAATGATTAAAACACTGTGCTTCCAGCGCTGGGGGGTGGTGCTGGGGTATGTGTGGAGGTGGGTCGTGTTTGTCTCTGGTTGGGGAATTAAGATCTCACAGGTCATGTAGAAGCCAATAAATAAATAAAGTTACTTTATAAAAAATGGGTTTTTTTTATTTTAAGAAAAAGTTGCTGTTAAATAAATCCAGTAGAAATTCAGAGATACCACATGAATGAATGCAGACATGATTGTCAAATTTTTCTAAGCCTGTCTAATTGCAAGTGTTTATGAATACTGTAATGGTTACAAAGGAAATAACATATAGCCATGCCCTCTGTGAGTTTTGAAAGCATTTAAGAGGGGCTGCTATGAACTGTTTACTCTGTATTGTCAGTTACACCTAGACGATCAAGTGTATTTGGCATATCTTTTAATATGTCTTTTGGAAGAACATACTGTTGATATAAATGGAATGTTTTTTCCTTCATAAACATGTTTGCTATAAATTCATAAATTAGAAAAGTGGCATCACGGTAAACAGCGCTTTACTGAAAACTTCTTTAAATAATCTGAGACCAGAGTCAAAGCACCTGTCTGATTGACTTCACTGAGTCCTAGCAAAATTAGGCAGGAAGAACTGCTTCTTCGAAAGGAGGCTGTGGTCTTAGCAGGCAATTCAGTTTTGAGTTTCATATCAAATGAGAGAGACTGAGTATTTGCAGAATTGGTGCGAAAGCAAAGCATCATTAAAATTGTTTATGGATGAACAATGAAAGCAGTTTGAGCAAATTATGCAAAAGCTATACTTGATCATTCACATATATCTAAAGCATAATTCTGTACCAAAAAAAAAAAAAAGACTTTTTTCCTCTCATATTCCTTTCAAGTTCTGGGGAGGGCAAGGGTTTTTAACAAAAGTTCACAGCAGTGGGACGTTAACTCTGAAAATTGCTGATGTTCATTTTTCTCTTTCCTTAATGGAACTGAAAGTTTCATATCAGCATGTTTCATTAAGACCCCAAACAGATTCAAAGAATGTGCTATATCTCTAGGTCTATTATAGCTGCCATTCCAAACAAAATATGTATGACTTCTACGATTCACTAAGCACAAGTATGTAGTAATCTGCCCTTTAATGGCCTCTCAAAATGACAGACGGAATGGCTTTGTGAAGGTCAAGTCTGATTTAAATTGTTGATGAATTAGTAGCTAATTCTACGTGATTGAATATTAATATGGAACAGTGATAAGTAAGGCATTTTAAATCTTAATGAGCACTTTAATGAATAGGACAAAATGTTTTTCTTTTCAACTCACGTAAAAGTTTAAAGCGACTAACATAATGACAATTTGTTAATTTTTGATTCTGTATTTTCCTTTAAAAGTTCATGTGGTTAACATATAAAGGATATTGGGTTTTTCTTTTCTCAAGTTTCTGGTACTGTACATTTGATGATCTGTCAAATTGATGTAATCAAATGGCCAAGGCAGTTTTATATAAATTACTAATAAATGTAGAGATAAAAAAAAACAAAAAAACAATTAACATCTTCTAAACTACACCCACTGAGATAAGCATACCAATTAGAAATTTCATCATTCCTACCGTTCATTTTATGTTGAATACTGAGTTTTATTGCCAAATACCTGACAGTCAGATTGGAAACAAGCCACAACTGTCAACGTGTAACAGCTCTGGCTATGTAAATCTGTTACATTGTGATGTTTCTCATGAAAATTTAATGAAGAATGTGCATTCAAAGGAGTTCTGTGCAAAAGGGGGATGGATAGAATTTAATTACCCTTATTAAAAATAAGAAAGGCGCTCTCTTTACATTCTCCGTGTGATTAGGATGCAAGAATCATTATCTTTGTTGTGCACTGTGTCTATGGAAAGGGAGCTCTGGAGTGTTCTTTAAGAGCCAAGAAGCAAAAGAAAGGTCATGCAGACGTTTTAGACTGCTTTCCATAGGGCACAAGTCGGTTTTATCGGTGCTCCCCAAGGTGAGGTCTTCATTTCTTATAAATGGTTATTCTAAATTTCTATGGTAAGAGCCTTTAGTAAGTGGCTCAACAATCTCAAGTCTTTGACACTTGCCACTGATGGGTATATAGAATATTGGCATGGTTTTCTAGAGACACAAACTTGTTGAAGAACAGTAATGACTGGTAGAGCGGTGTTCATGCATGCTGGTGTAACTAGTAGTTAGATGCCAGTGGAGGAACTCAGTGCCCTGGGAAGACAGGAACAGCTCAGGAATCCCAAGGTAACTGTTTTATTAACAGAAGTCAGTTGCTTTAAATATGGAAATTGACAATAACAAATTCTAAGAGCTTTTTTAGAAACTCATTTCTAAGAAGTTAGCCATGTAGTTGACTTAAGGGCACTTAAGGTAAATTATTCTATACTTCGAAGCAATCCGGACCAAGGGCTGCCAAGTAAGATGTTTAATAATGTAATGTGTGTGGTGCAGTGGCTTTTGAGCATTTTTCTCCCTAATAGCATTAAAACTAAGCTTTAGATTTACAAATACACTGAATAAAGCTTTAAAGCCATTAAAAAAGAAAAAGCCTGATGAAATTCAAGTGGAGTAGAGTATTAAAAGTAGGACTTCCCTGGTGGCTCAGACGGTAAAGCATCTGTCTACAATGTGGGAGACCTGGGTTGATCCCTAGGTTGGGAAGTTCCCTGGAGAAGGAAATGGCATTAAAAGAATCATACCCTAAATTTCAAAATACTCTTTACCTGATTTGTAATTTTAAAGTTTCCTTGGAGCCTTGAAAAATCATCTTGAAATTCTACTCTTAACCACTGTTTCTGGCACTTGTCCACTGTAGATATGGGTCTGGCTGACAGTGTACGAGCATTCAAATGAACAGAAAGTATTGCTGCTTCCTCAAAAGAGCCATGTCTTTCAACTTAAGTAAAATGTATAATAGCTCATCGAAGTTAACTCTTTTTTAGTCTCTGGCTATGGGACAGGAAAATATTCTCTTGTGAATCCATGTGTCAAACCCAACTGCTTCAGCAACTTTTTTTGGACTTTTCGTAGATCACACTGTAGGACAGCTAGAGTCTACTTTTCCCCGTTAACTGCTGATTTTCTCTTATAGTCACCCAGGTCTAATGTTCAGGACACTATCCATTTCTTGGGAGCTTTATTCTTGAGTAGTATTTTGACATTCTTTTACCATTCACAATCAAAATCTCCCTCCCTTGCTCTGAACTATTCCCTCTGATGAACTCTCCACCATAAATAGTTTTGTACTACGTGTAGTAGAAACCTTTATAATCACTGTGATGTAGTCATATTTAGGCTTGGGAATCACAGATTTCTCAAACTCTGTTAATTCAGACTAGCTTTATGGGAAGGGATTTGGATACAACTGAGGCATGGAGAAATTTGTGTTGTAGAAGTTTAAACTGAGGAGATGAATTGGATTTCCTGGTGGCTCAGACAGTAAAGAATCTGCCTACAATGCTGGAGACCCTGGTTTGATCCCTGGGTCAGGAAGATCCCCTGGAGAAGGGAATGACTACCCACACCAGTATTCTTGCCTGGAGAATTCTATGGTCAGAGGAGCATGATGGACTATATAGTCCATGGTGTCACAAAGAGTCAGACACGACTAAGCAAATATACATATATTTAAACTAAACAGTATTTAAAAAACACAAGACAGTGCATCTAGGTACTTACTACTACAGTTAATCTGAGGAGGAAAAGATTAAGTCTGTTTGAGTGAGTTTTGAAAAGCTTTATAATGAAGAAGATTTTGATTGTGTGGCTTTCTCAAGACACAGATGGAGTACTCATTGGATATGATTTGTATAAAGAATGGTGATAATTTCAGTGTGGGCAGAAGAAATGTTTCCTCTGAGGAAGGTTATCCATGAGAGGTTAAGAAAAATGGGCCATGATTTTAAAAGACTTCACTAGCCAGATTTCGCAGATTTGATTTACCCGTTAAGTATTGGCAAGTCACTCCAGTATTCTTGCCTGGAGAATCCCATGGATGGAGGAGCCTGGTGTGCTACAGTCCACGGGGTCACAGAAAGTCGGACACGACTGAGCGACTTCACTTTCACTTTCTTTCACTTTAAGCATTGAGACAGTAGAGAACACATAGATTTGATCAGCAAGGCAGTGGAGTCATCAAAATGTAACCTTATTCCAGAAATTGTCGGGGACATCCAAGTGGAAGGTAGGTATCATGTCTGATTGTTTTCATTTGTCTCATGGTTGTGCTTTTGAGTCATTTGTAATTGGTGGCTAATGACATTTCATCAAAGGTCATGAGAAAGTGATGATTACATTAACTCTGGGGTCCAATTGAAAGTCAAAATGTTTCATAATAGTCTTCAAACAGCCAGATTCTAATGCAAATATTATTGCCCATACAACTAAAATGCCTTCAGTGCCTCAACAGAATATACCTTTCTAACACTGACTGGAAGAACTGGTCATATAGGATATCAATGTGGGTCTTGCTTGAGGGACTTAAGAGGAGTTTAGTTTCTCAAGATCTAAGATATGGAGAAGTTTTGATTAGGGATAGGGAAATGGCAACCCAGTCCAGTATCCCTGCCTGGAAAATCCCATGAACAGAGGAACCTATTGGGCTACAATCCACGGGGTCACAAAGAGTCGGCACGACTTAGTGACTGAGCATGCATGCAAGGGAGAAATGAACTTTGGATGAGTTGAAGATTCAAAATTGACCCATTTCAACTTTTCAAAGACTTAAAATGATTCAGGACTTTGGAATGGAGGAAGGTATTCTCTCACCCTAAGGAATGGATGTTTCCATGTTGCACTCTTGAGTTGCTGTTGTTCTTTTCTTCTTTTGTAAGGGAAACTTTCAGATACTTTTCTGACAAATTAAAACTCTCTACAGAGGAATTAATTCAAGTTGAACCTGTACTTGGGTAAAAAAAAAAAAAAAAAAACATAGAATTTTTCTTGAAAGTTAAAAGAAAACCGTGAGAGACTAAAATAGGAATAGCTTAGTCCAGCTAACCTGCTTGTTCTCCATGCCCTCCTAAAACTAGCTGTGCTACATCAGTGATTTCCCCTCAAGGAAAAGTTTCCTTCTGAATATTTGTACTTCTGATGTGCCTTTCTTTCTGGCCAACTTGACTTTCCTTTAAGAATTTTCCACATTTTGTTGTGATCCACACAGTCAGAGGCTTTGGCATAATCAATAAAGCAGAAAAAGATGTTTTTCTGGAACTCTCTTGACCTGCGTCTTGAGAAATCTGTATGCAGATCAGGAAGCAACAGCTAGAATTGGACATGGAACAACAGACTGGTTCCATGTAGGGAAAGGAGTACATCAAGGCTGTATATTGTCACCCTGCTTATTTAACTTAGATGCAGAGTACATCATGAGAAACCCTGGGCTGGAAGAAGCATGAGCTGGAATCAAGATTGCCAGGAGAAATATCAATAACCTCAGATATGTAGATGACACCACCATTATGGCAGAAAGTGAAGAAGAATGGAAGAGCCTCTTGGTGAAAGTGAAAGAGGAGAGTGAAAAAGTTGGCCTAAAACTCAACAATGAATGAGATGGTTGCATGGCATCACCGATTCAATGGACATGAATTTAAGTAAACTCCAGGAGTTAGTAATGGACAGGGATGCCTGGCGTGCTGCAGTCCATGGGGTCTCAAAGAGTCAGACACGACTGAGCTGATACTGATTCTGACTTTCCTAACGGCTCATTTCATAGCTTTCTTTTGGTGCTCACTGACCTCCTCAGGCACACGTTGTGTAATGACTGCTTCCGTGCTGCCAAAGAACTTGCTTCATCTCCTGGTCGTGGTTTTTAATCACATGTTTGAGCTATTAGGTTTTCGGCCTCTTCCTGGCCTACACTCCTCTTGCCNAATCAAGATTGCCAGGAGAAATATCAATAACCTCAGATATGTAGATGACACCACCATTATGGCAGAAAGTGAAGAAGAATGGAAGAGCCTCTTGGTGAAAGTGAAAGAGGAGAGTGAAAAAGTTGGCCTAAAACTCAACAATGAATGAGATGGTTGCATGGCATCACCGATTCAATGGACATGAATTTAAGTAAACTCCAGGAGTTAGTAATGGACAGGGATGCCTGGCGTGCTGCAGTCCATGGGGTCTCAAAGAGTCAGACACGACTGAGCTGATACTGATTCTGACTTTCCTAACGGCTCATTTCATAGCTTTCTTTTGGTGCTCACTGACCTCCTCAGGCACACGTTGTGTAATGACTGCTTCCATGCTGCCAGAGAACTTGCTTCATCTCCTGGTCGTGGTTTTTAATCACATGTTTGAGCTATTAGGTTTTCGGCCTCTTCCTGGCCTACACTCCTCTTGCCAGGAATAACACTGTTATCATACACTAACATAACAGTACAATGCTACTTGGATTGTCTTCGTTTTTCAACAAATGCTAAGTAATGGGAAAGGTGAACAGTCAGTACCTCTTGAATCTTGGGTATCTGCCTTCATGACATGTTTGTATCACCTTTTGTCTTGCAGAGGATCAAATTCCCCGGGGCTTCCCTACTATTGATATGGGCCCACAGCTGAAGGTGGTTGAGCGTACACGCACCGCCACCATGCTTTGTGCAGCCAGTGGGAATCCGGATCCAGAAATCACTTGGTTCAAAGATTTCTTACCCGTCGACACAAGCAACAACAATGGCCGTATTAAGCAGTTACGATCAGGTAGGGTCTTGTTACTGTTTCCATGATCTCCTAGAGAATTTTAATTTTTCTTTTTAATTTTCTCTCTATTTTTATTTTCATTTTATTTATTTTTATTTTTTAGGTATTAATTTTTCTCCCTCTTCTCTTTCTCTGTTATTTAATGTGTTGTCCACGTCTGTGATGTCATAGCCTGTTTCAGTCTGTCTTTCTTCTCTTCTCTGTGTTTTGCAGCTTCTGTTTAATCCACATTGCTCACTGCTGTGACTGTATTTTTGATAATTTATCTTTTAGTTTACTGCTCTTCTGCAGTATTTGATGGATTCATTTTCTCCTGTTTCTTTCTTATTTCTCTGTTTTCTTTTGAAACAAATTTATTTCAACATTGGACTTCATTCGAAACTTGCAAGGAGTTCCAATGGTTATATCCATTAAAAATCAAAAATGTTCATATTAAACACTAAAATGGTTCCGTTTTATTAAAGTGTGTTTCTCTGTCTTCTCTACATTTTAACTCATCAAACTACCAACGTTTAGTAAGTTTGGGCACATCTACTTTCTTTTCACGAATACATAAAACACAGAAGTGTTATCTCATAAGTATCCAGATGTATTTTTTATAAAGTCCTTTACAAAGTACCAATGGAAGGAGGGGATTTTTATTAATCTTATTATAATATTATTATGAGTGAGTATTTTCTACACATTTGCCACAGTAGTGTGCGCCCACACTAAAGATTTTTAAACCCTCCAGTGACTGGATCTACAGAAGTCTGCTTTTGATTGGTGTAGACTCCAGCTTTTGCTTCTCTCTCTCTCTTCCTCTCTCTCTCTCTTGCTACCTGTTGCCCTTTCTCCCTCTCCCATCCTCCCCCCAAGTTTATTCATTTGCTCTCTTTAGACTAAAAGTAGAGATAATTCTAAATCTGTTAATTTTTAGAGCCTGTCCCTAGGTTAATTTCACAGGGATGTATACTAGTAAGCTGTTTATTTTGGCATGGGTAGTACTATTGATAATATAATTCTAAGTTGTTTAACTGCCTGTCTTCCCAGAATTCTCAGCTTTTGACCTGTCCTGTGATGTTAAAGCGTCTTGTTAACTGCCTCTTTTGCTTGTTGTCAGCAGAACTGTGTAGATTAGCATTCTGTTATTGTAAATAAAGAATTATTCACCTGTAACATAGATGATTTAGTATATAAAGCTTTAACTCTGAAAAATTTGTACCAAATTATAAGGAATATAATAATATTTTTATGCTGTCTTTCTTCTCTCCGTATTTAAATCTCCAGAATCTATTGGTAAGTGCTTAGTTCTGAAGCGCACTTCACCCCCACTAATTTCCATATTCAGATTACTATTATTATTATTAATAAAATGCATGGCATGCATTTTACTAACTGTCAGTGTAGACACAAGATTTCCTTAGTGGCGTGCACATTCACACATCCACGGAACTGTTGTTGTAAGAACACTATGTAGAAGAATAAAATAATACACAAGTTATATCACACAAATGTAGCAATGTAAGTAGTGTAAGATATATCCAATGAACAGTGTTTGTTTCCAGTTAGTCTTTAGTATTTCCTATAACAGTATATATATATGCATATCTATATATATACTTAAATAGATTAGCCAGTATTTCCCCCCAGTTATGTCTTTAAAATATTGTTTAGTTCTTTTTTTTTAAGAGTATGAGGCATATAAGTATAATTCTAACCCTGTATAATCCCAGACCTAAGAATTCATTTGCTACTCTGATAAAGGCAATGCTGCCTATTGTGGTCTTTGCCCTCTGTGGTATAATGCAACTTGCTTTTATGATCTAATAATACTATCTAATATATTCCTGTTTTACCAGTAGAGTAATTCAAGTTTCTTTAAGACCTTATTTAATTCTGTAAATCTAATTTAATTCTTCTCCCCAGCCCTAGCCTCCTTCTTCTCGTACTAATGCTTCTTCTTTCTAATCTTATTTGCATTCATATTATCCACCCAGGTGGTACACCAATAAGAGGTAAGAGTGCTGAACTAACGTTCACAGAATGATCTTGCTCATTCTTTCTGTCCTTTCATCACTCTCATCTTTGTCCTGTTTTCAAAATCATTCCAATAATGTCCATCAACTTTATAATTTTCCTTTGTACTGTTTGATTATGATTGGTGACTCTCATCTTGTGAGTTTTTCTTTTCTTTTTCCTTTTTCTCTTTGTTTTGTTCATTTCTTTCTTTATGAAAATGATTCTTTAAGTTGTGATATGCTTCAAAGAAAGCATATCCAGGTCTTTAGACCACAGACCAGTCACAGCGTACCATCTGTCCCTCTTTTTTTCTTTTCTTCTTCTTCCTTTTTCCTTTTTTTCTTTTTCTTTTTTCTTCTTTTTCCTTTTTTTTTGTCCAACTGGAGAAAAAAAAAAAAGATCATTTTTTTTCTTCCTTAGCTGTTCTTGTTCTGGACCAAAGTCAAGATGGTCTGGAGAACAGTGGCAGACATGCAGAAGACAGCCTGGAACACCTGCTTTTTGTCTTTATCTTTCAGAAGGTTTTTGCTTTTGTTCTTCAATTCTTTTTTCTCTTACTGTCTTAAAAGTCAAAGAATGACTCCCCCTTCCACCTGATCACACTCGCCTGCAACGTGACAACAGTGCTTTTTTCCCCTCCCACTTCTTTTTTTTCTTGGATTACCCGCCTCTGGATTTTTCGAACTTCTGTCCTTCAGGCTCTGGAGACAAAAGGTGCTGAGTATTCTTGGNTACTTCACTCTGTGACAACAGTGCTTTTTTCCCCTCCCACTTCTTTTTTTTCTTGGATTACCCGCCTCTGGATTTTTCGAACTTCTGTCCTTCAGGCTCTGGAGACAAAAGGTGCTGAGTATTCTTGGTGGTATGTGGTATTGATGGTTTTTCAGACTTTGACTCAGTGTGCATTTCTTTCATGATTCTTGTTTTGCATTTTTCTTGGGGTTTTGTGACACCACACTGCTAATCCCACTGGTGGATTTTGATGGGTGTCTTAGGGGATCCGTCTCGGGGTCCTCGAGCAGTGGTTGGTTGGCTCTCCGGGCTGGCGTAGGCCGTGCTTTTTAACTTTTTTAAAACCTTCTAATTCAATTACTCTTTGTTTTTCAGCAAATGTAATAAATGATTGTAAGTCGTGGCAAACTGGTCTTTCTTTTCTTAAAAAATCTGCATGTCTTAAGGGAGTTTTGTTTCTTTAAGTAATATTTTCATGATATCTAATGACTAATTTTAATTTTTNACCTTCTAATTCAATTACTCTTTGTTTTTCAGCAAACGTAATAAATGATTGTAAGTCGTGGCAAACTGGTCTTTCTTTTCTTAAAAAATCTGCATGTCTTAAGGGAGTTTTGTTTCTTTAAGTAATATTTTCATGATATCTAATGACTAATTTTAATTTTTTTTGCTTCATGCAGCCTTTTTTGTGCTTGCTGCGTATTTTTGGCTTTCTTCAGCAGAAGACTTTCTTGAAAACCCGGCCTGGTTTTTTTTGAGAGTACCTCTCTTTTGCGCCACTTTTGCTACCAAAATGAAACAAAACAAAAACCAAAAAATTAATCTTTTGTTTGATTTAAAAGCCATACTTCCTTGAAGCAGTCTCACCCATCTTCATTTTATTAGTCTAGGAAATAAGCGTATTAATTATGAGTAGAATTCTTGCTTGGGAAAAGATAAGTTTTTATTATGCTAGCGTTGATGATGTAAAAAAATTAAAAAAAAAGAAGAAATAATCTCTGTATGTTTTTCTCATCGCATCATTTCTGTCTGTGCACCTTGGCAAGAGATTGAATCGACGTTGAGCGGATCTTCCTTTGCAGGGCTTTTCATATTGTTAAGAGGTTTAGCTTTCTGCTCTGAGAAAGCTTTCTCTGACCATCTCTTTGGCAATATATTTTATATCCATGCAGGAGCCCTTCAGATTGAACAGAGCGAAGAATCTGACCAAGGAAAATATGAGTGTGTTGCTACCAACAGCGCGGGCACTCGCTATTCTGCCCCTGCCAATTTATATGTCAGAGGTAGGAATGACGTAACTGTGGCATCGCGTGTTCATTCAGGCTCAGGGGGAATTGAGATATCCACAGGGTCTGTGTGACTATGTCAGGATTTAATCAGCTTGATGTGCTAATAATGACAGTAGCTGAAGCATTTTAGTGGGTAGAGAATTAAATAGTTTAAATATGTGGTTTTAAAAAAAAAAGGTGGACCACTCTTGAGTAAAATCTATCCTGAGGCTTGAAGTTTGTAAGTATCTGTACATTTTGACATCTTGATTATTACTTTAAGTGCATTGATTGGACTATGTTTTGCATTGGTTTGAGGTTTTCTTTTCCTTCTCCTTTTTTTCTGTTGCTGTGACTCTTCTGTTTCCTTATCAAACCCTGAGATAATTGCTTGGTGTGCCACTAATCAGTTCTCTGTGCAGCTCCAAGCATAAAGGTGTTTATGTCTTTATGACCTCTGCTGCAGAGCTGTAAGGATATAACTGCTAATCTATTTTGAAAAAAAAAGAAATAAGTGCTACATGCAAGTAGCACAGTTGTATTGTCTTCTTCCTTTTTATACTTATTTTTAAACACATAGTTTATCATGTGCATATGCCTAT
>SJYV01014723.1:629174-631674 GCA_006410875.1 Neotragus pygmaeus
GTGCTACATGCAAGTAGCACAGTTGTATTGTCTTCTTCCTTTTTATACTTATTTTTAAACACATAGTTTATCATGTGCATATGCCTATGCATATGTGTGTATATATATATTTATACACACACACAAGGTTTTTTTTTAATTATTCACTTTCTGAAAAGTTTAATCTCTTGATTGCCAGGGAACAGTGATTGTATTTTAAATCATGATATCATTGTCCTTGGGAGAATGAGTGAAGATACATCCATATTTTCTTAAAAGTAATAGAAATGATTAAATTTTGAGCTTATGAATGGCTGTTCCTTTCATTTCAACTAGAAAGAAATACTTCATCTTCCCTGGAGTTCTCAAAGCTGCTTCCTGTACTTTTATTGTCCAATGAAAGTGCTCTTATTCCTGATCTCCATGCCTATGAATAACCACAAAAGGTGTGGGTGGCGGGTGGGGATATATAAAAGACAGGAAAGGCTCTAAGTTACAATAAAATGAGTTCCCTTAGGAAAATATCTAGCTTGATTTTGAAATTTTTGTTTGAGTTAATTTTGTTTCCTTGGGGATGTTTTTCTCTCTTGTCATTCTCTGGAGTCTGGGGTGGGAGAATATGAAGAAAAACTATTTCTTCTCCAAATTCTTTGAAAGCCCCTTGATCCTTTTTCTCACAGTGGTGACCTCCTTTGCTGCATGAGGCATGTGTACCTTCTTCAATGGAAAAATTTCAAAATGATGCTAGCTATTCTTTCTAATACTGTTGTGTTAGTCCTTGAAGTGTTGCTAACGTTTTCAGCTGAGGTAGGAAAGATTAAATAAATCAGATAAAGATGTTCAAGTAGCAGTTGAAAGCCTTGATATGGCCTTTTTACTCTCTCTGTGTTTCCCTTGTTTTTCTCCTTTCCTCATTTCATTGTGTTCTGCATCAAACCCCCTACATCCCTCAGAGCTGCGAGAAGGTTGGTGTGTTTTTTACTTTTTACCCACCTTACAAAACTATTAATTAAACCAATAACAAAGAATACAAATGAAATGAATGTAGCTGCATTGTGGTCTTCTTTTGGTTAATGGTATGTTCTAGCAGAGAATGCCCTTGGCCATGGCTTCCGGTGCTTGCTGGTGGCTCCTAACTGTGGTGCATGATGGGAGAGATTGAACCTGGGTGCATGGTAATGGGTAACACTTAACTTATCAGGTCCGGTGAACTTGGTCAGTGTTCCTGCTTTCCTTCCTGCTCCACTTTTCCCGTTTCCTGCCCCACGTTTAATTTCTGTCTCACAAAGATGCCTGCTGCCCATAGAATGACTTTGTAGTGGTTCCGCTAATCCCAAGCATGAAGACTAAACTCTCCTCCATTTTTCTTGACATGTTATTTGATACCTCAGAGTCTACACTGGCTCCTGTCTGCTTTGTGTAACCTGTGAATTGGCTGCAGGAGGCATGCCTAGCCCTCTCTTTTCTTCTCCTATGCCTGTCATTCACCCGTGAGGCCATTGCAGCAAGCCCTCTCAAATCCATGGAGGTTTCTCTCATTCTGAAGGACAGCCAAAAAGTTGACAGACAGAATGATTTACTTACTATCTTGGGGTTATGTGGTTGTTTGTTTATTAACATTTATAATTTTAATAATCACTTGATTATCCATATTTAAGGTATGCTCTAAATGATTACCTCTTAACCTAAAATGCTCATGGTATAATGTTTTGCCAATAAAAGCCCAAGATGAATCCTATTGTCTCTTACCCTCTCCTTGTATCATGTTTGAGACACATGTAGTTAAACATACATAAACGTACAGATTATCTGAAGCAGGAACACTGAACTGTAATTGCTTGTTTTCTTCTGTGTTGTATTGCTTTAATATGATCTATTGTCTTCATGTCATGTCACACTGTATTGTTTAGATCCATTGTCCCTCAATTTGAATGTAGGCATAAAAAGCCTCCGACTAGATTTTTGTGTCATCACCTATATTATTTTATCTTAGATATGAACTGAATGTGAACTCCCCAGCTCCCTTCCTGAATTTGCAATCTATACCTTTGACAACCTGCCTTCGTCTAATATCTTCTTCCTTTTAATCCTACTATCCTCCCCTAAATCTCTGTCTTAGTCACTGTACTTATCCCTCATCCCTTTGCGTTTAGTTCTTCCCCTGTTATTTCCTTTGCTGCCATTGCTCCTGGATGCCAGCCATTCTCCCGTCATCCTAAGCATGGCCCTCAGATTCACCTTGTGCATGCCTTGCATGTCCCAATCCAGTATCTCTACTGGCATTGGCTTTGTTTCTTCCATGACTATAAATTGATATGTGTATATATTTCTGTGTCTGTTCTGGTGTTAGTGTGAGGTCTTGAGGCTGCATCTCCTCTGAGTCTGAAAGCAAATAAATTGCATTTTCAGTGTACTCTAGATGATGTTTTCCAGGACTGGGATGTGACATTGTGGTCCCACACATGCATTCACATCACCTGGAAGAGCACAGCACTGAAGTTGGTTTTGATACTCAACATAA
>SJYV01014723.1:636674-692570 GCA_006410875.1 Neotragus pygmaeus
GTGTTTATCTTATGCATGATGTTTGTGTATTGTTAGTTTGTAGATAGTTTTTTTGTGGGGCCCTTGTAGGTCTGAATCAACTTTTGTATGAATGTGTCTAAGATATCAATGACTAAAATAATTTTTTCTGTGTATACACATACCATACTTGTATGGTGTGTATTATCCACAGTTTTACATGTTTTGTTTTTGGACAGTCCACAATATGTTTCAATATGTGTCTGTACAGTGCATGTCATGTGTTGAATCAGGCTGCTTTTTCTTGCCTTGTATATTTTATCATCTTCCTTTGTGTTTTGTTCCAGTTCGCCGTGTTCCACCAAGATTCTCTATCCCACCCACTAATCATGAGATCATGCCAGGTGGAAGTGTTAATATCACCTGTGTGGCTGTGGGGTCACCAATGCCTTATGTGAAGTGGATGTTGGGGGCAGAAGATCTGACACCTGAAGATGATATGCCAATAGGAAGAAATGTCCTAGAACTGAATGATGTAAGACAGTCAGCAAATTACACCTGTGTTGCTATGTCAACACTAGGTGTCATTGAAGCAATAGCACAGATCACTGTCAAAGGTATGCTCAGTAGTTCATGCTTGGAGGATCTGGGTGCCCTCACATCAACTGACTATAGCCTCTACAAAGTCTGTTCTTGAAATCCTAAAATGAATCAGTTCATTGGGAAGTGTTTCACATAGTCTTATTTGTGGTATCATGTTAGATACACACATCTAGGTAGGCAAATTCTCTCTTAAAAGTATTGACAACCGAAGTCATGATAATTTTCAAAATATTTAAGTGGTAGCCAGGCTCAGACACTAACAGGGCAGGATGAGGAATGCTCAACATGCTAAGCCGGAATGGTCGGGATCTTGTGTATAGGTCTTATATTCATCCAGAACCTTGAGAAGAGGTAAATGACAGAAAAATCCAGGTAAGTGTTAATGCTCAAAATCCCAGAAGACAAAAAAAATAGAGTTGAAATCAACATGGTCTAATAATAGATGCTTTAAATTTTTGATAGACCTTGCCATTAAAATGCAAAATGCAATTGTGATTATATTCTGTTTTAGCTTCATCTCTCACCTTGTGTAGGTGAAGTGCTCAACAATTTTTTTTTTTTTTGAAATAAGGGTACTGACTATAACCAAAGAATTATATGCCTTGGTTACTTTTGAATCAAAGGAGGGGAAATGAATATGTGAGGGAACCAGCTGTTTTTACACAGTATTTATAGAATTTTAGAAAACTTTCCTAAAATGAGTCAGTATGAGAGTAACTTTAGATTTCTGCAAATGTCTGGAACTATTGCAAAATGAACACAAATTATCTTCCCCTTCTAGGAATTGTGACCCTAAAAAAAATAATGGGCCACACATAATCAGTGCCATACCTTTGACCAAATATATATATATACTTACTATATACCATATAAAAGCAATAATGTGACATAAGAACAAGGTACACACAGTTTTCAATATTTCATCATTTAAAATATTAAGAGTAATGTTTCATTACATATAATTACTGTACTAAGCATACTATTACAGACACAAAACCTGTACTGTATAATCAGCATCACAGTGAAACTGAGAGTATCTGTTAAATATCAGTAAACACACACTTTTAATTAGGAATATTTTTACTTGCCTCAAGAATACAGAAAAGCATCTAGGGAAAATTCAGATTATCCGCTTTCTTGCAAAATGCCAGACCAGAATATTTAAACAAATGTTTTTTTATTATTATTTTCCATAAAATCCCTTGGCCAAATATTATCATTCCATGGTTCTTAGAGTCGTATGCAAATATTGAATCACCTTCCCCATACTAACCATGTCAGCTTTAAATATTTGAAGATTTACTAAAGACCTTCAGGAATGCAAAAGCAGGAGTCACATTAAACTAATATCTTGTTCAATGTCTTATCTTTGTTTTCCTGACTCTTGCTACTTCCCTAACCCACCTCCTCCTCCAACATAAATAATAAAACATGAGGGTGAAACTTGATGGCAAAAAGTGAATTGAAACTAAAAGCACCTTAGAGAAAGGACTCATTTATTCAGGTAGTCATTTCACAATGCTTCTTAAAAACATACTCAGGTCCAGACAAGTGTTCTAGGTATTGTTGGTGTAACAGTGATTAAGTATAAGTTTGTTATTCTTCAAGAGTTANAAAGCACCTTAGAGAAAGGACTCATTTATTCAGGTAGTCATTTCACAATGCTTCTTAAAAACATACTCAGGTCCAGACAAGTGTTCTAGGTATTGTTGGTGTAACAGTGATTAAGTATAAGTTTGTTATTCTTCAAGAGTTACCATTGTAAGGAGTGTTGTATTTTCTTTAAGTTGAAAAGGAAGGAAGAGTACTAAAGAGCTGTTTATACGAGTGTTACTTTCTGAGTTTTCTCTAAAAAAATCAACTTGTGAAATTCTCCTTTTTCCCTAACATCATACCTTTCTGAATCACTGTCCAGGTGAGGTGCTTGAATATGAGGCCACTGGCGTAGATGGCTTTTATTCTTAGTTAGTAGCATTTTGAGTTGTGCTTTTTTTCTAAAAAAAAAAAAAGAACATGATTTCTAAAATATGAATTTAATTGAAATGTTTTTCATGTAGCTATAATATGATATTACTGATATTGGATATAGAATATATATTATGACAACAAAATATTTTAAAAAGAGATTTCTGGATAGGCTTTAATTTAGTTCCTTCAGCATATTTTGAATATTAAGTAAAAAAGCATGAATTTGAAATTATTATTCTTCATCAACCTTAAAATTATTGGTTAGATAATTTAATTAAAAAATTATAATACTGTTGTCTATATACATCTTGAAAACATAATGAATACTCTTATAGCAATTGAATACCATTTCATTATATTTAAAATTTTGCTCTTTTCAATGTTTATTAGTATTTAGTTGTATCATTTTTTTGAAGTGAGACTCTCATTGGCCAAACTTTTGGTTATGATAATTGTAATAACTGGAACCACTGTTTTCTCAGGGTGCCAGATACATTCTAAGAGTATTACTGGATTAGCTCATTAATCTTCACCACAAACTCATGAAATACAGTTACCCAACTGTACAATTCCAATAATACATTTTTTCCTATTTTTCACATGAGAAAACTGAAGCAAACTGAAATTAAGCAATGTATCCAGAATCTCATAGATAATAAGCTGTGAATTTCGTTATCAGCCCCAAAATGCAATGCTATATAATACACTTCTAGTCACCTGGGGTTTGCCACCTGTGCATGTCTTACTGTACATCCTGGCCACTTAGAAAACTGTACTTTGCTATGATTTCATCTAATTAAATCTTCGCTAGATATATAATGTCATCACTCTAATACTAGAGTTATGGAATCTTGTGATTTCTTAAAGATGATGGGTGTTCATGGCCTTTTTTCTCCCTCAAGCCTTACCCAAACCTCCAGGAACGCCTGTCGTGACTGAGAGCACAGCTACAAGCATCACGCTGACATGGGACTCTGGGAACCCCGAGCCAGTCTCTTACTACATCATCCAGCATAAACCTAAAAATGCTGAGGAACCTTACAAAGAAATTGATGGAGTGGCAACGACACGCTACAGTGTCGCCGGACTAAGCCCCTACTCGGATTATGAGTTCAGGGTCGTTGCTGTCAACAACATCGGGCGGGGGCCTCCCAGTGAGCCCGTGCTGACGCAGACCTCAGAGCAAGCACCGTCCAGTGCCCCGCGGGATGTCCAGGCGCGGATGCTGAGTTCAACCACCATTTTGGTACAGTGGAAGGAGCCTGAAGAACCAAATGGACAGATTCAAGGATACAGAGTTTATTATACAATGGATCCCACTCAGCATGTCAACAACTGGATGAAACACAATGTAGCTGACAGCCAAATCACTACTATAGGCAACTTAGTGCCCCAGAAAACCTATTCTGTCAAAGTTCTGGCTTTTACCTCAATTGGAGATGGTCCTCTTTCAAGTGACATTCAAGTCATTACTCAGACAGGAGGTAGGTCTGCTTCTGAATGGGGAGTAGGGTAGAGAAGAGTTGGTGCGAAGAAATGGCAGGGGCAAGAACGAAGAATGAAGATAGTAGACGGTTTAGTTTTTGAGATTTAGAGCTTCTAAGTAAGGAGTTAAGGCATGTGAAAAGGAACAGGCATGGACACAGAAAGACTATAAATAATACAGTCTTTTGAAAAGAGGATGTATTTAACATCTTTTTGATTTGAAATATGGTTGCTGTACAATATTACATTACATAGGTTTCAAGTGTACAGTGATTCACAATTTTTAAAGGTAATGCTCCATTTATGGTTATTATAAAATACTGGCTAAATATTCTCCATGTTGTGTGATATATCTTTATAGCTTATACCTAATAGTCTGTAACTCTTATTTTCCTACCCCTATATGTAGCATCCTTTCTTCTTATATCCAAATGACTTGAAGACTTTCTGCAGGAGATGGATGAATGCATCCACCATGCAGTATTTAGAGAATAGAAGAACCATGCTTCTTTATATTAGCAACTCTGATAGAATAGTCCCAAAATTTAATCTTTGGAGGAGTAGATAATTCAAGATAAAGTTAGAACTAAAACCATTTGTCAGGAGGCCTTGGATATTTAAATGGCTTATATTTGCCAGGAAGCAGCTTGCTTAAAAATTAATATTCTGTTAATGTTTTTAATTTTTTTTTTCTTTGTATGGGCTCATGGGTAAAGACAGTTACCAATATCTGAAATCAAACTTTGGGGCCTTATTCACCCATTTTACTGGATGTTAGAGCAGACACCAGTGATTTTATGAAGAAAAACTTGGCCCTTCTAGTAGTTTTATTTTTATAAGAGGATATCATATTCCTGTGGTCTTAGATTCAAATTGATCAGTTCGTCATGGAATGAGTTTTGCCTGGGAAATCCCAAGGGCTGAGGAGCCTGGTGGGCTGCAGTCCAAATGGTTGGGCATGACTGAGCATGCACACACATACACGGCAATAAGCCATAGTGGGTTTCTTTTTAAGTTTATTCTTAAATATCTGAGAACTGTTCATGTGACTGTTTATTTTGTTGGAGCCTCTTAAACGTGTTATTGGGACTTCCTGGTGTCTCAGATGGTAAACAATCTGCCTGCATTCTGGGAGACCTGGGTTCAATCCCTGGATCAGGAAGATCCCCTGGAGATGGAAGTGGCAACTCACTCCAGTATTCTTGCCTGGAGAACCCCATGGACAAAGGAGCCTGATGGGCTACAATCCATGGGATCACAAAGAGTTAGACACAACTGAGTGACTGACACTTTCAAACCTGCATTAATCTGTGATTGTCTTGGCGGCATGCCATGGGTTTGTTCTGAAAATCCACATATGGACCATATAATTGGAGATCGTGTCTGTAATCTGTAGTCATAGCTCATGGGTAATCCTGAGAATTATTACATTTTCTCAGCTGTCAAAAGTCGAAAAACTTATGTTTAACCACTGACTTGTTTTTATGTTGTGGACTTTCTGAATCTTGTGGCTGAGCATGTTCGCCTTGGCTACTAGAAATCTAATTATAGCTCTCCTACCTTTATTTTCATACTGTTATTTGGTTCTTATTGGCTTCTTCATGGATTTATCACTAAAATATCAGAAAGATAACTGTAGAAGTATTTTATCATAGTCACACTAAAAATCACCCATATATCTTCCTGATTTGGCTTTTATTGTGTTCACAGTTCTTCTGTGTTTGTTATGTTGTTATGCATGAAAATATTATAGAGTAAGTTTTTTGTAAGTTTCTCATTGAAAAATGTAGAAATCAGTGAATCTCATTCTTTTTCTTGACTGAAAATAGTCAACTGTTGAGATTATTTTTTATTATACTAATCTAGCAGTTAAATAACCATTAAAGATATAGGAAAGTATATAGGAAGATTATATACCTATACTCCAGTTCTAGGTTTTTAGGTTTTTCAGCTTTTATACTGAAACAAACTCTGATCTTAGAGTAATGTAACCAAGGTTTGAATCCTTAAGTCCCATTTTTAGCTCTATAACCTTTGACAAGTTACTTCGTCTCTCTGAACTTCAATAGAGTATTGTAAAGTAAAATAAAGTTAAATAAATAAATAAATAAATAAATAAATAAGGTAATAACCTCCTTAAAGAGTTTAGGGGTAGTAGGGTTTTTTTGTTTTTGTTTTCATTTTCCTAAGGCTGCTGCACAAAATGCTACTTCCTGGGTGGCTGAAACAACAAAAATGGATCGTCTTTTGTTGTAGTGACTAGAAATTTGAGAACCAAGTGTCAGCAGGCTTGGTTCCCTCTGAGAGCTGTCAGGGAGGTCCTGGGGCTCACTCCTAGCTTTCGGTGGTTTGCTGGTAATCTTGGCTGTTCCTCAGCTTGTAGAAGCATCACTGTGATTTCTGCCTACATTGTTCATGGCCTTCTCCCTGGGTGCATGTTTCTCTGTCCAAATTTCTCTTTTTTATAAGGTATCAGTCATAATGGATTAGGGCCCAACCTAATGATAACATGTAATCCTGATAATGACTAATTACATCTAATATAATGACTGATTATATTTGCAGTAATTTTATTTCCAAATAAGGTCACTTAATAAGGTTCTTGGTATTAGATATTCAACATATGATAATTTTTGTGGGAGACTCTTCAACCCGTAACAAGACTATCAATTAGATAATGGACAGAAATATTTTATAACTTCAGTTGTATATAATCATCATCATCATAACTAACATGCTGGGCAGTCTGCTTCTGAGTGTATTAATTCTTCCTACTCATTTAGATAGATGTGGAATTATCTCAAATAAATTGAGGATCAGTAAAGGTAAAAAGAGTCATAACTTCCTTTGGGTCATAGGTTATTAACTGGATACTCTTAGATTCTTTTTGGAGAAGGCAATGTCACCCCACTCCAGTGCTCTTGCTTGGAAAATCCTAGNAGCAGCAGCAGCTAGATTCTTTTAAGTACCATTATATTTTCTATTACTTTTCAAAATTTTTATTTGGTATGGGGTATAGCTGATTGAGAAGCAATGTTGTGATAGTTTTAGGTGAATGGTGAAGGAACTCTGCCATACCTATACATGTATCCATTCTCCCCCAAACTCCCCTCCCATCCAGGCTGCCTCATATCATTGAGCAGTTTCATGTGCTATGCAGTGTGACCTTGTGGGTTATCCATTTTAAATATAGCAGTGTGTCTGTGTCCATCCGAAGCTCCCCAACTCCCTCCCCTGCTTCCTTACCCCTGTCAAGCGTAGGCTTGTTCTGCAACTCTGTGATCTGTTTCTGTTAGGTCAGTTCATTTGCATTATTTCTTTTTAGGTTCCACATATAAGGGATGTCTTGGGATATTTCTCCTTCTCTGTCTCACTTTCTTCACGTAGTAGGACCTTCTCTAGGTTCATGCATGTTGCTACACATGGAATTACTTCATTCCTTTTATTGGCTGGTTATATTCCATTGTATATATGTACCGTGTCTCTTTATCCATTCCTCTGTCAATGGACTTTTAGGTTGCTTCCATGTCTTGGGTATTGGGTATTGTAAACAGTGCTGCAATGAACACTGCTGTACATATATCTTTTCGGACCTTGTTTTTCTCCAGATACAGGCCCAGGAGTGGAATTGCAAGGTCATATGGCAACTCTGTTTTTAATTTTTTTAAGAAAATTCCATACCATTGCTGTACCAATGTATATTCTACCAGCAGTGTGGGAGGGTTCCCTTTTCTCCACACCTTCCCTGGCATTTACTGTTTGTGAAATTTTTCATGATAGCCATTCTGGCTGCTATGAGGTGATATCTCATTGTGGTTCTGACTTGCATTTCTCTCATAATTAGCAACATGGAACATCTTTTCATGTGCTTGTTGGCCATCTGTATTCTTTGAAGAAATATGTGTTTAGGTCTTCTGCCCATTTTGAGTGGGTTGTTTTGATACTGTTAAGCATCATGAACTATTTGTCAATTTTAGAGACTAGTTCCTTATCCCTTATCCTAATACCAATTGGTGGGTTGTCTTTTTATTTTCTTTTTTGTCTCCTNTTTGAAGAAATATGTGTTTAGGTCTTCTGCCCATTTTGAGTGGGTTGTTTTGATACTGTTAAGCATCATGAACTATTTGTCAATTTTAGAGACTAGTTCCTTATCCCTTATCCTAATACCAATTGGTGGGTTGTCTTTTTATTTTCTTTTTTGTCTCCTTTGCTGAAGCACCATTGTCTTTTAAATTAATAATTTACAAATGTCTTTTTTTTTTTTTTTTGATTCCTACTGAGTTTTTGAACAGAGGCAGGAAATACAGGGTTTCAAGTATTGTATCCAGGAATTAAGTATGATTTAATTCTGAAATATTTGCAGTAGCTATTTGATTATCCCAGGACAGAGGTACACTAAACTATTTAGATA
This sequence comes from Neotragus pygmaeus, assembly GCA_006410875.1. Lineage (NCBI taxonomy): Eukaryota > Metazoa > Chordata > Mammalia > Artiodactyla > Bovidae > Neotragus > Neotragus pygmaeus. Next base: position 645,100 of record SJYV01014723.1, read on the forward strand.
GGAAAAAATATATATATTTATCTAAAAGAAGAAGGAATACCTTTTTATTTGAGGTTATTATACTTGATCACTAAATCTGGTGTTTAATTTTCTAACTACAAATTTTAGCATGAATATCAAAGCATTTCATATTTTTTCTTACGACAGGAGGATTTAGCTAAGAAACCAAATAGTTTCTGAAACTAAATTCAACCAAAACATAAGAATCTTTGAGAATCATGAGTATTCTTAAGAACATGGAATGGCAGACGATAATGCTTTCAGTCACAATTTAATGAAAGATATAGAACTGCTGTTTCAATAGACCATATTTTGATTTTCTGTATTACCAGGGGACATAATGTAACATAAATCATTACTCAGTGAAGGTAATATTGTGATAGGAGCAATTGAGTTAATGTGATCCAGGGACTCTGTACCCAAAAAGAAATCTAGATGAATGGGTCACAGATGCATTAGAATAGCTGTTATCAATTTCTGTTTAACTTTTTTTATATTAAGATATTTCCAAGTACCTTGCATAATAGTTGTGATTTTAATACTCATTGATTGAGAAGATATATAATGACATGATGACTTGTGCCTGCCAAGATCAATAGGCTAAGAAAACCTTCCGAAATGGCACAATGATTTGATCTGTTCTCCAGACTTAATTAACAAAGGCCATTTGATGTTAGTGGACACCTGCCAAATACAGTGATGTTAGTTCTGATATAATTAATGCTGAGATGCTCTTGATTAGCTAAATCATAGAACCACTGCTCAGCAAAACATAAAACCATTATAAAGTATTATTTTAGTTAGATTAAATAAAATTTAAGTTTATGATTATTCTCACTAATATTTTGTCTTTTCCGAACCTAAAAAAATTCACAGATCAGTAATATATCTATATGAACTTCTCAAATATATTTTAATTTTATACCCAGAGAGATATATATTGTATGTCTACTTAATCAGAAAGGTACATTCATTATTTTACCTTTAATTCCCTGACAATAATATTTCTGTTTTTGTTTAAAATCAGACTCTGCAGAAATGTAATTAGAAATAAAGTGAGTTTAAGAGAGAAATTATTAGTTTTGATCTTTTCTAAGAGTACTGTCATACATATTGATATAAATGGAGTTGGTGTGAATTCATAATTTCTAGTAATATAGACACTCAAAATTTTATCTACCTATTGTTGTTGTTCAGTCACTTAATCATGTCCGACTCCTTGCAATGCCATGGATTGCAGCACACCAGACTTCCTGTTCTTTACCATCTCCCAGAGCTGGCTCAAACTCATGTCCATTGAGTTGGTGATGCCATCCATTCATCTCATCCTCTGTCATCCCCATCTCCTCCTACCTTCAATCTTGCCCAGCAAAAGGGTCTTTTATAATGAGTCAGCTCTTTGCCTCAGATAGCCAACCTCTTGGAGCTTCAACTTCAGCGTCAATCCTTCCAGTGAATATCCTGGGTTGATTTCCTTTAGGATTGACTGCTTTGACCTCCTTTTAGTTCAGGGGACTCTCAAGAGTTTTCTCTAACCCCACAGTTCAAAAGCATCAGTTATTCTATGCTCAGCCTTCTTTATGGCCAACTCACATCTGTACATGACTGTTGTTAAAACCATAGCTTTAACTGTAACTATATGGACCTTTGTCAGCAAAGTAATGTCTCTGCTTTTTAATAAGCTGTCCAGGTTTATCGTAGCTTTTCTTCCAAAGAGCAAGCATATTTTAACTTCATGGCTGTAGTCACCCACTACAGTGATTTTTGAGCCCAAGAAAATAAAATCTGTCACTGTTTCCATTGTTTCCCCCTCTATTTGGCCGTAAAGTGATTGGACCAGATGCCATTATCTTAGTTATTTGAATGTTGAGTTTTAAGCCAGCTTTTTCCCTCTCCTCTGTCACTTTCATCAAGAGGCTCTTTAGTTCCTCTTTGCTTTCTGCCATCAGGGTGGTGTCATTGCAAATCTGAGGTTATTGATATTTCTCCCGGCAATCTTGATTCCAGCTTGTGCTTCATCCAGCCCAGCGTTTGGCATGATGTACTCTGCATAGAAGTTAAATAAGCAAGATGACAATGTGCAGGCTTGATGTACTCCTTTCCCAATTTGGAACCAGTTCCTTGTTCCATGTCTGGTTCTAACTGTTGCTTTTGGGCCTGTATACAGGTTTCTCAGGAGTCAGGTAAAGTAGTCTGGTATTCCCATCTCTCTTTAAGAATTTTCCACAGTTTGTTTCGATTCACAAAGTCAAATGTTTTAGTGTATCAATGAAGTAGAAGTAGATTTTTTTTTCTGGAATTCTATTGCTTTTTCTATGATCCAAAAGATGTTGGCAATTTGACCTTGGTTTTCTCTGCCTTTCTAAATCCATCTTGACCATCTGGAAGGTCTCGGTTCACCTACTATTGAGGCCTCACTTGGAAGATGTTGAGCATACTTTGCTAGCCTGTGAAATGAGTGCAACACTGTGGTAGTTTGAACATTCTTTGGCATTGCCTTTCTTTAGGATTGGAATGAAAACTGACCATTTCCAGTCCTGTGGCCACTGATGAGTCTTCCAGATTTGCTCGCATTTTAAGTACAGCACTTTCACAGCATCATCTTTAGGATTTCAAATAGTTCAGCTGGAATCCCATCACCACCACTAGCTTTGTTTGTAATGATGCTTCCTATAGCCCACTTGACTTCACACTCCAGGATGTCTGGCTCTAGGTGTGTGATCACATCATTGTGGTTATCCAGGTCATTAAGATCTTTTTTGTTTAGTTTTTCTGTGAATTTTTGCCACCTCCTCTTAATATCTTTTTCTTCTGTTAAGACCATACCATTTCCTTTTTGTGCTCATTTTGCATGAAATGTTCCCTTGGTATCTCTAATTTTCTTGCAAAGTTCTCTTGTCTTTTTCAGTTCTGTTGCTTTTCCTCTCTTTGCATTGTTCATTTAGGAAGGCTTTCTTATCTCTCCTTGTTCTTTCAAACTCTGCATTCAGATGGGTATATCTTTCTTTTTCTCATTTGCCTTTTGCTTCTCTTCTTTTCTCAGCTATTTGTAAGTTTCCTCAGACAACCACTTTGCCTTTTTGTGTATCTTTTTCTTGGGTATCTATTTATAGTCAGTAATATAGTCTCTTAATTATGAATATTAGTGCAGATGAAACTATCACATAATCTTTAAATGATTTTAAATATAAAAAAGTTTTGGTTAAAATGATTATTTTCTAAATGTATGGATTAATCATCCAGAGTTTATATCGCTTTAACTTCTGGCATTATAATTACTTGCAACTAGTTCACCTTGAAAATACGTCAACTGTATGGTCATTGACAAGGGAAATATTTGCATTATGTTGGAAAAAAACTCTGCAATAGAAAATCGCTTCAGAAAAGATGTCTGTTATAGTTTTCTCATGTATTTAATTATATAAGAATGTAGGGTAACTATATTTTACAAAAGAAGTACAAATAAAACTCTTCTAAAGAAATGTAATAAATTAACACCTTAAACCAGTGCACTGAAATAAATGTATGTTGTTCATGCTAATGGGACAGTCATAAAGCTGTTAAATCCTAATGCCTGTCTTTTTTCTGAACTTTCTGTAGAAAACACATCTGACCTCTAATTCTTCTATGCATTCAATAAATTCTTGGAGAAAGTACTGATTTTTATGTACAGACCTTAATAGTATAGGTCTTTGAAAGGAAAATAATTATATGCATTTACTAAGTAAATATTAATGAGTCATATCAACTTTAAATGTATCAAAGGAGCAAAATTGTTATAGAACTATGACATTTTAGAGACATTGTGCTTTAGATTTTCAGAATTTTTAAATCATTTCGTTACTATTAAATATATATCAACAAGTCAATATAGGCAAATTAAAAAAGGCTGATTTCCAATAACAAAAATTTAAATGCTTTTTATAGGTTATTTTAGCAATGAGTAAAGGAGCTATGGCTATAAATACAACTGTAATAAAATTTAACTTTTTCTTATTGGTGTTTAATGACAGTTGAGAACAAGATTTATGCAGGTGCATGTGTGTTAAGTAATACTTTTGTCAATAATATATCTGTAGCACTTAGAAATCTGACTCCTTGTTTGAATTTGGTTTTGTTTTACCACCACTATAATTCTGGCTGTTGTTTTATTGTTGTTACCATTTGTCAATATGCTGGATACTCACATTTTAAAATATGTACCTTATTAGAGCACTAGCTATTTCAACAATAAGTTATTTGAGGTTTTTTTTTTTTGTCTCTTTGATACATTTGATATTTATACTATGGTGAGGTAAAATTGTTTTTCAGCCAGCTTTTATGTGTGCTAACCTGTTTCTCTTCTAAAATCTACTGAAATTTGATTTCTTCTAATTATCAAAGTTTAGATATCATGCAGATTTTCTTTTCACTTTTTATTCATTCTCCATTCTCTTTAAGTTGCCTTCAGATATTTGTATTGAGTATAATTGTATTACTATGCAAATATTTTGCATTTCTCAATGGGTTATCTTATTTTAGGGAATTGATAACCCATATTTATATTTCTTTGTGGACATTAAATAAGCAATCAAGAAGAAGGATATAACAGCAACACTTTACCAAATATAAGGATGTATTAAATATAATTTTAAAGAAAAACTATTTTTCTACATTCTTTTCCTCTTGCCACATGTACATTTTTTGGTTTCTGGTCACAGTTACTACACTTACATTTCTGGGTGAGTTTTGTTGTTTTTATTGTTGTTGTTCTTCTTCCATATATTTTCCAGAATCAGATTTTCCCATTAAAAGAATCTTAGGTTCATTAGTGAGAGAAATGGTACAAAACAGGAAAGTTCTTAATAGAATAAAAATTAAATATATATATAGTCTAACATGAAGTAAATGAGATAAAAGAATGTCAGTAAGTTTGAGATTTAAACATTGTGAGAGTATTATATATATATATATATATATATATATNAATAACAGATCCCATTCTCTCACTTCTGGAATCAAAAGTCACTTAGAGAAGTTAGGAAACCTCCTGGAGAAGGCAGTGGCACCCCACTCCAGTGTTCTTGCCTGGAGAATCCCAGGGACGGGGGAGCCTGGTGGACTGCCGTCTGTGGGGTCACACAGAGTCGGACACGGCTGAAGTGACTTAGCAGCAGCAGCAACAATAAACCTCCTTGAGAATAATGGGTAAAAGCATTGGATCAGGCCCCAGTTAATGAATTATAAGGCTGTAAAGAAAAATTCAAGTTGAGAACACTCAAAATAATCAGAGGAGGGCTTAGCAAAGATAGCAAAAGACCAAACTTTCACCTGTTTTAAGGACACAGATTTTAACTTTGCTAATGACCAAGTCTTCATGTCACATTATTTGTTCCTAGTTTGTTGTTAACTTTGCAAGCAGTTCATATGGAAATTTGAAACATTCACAGAAGATCTGTATTTGGACAAATTTAGGAACAATGGAATAATCACAAGTATAGTGGCAATCCTAAATTGTATTTTGTTTCCCCAGGTTTCTTTTCATTTGAAGACTATTACTCTAAAGCATAGTTGTGTTTATCACAATGGAGTTCATTGTATCTAGGGAGGACTGTTCTGTATAATGTGTTATATGGCAGGTTGTTTTTGATGAAAAGTCTGGCAGCTTATATGATACTACTGTTTGCTCTTTATTAATAAGTTCCTATAATTTATTAAACAACCATTTTTCTTGAATGGAATTTTGGAGTTTCCTTAGATTTTAAAAGTATTGTATATTTTATGTGATTTGTGATATAGTGACATAGATATGTATAAAATGAATATGTGGAATTTCATAAAGAGGATGTTCTATTGACCTAATTTTTAGACCTATCAGAAAACATGAAATTTACAGTTTTTTAGAGAATGAGTTTCCTTTCATATAAGCAAGTCTTCCAGAATTTCATTTTCTATAGATAAATCTTGTCAATTTTTGATGATAAAATTCATAGTTTTCCTCAACACATGATTATTCATATGAAAAGTATTAGTATTCTATTGCTTAATCCCTTACTGATTATAGCTTATTCCTATAATATTCCCTTTCTTCTAAAACTGAAACATGTAAATCAGTGCAGTTTTGTATGTCTTCTTTGAGTTCCAAGCAGGCTAATAAGTAATATTACAGAAGATAACTCTTAAAATCAGACATTTAATTAACAGGAAGGTGTCACGCTTTATTATATTTTGCATGTTTTTTTACAAACTTAAGTTTTTTTGTATATATACACCTAATGTATACATACATGCTTCCCTGGTGGCTCAAATGGTAAAGAATCTGACTGTATTGCAGAAGACCTGAGTTTGATCCCTGAGTTGGGAAGAACCCCTGGAGGAGGGCATGGCAACCCACTCCAGTATTCTTGCCTGGAGAAGTCTGTGGACAGAGGAGCCTGGTGGGCTACAGTCCCTGGGGTCCCAAAGAGTAGGACACGACTGAGCAACTAAGCACAGCACAGCAAATGCATATATAGATACTTACATACAAAGAGACAGAATGGACTTTTTGTAACCACATCAAAAGCTTATCTACTCTTTATTAGAGTTTCAAGTGGTGTTGCAATACTCTCGCAGAATAGGAGGTCTGAAGGTAGGAATGCAGTGAAAACCAAATCAGTCTTATAAAAAGAATTACAAATGAGTCTTTGCTGTTACATGAACAACTCAATTTATTATGAATGATAGTGCATATGAAATAGTTTCATAATTTGAGATATAAGAACCTATAGTCAGAATCAATAAAAATGATGTTCTTGTGATTTTGCAAATCTTATACCAGATTTACAAGGCTGTTTAATGATAATTTTCTTTTTGTCTGTACAAAGATCTTTTCATTTTGATTGCCTATAATGAAGAACACAAGACATGTAAATTAAGAAAGACTGATAATTGTCTATATCATAAGATATACCTGACACTACATATTATTAAAGTTCACAGAATATAAAAAACTACTTAAACTGCATGTTCAAATCCAAAAAATAGAAATGTTTTACTCTTCAATCATATATATTGTCTTATATAATATATATATTCCTACATATTTACATATATTTCATCTAAATTCTTTGTGCTTCTTTAGGAATATATATTACTAACTTGAAAAAGTAACTTATCATAGTAGTCACATTGTTCTTTCTTGCTGTTTTTCAAATAATGATATGTTTGATTTATTTGATGGAAAATAATTACTCAGAAGGTGACTAGTTTATATTAGAATGGGCATTAAGAAAGTTTATCTTTTACCTCTCATGTAAATTATACTTTATATGAATAATTATGTACAAAATGAAAAGAGCTACATACAAATTGGAAGATAAGTCATATCTTTCCCAGATGATTCTCAGGATTTTTTTTAAACAGTTCTTTTTAATGGCTGTGTTATTGACATTTTGTAAGGGATAGATGATTTTTATTGATTTTACCGAAATTTGCTGGTGGGATCTAATTTTTCACTAGCAATGATGTCCCAAGAAGAGTTAAATTTTTTTTAAAAAACTGGAAGCTGACATAGGGTAAGTACAAGTTACAGTCAGAGTCAACCAGCCTGACATTTACCCTCGGGTAGGTAAACCTTGGACTGCATTTTCATCCTTTATCGATCTGCATGCTCACTGTATATGGGCTATGATCAGTATTAGGCTAACACTTCTCATTAGAACTGGTCAGAATACTGATTTTAAGATAGTCAGAGGGAACCCTTTTATGTTTGTTGGGCTTTTATTTATTTCTCTTTTTAAAATTTTAATTGGCAGAAGGGCATCTAACAGTTATTGCCACTTTTCACACTGAAGAACCTTTTTGCAAATAAATACTGTATATGAATCAGAACGCAGTTCAGTAGCCAAAGCTTGAAATGGCATCTCTTAAACATCATCAGACTCTCATGTAACAAATCTTGTACTGTTTGCAGCTTTTTATGAAGTTCGATAGTCTGTAAAATAGGGCTGGGGAATACTGAGGGATTGTTTTAGAAGAAGAATTTAAATTGCAGGTAGGTAATTTTATTTGAGGCTCTGTTATCTTAAGATTTCATTTTCACATATTCCCCCCACCCATTATTTAACAATTATTTTTGGTCATTTATTCATTTTTTGGTTTATTCATATTACTAAGCCAAGGTTCATAAATTTATCTTTAAAATTTTAAGTTTCAAAGTCTTATTTTCATTTTGTTGCCCTTCTTGTTCGTCTATTTATTTTCGCCTTTTCTTTTGTTTTATCATTTTTTTTTTCCAACCACTCCTGTCCTTTCACTCAAACCCTCCTTTAATTCACTACCAAAATAAGAGCCGTCAGCTCCTCCTCAAGACATTAGTTGCACCAGTCCAAGTTCCACTAGTATTTTGGTAAGTTGGCAACCTCCACCAGTGGACAAACAGAATGGCATTATTACTGAATACTCCATCAAGTATACTGCAGTGGATGGAGAAGATAACAAACCTCACGAGATTTTGGGAATCCCTTCGGACACTACCAAATACCTTTTGGAACAGCTGGAAAAATGGACTGAATACCGGATCACTGTGACAGCCCACACCGACGTCGGCCCTGGCCCTGAGAGCTTGTCCGTGTTGATTCGAACCGATGAAGATGGTATGTTGCCTCTGCTCCATCAGTTTGCACCCTTCTACCACGGTCTTGCTCTGCTGTCTTTTGATAGGCTAACAGTAATGTGCTTTTCTCTGCTCATCTTTTTTTACCCAGTGTCACTGTAACTTCAGCAATTTTTGCTAAAGACCTATCTTTGCTACAGCCTGGGAATGTTTTTCTCGTTTTTTGTTTTTTAAATCTCAACACAGTCATTTGCTTCCTTTTTAAAGAACAGTTTGCTCCTGTGACCTTGCAATCCAGGCCCTTCACTGTACCTCCATCTAATGTCTTCTGCGTTTTTCTTGGCTTTTTGTAGTCGCTACTTTTACATTTTGATGTTAACTTTTCAAAAGCGCCTTCTTATCTTCTTGTTGCCTTTTTGTCTTGAACGTTTCAGAGACAGTGATGCTCGACATTCAATTTTTGGCATCTGTTGTATGGAATACCTTTGATATGAGAAAAAAAAGAAGAAAATCCATATAATCAAGAATCTTTTTATTCTGCTAAAAAAGAAACATAAAAAACACACACAGCAATCAACAACCAGTTTTTGTTATTATTTCAATGCTATACTTCTTTGTGCTTTAATGCTTTGAACCTCAAAGCATCTTCCTTGGCTTTTGTACATTTTTTACATGTTTTTCTATTTCTCTGATACTCTTTTTTTCTTCCATTTTTTTCTTTTTTTTGGCATTGGTCATGCTTTTTGATCTTTTCTTAAAAGGTAGAGCAGATTGGTTGAGCATTTTCATTGGTTGAAAATGTTTGTATTACACAAACAAACATGGTGGGGTCTACCCATATTTTTTTTTTAAAACCTAAGTAAAGAAAATGCTCTGACTGGGTGGGACAAGTGCCTATAATTTTCTTTTATCCAATGATGTTGTTCCAGTTCCTAGTGGTCCTCCTCGCAAAGTCGAGGTAGAGGCTGTCAACTCAACATCTGTTAAAGTCTCATGGCGCTCACCTGTGCCCAATAAACAGCATGGCCAGATAAGAGGATACCAGGTGCATTATGTGAGGATGGAAAATGGTGAGCCCAAGGGCCAGCCCATGCTGAAGGATGTCATGCTGGCTGATGCACAGGTAAGCATCTGAGAAATTATATAGGTATACTTTCATAGGATACATCTATTTTAGCCTGTACCTTAAAATGGGCCCCGTTTTCATTTTTTCTTTGATATTTTTAAATGTCTATACAAAATTCTAGATTTTTAAGAAACTTGAAGTATAATTGATTTTCAGTGTTTTGTTAATTTCTGCTGTACAGCAAAGTGATTCAGTGATACAGATATAGACAAAGATACGAAGGTTTGCCTCTGCTAATCCCAGTCTCTCACTCTATCCTTCCTGGACCCTGCATCCCACCTAGCAACTAGAAGTCTGTTCTCTATGCATGTGGAGTCTGTTTCTGTTTTGTAGATAAGTTCATAACATTCTAGCTTTAAAAACACACAATCCATATTTATCTTTTCAGTCAGAGTTGACTTCAAGTGAGGAAGTGAATTGAAATGACACATCTGATTCAAAACACAGAACTTTTTTTTTTTTTTAATACAGATACTTGGCTCTCTACAGCTATTTCTCAGTTTGCCTTTCTGACATTAAAAAAAAAATTGACTTAATTAAATCAATGGGAAGAATTTTAAACAGCAGTTTTGCTTATAGTCTACTTTCTGCTGTGCTAAAAGTATTTAAAACTCAATTAATCTGTAATTTCTAAATGAATGCCTTCTTTCACTGAAGAGTAAACATTTTGGCGGGGGTGGGGGGGGGAATGTATCCAGACAGTATTTTTATCTGTCATTTATTTACCAAATTACATATTTAATTAAAATGATTATTTCATTTCCCAGAAAATGAAGATAATGATAATGACAAAAATTATAGAATTTCCCAGGGAATTAATGAGATCCTGTATGTTGAGCCAGTTAAAATTATTAAGTGTAGTTGAGTTTGTGAGAAATTCTTTTAAGCCAAAGGCAGTGATTTATAACCATATAGTCACAACTTGGTTTTGTAATAAGTTATTTAAAAGAGGACTTTATATTTTCCAAATTTTTAAAATAAACTAGAAGTAAATCAAAAGCAATACCATAATAAATCTACCTGTACATATTTTTCTGAAAAGGAGAGGAAGATTGTAATTAATAAGCATCCTGCTGGGGATTATACATATTCCATGGACTAGTTTACCTTGTTCTAGTAGTGATGGGGTATGAAAATAAAGTATTTTGCTTATTCAGCAAAAATTGGTAGCTGGGCCTGGAAATAGATGGGATTAATGCAAATTTGAAATTCAGTCTAATTCAGTCAAAAATTCCTTCTTTTGTATGAAAGTTGGGAAGATTATGAACAAAGTGGAAAACCATTGTGCTGAATTGCTACATGCTGCCTTCTTTTCTCTGTGAAAATAACAGGGCAATAAATATCCCAGCTTTTTACCCCGAGTCTTTACTTCGTATTTATCCCAAAGTCTTACTCACAAAGGTGCTTCTTTGGTTTAGCTATAAAGCATTCTAACTAGAGGCATCGAGCTTAGTGACTTATTTGCCTCAAAAGTCCAGTTGTATGGTTTTTGTTTGAAGGACATTTCTATAAATTTAGTTGGAGATTCATAGTGTCCCATAATATTATGGAGAAAGCACTATTGATTTGGCTTTTAATAAATATTTATTTTGTACTACCCGTAAGACAGAAAGTTTTTATAAAGTATAGTATAAAAAATGCTTATGTTTTATTTGGTGCATCTATAATTTTGAAACATAAGAGTGATATGACCATCATGTTTTGATTTCCTTCCTCAGTTCGTAGATAAGCTTACATTACAGAACAGTAGTTCTTTTGCTGTTTTCATTGGGAATATGGTAGTCAATGAAATTATATAATACAAAACGCATTAAATGTCAGCTCAGTCTTTTTTCCCTCCTCTTCTGCTTTGGCTTTTCTTTCTTATTTTCCTAATTTTCCTTGTGTTGTTGTTCTGGTTTTTGGTTGTTTTTTGCTCATATCATGTTCTAATAATTCATTGAAATTTTTTTACATATACGACTTCATTGATGTACATTTTCAATATAATGAAGATGTTAATCTAAATAGTAACTTGAATTGCATAATCTAGACAGAAATCAAAATAAACATCACAATGTAGTATACATAGCATTTTGTATGCCTTATTGATCTGTTCCAATGAATCACATATTTAAAAAATTAGTTGGTTTTAGTGATAACAATATAGAATATATTTACTTTAAATTTCTCAGTTAGGAGTGGAGGTGGCAGCATAACACTCATATACTGTTTGGGATTTTATTGTACACACCTCTTCAGTTGCTTATTTTTTCTATTTTTTTTTTTTAGTCTAAGGAGGGCACCATTGCCTTTATCAGGCTACAAACTTCTCTTCATTTCTTTTTATTTTGTTTCCCTCCTCCCCAACCTTCTTAATCTCAATCAGTGGGAATTTGATGATACTACTGAACATGTGAGTAATTTTTGGCTGCTCTGTCAAAACAGATTATAAATGGTTGTTTTTAACTGATACTCCCCTTTCATTTACTTGTTCTGTGACAACACAGTTTGCTTGGATGCATGAACTAACAAATTATTTTTTAAAGTGTTTTCACTACATGGTATACTTATTTTTTTAATTTTTTCCCCTCGTTGTTTTGTGAAATTGATGTGGTGCTATTGATTACGTGAGAAATATCATAAGTTCATATTGTTTGAAGGCTGTTACTAACTCTGCCTTGTGACACAGTTAGAGGAGGCATGCTTTAAGTGGAGGTATCACAGACTGGAGATGTCTAGTTTGTTCTGGGGTGCTCATAAATCCTGCTCTAGGGTTGCATTTCGAGTGCATAATATGATCTAAATCTGGCCTATCTAGAAATGGCAGTTCTCTGTTGAACCCATACAAATTTGAGTGAAATTGCGTGAGTGGAAACACCAAGAAATAGGTATCTTACTGAGTGAAGAATTCTGTAAAAATACCATAATGAGTGGACTGTGTTAGTCTGTTTGTTTTTATATTGTTGTTTTATATTGGATGACACTGCCTACTAAGTGCTTACAGTCTGGGTGGCTAGGAAGGATGTAAAGTTCAGAAAATTTCCATGAATACAACCAATGTGATGCCCTCAAGCAGTGTATGAATAATTAGTATTTAAATGACAATGTTAGTTAGAGCTATGAGCTTAGAGACAGAGCACCAGGATGGTAGACATCCTGAAACTTATGTGAGAATTCATCCCTGATGAGTAAGGATTAAAGAGGTAATCCGTGTGTGTCTGTGTATGTTGCAGAGTTGGAAGTGAGAATGTACGTATTGAAGTACATTCTGAACTCAGCAGAAGTAGACATAGATACAAGAGTGTGGCAAAAGTCAGCTGACAATGAGCTTGGCAGTTTGACAGAACTGAAGAGTTCAAGTTATTAAATACATTATATTTTAATATGATGTTGGAAAAATCCAAAGTGAAAAAGTGAAAGTCACTCAATCAGGTCCGACTCTTTGTGACCCCAAAGACTGTAGCCTGCTAGGCTCCTCTGTCCATGGAATTCTCCAAGCCAGAATACTGGAGTGGTTAGCCCTTCCCTGCTCTAGGGGAAAAGTCTAAAGTTTGAAGCTAAAGACCTGATCTCTAACTCTTCAGTACTTGAGAGATTTTTTAAACTGTTAAAAAAGAGCAATAAGATAAAGACTGGTAGGAGGTTTTCTTTGATTTAGTGAATAAATATTTTTTGCCAAAACACAGGTCCCTTATAGGGGTTCTTGGTAAATATGATGATCAAGTTATCACTTCTCATGAAATCGACACTGTAACAGTGTTTTATAAACTTCTTTGATCATAACCCATAGTAAAAAAAATGCATTATTTGCCATGACCAATGCATGTGTATGTTTAAATAAAGGTTTCACAAAATAATACCTTACTTTTAAATATATTCACATTTTAATGTTCAAGTATATCCATTTGTTTAAAAAACACTGGTCTTAAATGGCTAAATTCAGTTCATCAGCTACTAAATGGGTTGTTACCTGCAGCTTAAAAATCAATAAGTTCATGGATAGATTAAGAGAACTAATACAGTTGATAAGGAAACAAGTAAACAGTTCTTTTCCTAAATCATGAAGTGATATTTTTTTAAAGTTGAGTATCAGAAATGAAAAAGGGAACTGTGGTGTTGGTGAAGACTCTTGAGAGTCCCTTGGACTGCTAGGAGATCCAACCAGTCCATTCTGAAGGAGATCAGCCCTGGGATTTCTTTGGAAGGAATGATGCTAAAGCTGAAACTCCAATACTTTGGCCACATCGTGCAAAGAGTTGACTCACTGGAAAAGACTCTGATGCTGGGAGGGATTGGGGGCAGGAGGAGAAGGGGACGACCGAGGATGAGATGGCTGGATGGCATCACGGACTCTATGGACGTGAGTCTGCGTGAACTCTGGGAGTTGGTGATGGACAGGGAGGCCTGGCGTGCTGCAATTCATGGGGTCGCAGAGTCAGACACGACTGAGCGACTGAACTGATGATCAATATTTTAAAGGAAGAATGAACAGAACCATACTAACTAGCTAAGAATTTGAGGGAGACTGTTGGACCAAAGATTGTCCATAGGTTTTGAAGATGCTTCGTCATTCATTAAAATATGGAAATATTTTATGGAAAAAGGGGACTCCACTTCTGGGAGTAACATGTGCTTTAGTTAAATTGAATTTGAGGTACCAATTTGACAGTTAAGGGAAACTGTCCAGCAGATATTTCCAGTGTATATATTGCTGGGGCCCTGGGGAAAAGTCAAGGCTAGAGTTGAATTTAGGATATAGACAGACAACATTCTCTAAGTTTTAGAAATGAAACTAGTTTTTTGGTTTTTTTTAGCACTAGGGAGAAAGGCAGCAGATAAATGACTGTGTCAGGACATTTGGGAATGACAGCTATTAGCACGCAGGGGCAAGAATTAGGGTGCAGAATGGAATAGGAGGATACAGAGAGAGGAATAGTGGTTATGATGTCAGCCAGAGAGGGTGTGGAGATCACCAAGGTAGTACAGCCACAGCTTAAAGAAAGTGATTCAAGCAAAGAGAGGTATGCTAGAGATTAGACCACTGAAGGTTTGAACATTTGGACTGGCACTACTCACATTATCCAGTCACAGCCTGTGTGGAAGGAGGGGCATGTGCGATTGGTTCAATTTTATTGGTTCAACTTCAGTTTTAGGAATGAGAATCTTAGAGAAGGCTCAGCGTTTGTAAATTACTTGCCTCTCAATTTAGTGGTAGAATCGACCTTCACTCCTTTTTTCTCCCAACCTAGCCTGTTTTCATCAGTAGTTCTGTGACACGAGGGAGACCTTGGAAATAATAATGTTGAGATGTACCCATCCTAATTTTTGGAATTTCCAGTGTGCCTACCATAATTTTAAATGTCACTCTAGAGTGGTTCACTTAATTTTTATATTCTCTGTGATGTTGGTGAAACCATTCCTGAAGACACAAATCTATCTCTCAAATTTAGTCTGTTCATCTGATAGAATAATTTTCCTCTTCAGGATGGTATCTGAAATTTTTGAATTTCCACACTGGTGAGATTCCTACTCTTTTGAGAAAAGCACATTGTCAAAAGCTGTCATCCCTGGGTTCAGATTCAACCATTGCTTTCTATGGTGCCCCTTACAGCCTTGCACAAAAAAGTCCCACTGTTTTCCATTCACACAATGAAATCCATTCACTAAACTCTCACATGCATTGTCTTTAGATGCAAAAGATGACAGTCAATATTTTATTAAATTTATCCATATTGAATTTGAAAACATAGCTGTGCCAGAAATCTGAAAAGTTTACTTTTTAAATTGATGTGCGTGTGTGTAGCTCCAAAGAAAATACCAAAACATTAATAGCCAGCACTCTATTTAAAGAATCATGTAACTTCCAATTTGGAAGAATAATTGTTACACTATCTACTCTTATAACCATCACAGCTTTGGGTCCTTACTAAGAGAAAGTTAATAGTTTTGATGAATAATTTGTGGTATTTAACATTTTCAGAATTGATTGAGCATATATCCGTGATGTGATAGAACAAGATCCTGATACGTAATTTTATGACAAGGCCTCAAATCTATAGATTGTTCTCCTTAGTTTATAATAATTTTAGTTCATAACCTATACAACTAACCAGTTATATATTATTTGAGTCCTGAGAAACTTCTGTGGCTGTCTAGGTCCAACAGACAAGCCACTTGGCAAGATATCAATATTTACGTGATTAAACATACTGTTTGGCATCAGCACCACTAACAGTCTGAGGACCAGGCTATGATGGAAGCACATGGATTGTGGCTGGAATATCATAACAGCTAGAGTATGAACTGCTCACTGCAAGCCAGACATTGTTTTAAGTATAACTCATTTAATCCTGGTATAACTCATTTAATCCTTTAATAGCCTAGAGGGTCCTAGCATCCCAACTTTCACATGGAGAACTGAGGCACAGATGGGGTGAACTCACTTGCCCTGGGTCACCAAAGTGGTAAATAAGAAAAGGCAAGTTTAAATCCAAGCATTCAGGCGGTCCGACTCCAGTTTTTGTGGTTTCAATTATTACCCCTTAGAGCTGCCTCTGAGGATGGCTGAAGACCCCATTTCAGTGTCAGCATGAAGACCGATCTTCCACAGCATGAGCTCTAGGCATGATGCATCCAGTGCTTGGCATGGCTGCAGGGAATGTTCATGCATGCTCAGCATGAAGGCGGATGCCTTAGTTTCCCCCCAGGGCAACTGTAGCATAGTTCTGAATCATTGTTATTCTGTTGTATCATTTCAGGACATGATTATTTCTGGGCTACAGCCTGAAACTTTCTACTCCCTCACTGTCACAGCTTACACCACTAAAGGAGACGGAGCTCGCAGCAAACCCAAGCTGGTGTCCACCACAGGGGCAGGTAACCACGTCTATGCATGAATATGTTTTCAATATGTTTCAGGCAACAATAATCATTTTCCAAATGGCATGGGTGGCTTCTATCAGAGGGGAGAATGGACTGTAGTCATTGTGGATTTTGATATATCTTAAGTAAGGTAAAATAATTGAAGAACCTGCTTTGCCCAGATTATTTAATCACTCATTCACCAAATATTATTTGAGTACCTACTGTGCCTCAAGAACTATACCAGTACTTGAAGAACAATCAAAAAACAGAAAGAATCTGGCTTTCTGAAATTTATTTTCTGACTGAGATTGGATAATTAACAAGTGAACAAATGAGTTTTATAATAATAAAATGCCGGGAAGTGATAAATTATGAAATGAAAGATATACAGGCATACCTTTAGGCAGTTCCTAGGGGCAGTTTTAGAAAAAGTGATGTCTTTTAGAGGCAGGATATTTGAGCTGAGAATTGAATGGTGTGAGGGAGCAGATCTCATGAGAGTCTGGAAGGCAGATAATCTAGGGAGGAAAATCATGTGACAGCCTCAGCATGCCAACCACCCCCCCAAAAAAAAAGAAAAACGTTGTTAGAAGAGCTGCCATCTTGAGCTGGGTTGATGACTTAATATTTTATTTTTTTGTCATTTTCTCCTCCTGACCCCTTGTTCTGGGGTATCAAAAGACAACAAATTGCAAAAAGATGGGGAAACAAAAACAGAATGAAGAAAGCAGAAAGACTAATATAGATTGCTCCTTTCTGAAGAACAAAGCTTCTTAGCGCTATTGAGACTCAGACATTGGTCTGCCACATTAGGAAAAGTCAGCATGAAGACCTGACGTTGTAAAACCAATAAACTAAGAGATAATTACAGAAGGATTCTCCTTCAATCCCTTTATATAGAACTCTCCCATGGAACATTTAAACTATGATTTGATTTACTCCTCCTGAATCACTTCTGGCACAACTTTTTAGGAACACACCTCTATGTCAAGGCATAAAGCAAAGAACAGCTGTGATGCTGAGTGCCCTCCTGGGTGCTGTGCTCACTTCCAAATTTGTCTAAATGTCATAAGATTTGCCTCACTCATATCCCACCACCTGGAACTGCCTCAAGCAGCAGGATTACAGATGGCAAAGCTCCTTCAAGGCAAAATCTTCTGGGCCTTATTTTTTTTAATACCATTGTATCAAGTTAATTCAGCACCCTGCATAGGAGATACAGTACATGTTAAGTGGGACATGCTGACTGTCTAGCTATGGAACCAGCTTCTCCTGGAATGTAGCCAGCTAAGATTGAACCCCTAAAATTGAACCCCAAAATGAAAAAATACACTTCCTTCACCCATATTTATAATTGTGTCTTAAGAAAACTGAAGTGTCTTACATGAAGCATCAACCTCCTATTGCTCATATTATGGCTAGGGATGTCTTGTAATGAGGATGAAAAAGTAGAGGATTTATCTCCAAGGGATGTGAATCCTAGAACAAGAATGCTACTGCCTACTTTAACGTCACTGAGATTAACTCGTCACTTTTTAGTCACTGTACAGAACATTATTTAGAATGGTGGATCTTACAGAATTATTTCTCAGTTTACGTTCGTGATTTCAGATCTTTCTTAATCAATGGAAACTTCATTATTGAGGAAATGCTTATAATTTAGATGTCAGCATGTTTATTTTCTTGGGATCTCCTGACTGTTCTTGGATTGGAAATGGGAGAATCCATCTGAAGAATCCATTTATAATCTTCTTGATTATAAATCCAGGAGATTGATAATCCTTCAAAGAGAAAAGCTATAGTGGTTTTTTTTTTTTTCTTTTTGCTGCCAACCTGTAGTAAAAAAGCATTCCCTATCATTAGTGAACAGATTAATTTGCTTTGTTTTGTATACTATTGTTAAAAAACCTTGTATTTATATGACTATGAAGAATTATTGAGTTTATCTCACAGATGTGAACTCCTAATAACCATAGTTATAAAGGTATTTAATTATAGCTTCCATTGAAAATTCACAAATTCCCATTAAATTTTACTTTAATCATCAAATTCCTGGTTTTAGGATAGGTTTATGTATAATACATTGTTCCTAGAATCTGCAAACAATCGTATCTTTGAAATAAAGAGTACAGGCCATAACTTAAGCAATCCACATAGGATTCATGTAACCTGAGGGCTGCTTTTTAATACAATGTTGGATTTTATGTTCCAGTGATTATGACATTTTTGTAGTTTCTTTGTTAATACTCCTGTGCTCTGTATTATAATAATTAGTCTACTGCCTGAAATCTTGCAGTTTTAGGCAAATTCTTTTGTTTGAAATTTTCTCTGTATTTTTACATGGATTTCACTACTGTACTGACAGCTGTGTTTAAGGATGAGAGAAAAGTGACTATGATGTGGAGAATTTGAAAGTAATTCTAGGCTTAGGTCAGTCAATTATGATTGTTGCTACTTAGGTGCTAAGTTAAATTGAAGCTTAGTTTAGAGCCATTGGGACTGAGTGCCTTGATGGATCTCCAGTGATTGCTGTTACTAAGTAATAGAGGGCAGCAGCACATGTGTGCCATTTCTGAAGTCCTGACAGATATTTAAGAGGGAAGAATATAGTAAGCAAATAAGAACTCAAAAGGCAAAAGGGAGAATGGATTATACATCGTGACTTAAGAATTAGCTTATTTGCTCTACAGAAGGACCCTCTCTGCTTATTCTAATATGCTCACTGCTAAAAATGCCCTCCAATCTCCCCAGAGTACGTATTTAAGACTCCTTCATTTTTCCAATCCTCCAGCTTCTAAATTGGAGCAAGCAGAACTATTGAGCCTGCCACTGTGTGCTCAGTCGTGTAAGACTTTTTGTGACCCCATGGACTATAACCTGCCATGCTTCTCTTGTCCATGGAATTTTTCAGACAGAATACTGGAGGGAGTTGCCATTTTCCTCTTCCAGGGGATTTTCCAAACCCAGGAATCAAACCTGTGGCTCTTGCATCTCCAGCATCTGTAGGCGGATTCTTTACCACTACTGCTACATAGGAAACCCTGACTGCCACTGGATGGCCTTTAAAAGTGGTCCAGATAGTACCCCTAAGGCATCACAGACCTTGAACCCAAACTCCACACGTGTGGCACCATCTACCGGTTGTCTTCATTTCTCTACTTTCAGTATGCACTGCTCAGAGGGCAAGGTCCCTGCATTACCCATCTTGCATTTTCCCACCCAGATGCCTGTGTGCCAGTATATAAGTCTTTCCACAAAGTGAGTAGTTGGTAAATGTTTTCTACCTAGAACTTCTGAAAGCAAGAAATGGAGTAGGTTCCATTGCCAATATGTACCGTTTTGTAGAATTCTTTTTAATCACACATGCAATATTATAGAATTCTCCTCATTCCTGTTTCTTCTTTTCTGCCGTTACTCCCTGGATGAAATACCATGACTGCCCACAATCATTACCCTAGCTGATTTATACTGTATTTACTGTTTACACATTTGGGGAGATTTCAGGTATTCTCTTCTTGTGTCTAGCCTCTACGGAGCTGTCCATCACCAGCTCCTGGAGCTTACTCACTCATGTCCATCGAGTCAGTGATGCCATCCAACCATCTCATCCTCTTTATCCCCTTCTCCTCCTGCCTTCAGTCTTTCCCAGCATCAGGGTCTTTTCCAGTGAGTCAGCTCTTCGCGTCAGGTGGCCAAAGTACTGAGTTAGCTTCAGCCTCAGTCCTTCCAATGAATATTCAGGACTAACTTCCTTAAGGATGGACTGGTTGGGTCTCCCTTCAGTCCAAGGGACTCTCAAGAATCTTCTCCAACACCACAGTTCAAAAGGATCAATTCTTTGGTGCTCAGCTTTCTTTATAGTCCAGCTCACATCCATTCATGACTACTGGAAAAAGCATAGCTTTGACTAGATGTACCTTTGTTGGCAAAGTAATGCTTTTTAATATGCTGTCCAGGGTGGTCATAGCCTTTCTTCCAAGGAGCAATATCTAAGTTACTTTTTAAGTTACATACTCAACTTAGTTAACTAACTTATTTAACTTAGTTAAAGTAACTTAAGTTAGATAAACAATATCTAACCTACTTAACATGAAAGGAAATTATGTACTTATGAGAAATGAGCCCCTTGCCACAAAAAGCTTAATATTCTGATTATTAATAATTATTATTAATGAAATATAAAATACTAGTCTAAGGCTTTTACATGCATTTTCTCATTTAATATTCACGACATGGAGTGGGTCTTCTAGTAGATGCAAAACTTGATGAGGATGACTGGCGTGGATAGTATAAATAAAAATTGCAAATTAGATCCACAGAAAGTCTAAGCAACATTTTGTATTACCTTTTTTCATCCTAACTTATAATCAGTATAATAGTTAACTGTTTGGCTATGGATTCAGATACACCTGTGTTTGTCTCATAAATTTCTCACTTATTACACATCTGACTATGCAGTTTTCAATTTCATTTTCTTATGATGCAAAGTGAAGATAACAACTAATCACATAGTCAGGAGTGAAGAGTGTACTCAAGTGAGATACTACAGGTAGTACTCTTAGTATAGTACCTGATACACTGCATATACTCAATGATTAAATATATTTTGATTATTATTCTTATTAGCTGTATGTTACTGGCTAATCCTTACTTAGCTTCATTTCTGTGTGGCATGAACCTCTATGTATGAAGAGTTGAAAGGTTATGATATTTTTAAAAAATCTCCTTAAATTATCATTTCAGTAATATTTCCTATTTTCTCTCCATTATCACATTCTAATATTCACCCTACCTTCAAGAGTATGAGAAGAAACATGTTTCCACAAAGGCATATAGACCAAGCCTTGGACATTTTATAAGTGAAGAAATGGGAATGCCTGTGGAATTACTTGAAATAAGTAATTTTTATTAGTAAGAACGGGAATGCCACTCCAAGGGGATTCCCATTCAACAGTGATTGAAATGTGAACATCCATGTAGTTTGGTCTTACCCCTCCGTCCTGTGTCTCCAGTTCCAGGGAGACCCCGGCTCGTGATTAACCACACTCAGATGAATACAGCCCTCATTCAGTGGCACCCCCCTGTGGACACATTTGGACCCCTCCAGGGCTACCGTCTAAAATTTGGCCGAAAGGATGTGGAACCGCTTACTACTCTTGAGTTCTCCGAAAAGGAAGATCACTTCACAGCGACAGACATCCACAAAGGAGCATCGTACATCTTCAGGCTCTCGGCCAGAAACAAAGTGGGCTTTGGGGAGGAGATGGTGAAGGAGATTTCCGTTCCAGAAGAAGTTCCAACTGGATTCCCTCAAAACCTCCAGTCGGAAGGCACCACAGCAACCTCCACCCAGTTATCTTGGCAGCCACCTGTCCTGGCCGAGAGAAATGGCATTATCACCAAGTACACCCTTCTGTATAGGGATATCAACATCCCTCTTCTTCCAGTGGAGCAGCTTATTGTTCCAGCTGACACCACTCTGACACTCAGTGGCTTAAAACCAGATACCACATATGATGTAAAAGTACGTGCTCACACGAGCAAAGGGCCCGGGCCATATAGTCCCAGTGTCCAGTTCAGGACACTGCCTGTGAATCAAGGTAGGATTTGTCTGCTTACGGCCTTTCTCCTTTAAAGGAATGTCGGTCTTTGGAAATCAGTATTTTGAAGCTATAGATAACTGATCGGCTCATTCATATTCATAGGTTCAGCAAAAGCAAAAAGGTAAGATATGTAAAACTTAACATGTTTTGGATGCCTTAGATTTCAGTTAGAGAATGCCAAGCAAGTCTGGCTGACAGCATCCCAATGTTCCCAGGTAAGGAAAACACAATAGAGTTGACTCAATTGGAGAGAAAGGAGAGATCTTGGTGAGCTTGAGGTAGTAAAATGAATGCTTTTAACAGGTAGGCAAATCACACTTCTCTCTCTGATCAAAGTAGATGGTATCTAGCTTAAGCCTTCTTGTCCATGGAAGAGGACTGGTTGAATGTTTTTAGGAGTAGTTTAAATACACTGTTTTTCCTTTTCCAGCAGTGTTTGCAAAAAATTTTCATGTCAAAGCAGTAATGAAGACTTCGGTGCTGCTATCTTGGGAGATTCCAGAGAATTATAATTCTGCCATGCCTTTCAAAGTAAGTTCTTTCCTACTGTGTAAGGTATCATGGGTAAACATGGAGGATGCAGGTCACCCGGGGAAATCACTTAAAAACCACACAGACTGCTTTGATTCAGCCACACGTATGTATTGTTCTCATTTGTGGCTTTCACATCACAGACAAAATCTGGGTCTTGGCCATTGTGACCTTTCCCCTCTCAGGAGGAGGCAGGGACTGCATTCCTTGTGAGTAACCTAGCACTTCCAAGTTGAGCTTTTTGCATCTGAACTAGGGCTTTTGATTTTTTCATCAGAAAATGAAATTTACTTATTTATAATGCAGCATCCTGAGATTTAAGTAATTTATTGGCATATTTTAAACTTTAGTTTGTCACAGAGAGATACTGAAAAGTGTTAGCAAGAGATACAAGTCTGTGAAATAAAGAATAGAGAAGCATCTATAAGAGTACAAAAAAAAATATTTGGGAACAAGAATGGAAGTGTTTGGGAAAAAAGTGATGTGTAAGATGCATTGAAAACTTAGAGCATTGCTGCATATATTCCCTTAATATCACAGACAACTGACAGGCCAAATATTGATAGGTTATTGCACATTTGTGTTTTTTTGATAGACTTATAAAACAATATACAATAAGAAAAAAAAGGAAAATTGATGCCATCTCTAGAATTTGGGGAGCACTTACAGGTTTACGAAATGCCCCAAATTAGAAATGACTCATATGTGTTTTCTGTAAGCAGGTACACATTAGTTTAGAAAATATTCCTTGCCTGACCGAGAGCCAAATCCTTCTGATTGGTTGTGTCTCTCTAGATTCTTTATGATGATGGGAAAATGGTAGAAGAGGTGGATGGCCGTGCTACCCAGAAGCTAATTGTCCACCTGAAGCCTGAGAAGTCCTATTCCTTTGTGCTGACGAATCGTGGCAACAGCGCCGGGGGGCTGCAGCACAGGGTGACTGCTAAGACCGCACCTGACGTTCTCCGCACCAAGCCTGCCTTCATCGGGAAGACTAACTTGGATGGCATGATTACTGTGCAACTGCCCGAAGTACCTGCAAATGAGAACATAAAGTAAGTTGACTGAAGGTCAGGGCTGAACCACAGAAATGGATGTAAACAAGGGAAAAAAAAGGTTACATCTTGGTATTACGTTGTTATAAAAGAATGTGTAGAATGTATTGCCGTATATAGTGAAAGAGGCTTTTGCATAGGCTCACAGTTTTATTATTCATGTTCTGTTGCATTTCCTAGAGTTCATTTTGACACAGATTCTCATTAATGTTGCATTAATGAGAGTGTTTTATGAAGTGGAAATTAAATCCAGTCAATTAAGTAGTTTTTTGGTTTTATATAGCTAGTTGATGGTAGCCAGTAGAAGAAAATAAGTGTTTTCACCAAAGCGTATTAAGTAGGAGTATTGTGGTAAACCCTGGGGAAAAAAAAAAAGGACATTGTCCCTGTCTTTAGTTTACCATACAGTGATGGGTACAGAGAAACAGAAAGATGTAATACATGCTAGTGATAGAGTCTGGGTCAAGAAAGTTTCTGAATTTAGTCTTGATGGACAAATAAGAGGTGTACAAAAAGTCAGACTGAGGAAATCGTACACAAAGGCTCATGAGTACGGGAAGCAAGCAATTCTGTAAGCAGGCGCTGAGAGAGCCAGCGCAAGAGTGGTGAGAGGTAGGCGTGCAAGAGCCAAGTCGTGCTCAGAAGTGGGGATGGTATCCTGTAGACCAAAGGTCCCCAAGCTCCGGAATCTAAGGCTTGATGATTTGAGATGGAGCTGATGTAATAATAATAGAAATAAAGTGCACACTACATGTAATGTGGCTGAATCATCCTGAAAGTATCCCCCAACCCCTGGTTCATGGAAAAAGTGTCTTCCATAAAACTATTCTCTGGTGCCAAGAAGGTTAGGGACTGCTGCTGTAGACAGTGAAATCCATTAAAGGATTTTATACAGCAGAGTGACATGAGATCATCTGTGTATAATAAAACCCAAGTTTCCTTTATTACCATTTTAGGAAATATTTATTGTGTGTCTGCTGCATGTTAGAAACTATGCTCCCAGCTTGGGATAAGACTAACCCCTTTGTCATTTCTTCTATTCCACATGATCAAGTTTGGATGGAACTTGCTGTGAAAGGTTTGAAGGTCAAGCAGAGGCATTTAGACATAGTTTATGGATGGTTGGAGCCTTTACATTTCGTAGCAATCTGGTGATATAACTTAGGACAGTTCTTAGGGAAGATGGCTCCTGAAGGCATGTCGGAAGATTGGAGTACCACAGAGGAAAGTTTTGAGCAGTCACTGGGCAGTTAGTTGCTGCTGCTGTTGTTGCTGTTCAGTCGCTAAGTCGTGTCTGACTCTTTGTGACTCTGTGGACTGCGGCGCACCAGGCTTCCCTGTCCTTAACCATCCCTCAGAGCTTGCTCAGACTCATGTCCATTGAGTCAGTGATGCCATCTAACCATCTCATCATGTGTCACCCCCTCTGGTGTGCAGTTAGTTATTTCTAGACAAATAAGATTCTGAAATGAGATGGTGATGCTAGAAATGGGATGTAGAGGCAGACAGAGAAGCAGGAAATGGCAACAGCCTTCATGGAGCAATCAAGGGAGAGGAAAATGTCATAGATGGCTCTGATATTTGAGCTTGGATAATGAAATAAATGGTGCTGCCATTCATCCTGAAGGGTGAGAAATCAGGAGAAAATTAATGAGTTGAAGTCTGTGTACATTTTACATGAGGTAAAAGTGAAATCAGTCTTCATTTTGTCCATTATTCTTTTTCTGTCATTCATAAAAATAGAAACAAGAACGGACTATTACTGTGATTTTTCTTCCAGCAAAATTTAATATGAAAATGAGATTATTTATTTGTTTAAATAGCCTGTGAATATTACTTGATCTCTCACTCTAGTGCCAGACTGTGTTTCATGGATTCAGTGGAGATGATGCAGACTTTCTCACGGCTCTTACAGAGGGTAGTTAATTGGGGAATTTGGACAAGTAGAGAGTCAAGTGGAGTGGAGTCCTATGATACCAAAAATTAGATAGATAAGGGAAGCCACGGGAGGAGCTCCCAAACCCAGTTTAGTAGTTCAGGAAAGAAGTCCCAAACATCTAAGCTGAGGTTTAACAATGACAAGAAGCTGGTCTGGGGGTTTAGACGGGGGGAGACACTGTTTCAAGCAAAGGACAGCACGTGTAATATTTCACAAACAACAGGAAGACTAGCACCTGTTACTTAGCCACATCTTACCCATCCGCTGAGCCTTTTCAGCCGCCATCCAACAAACATATATTCTAGACATACTATATTGCCAGCGCTAGGTCTGAGAGTAGAAAGATGATTGAGATAAAACCCTACCTTACAGTGGGCGAACAGATATAGGGAATAGATAATTAGAATATAGTGGAGCGAGTACTGCCAGGTACTGTGGAAACATAAAAACAGAATTCTAGCCCCACTTGGATGTCAAGAGAGAGATCCAGAAGGAGCTGATATCTGATGAGTCTTGAGCAATGAGAAAGATTTAGAGAAGGTAAGATAGTCAGTCTGTTAAAAACATGTACTGTCCATTCAGGGAAAGAGTAAATGAAAGGTAAAAATAGTATCATATCATCTGTGGTTTTAACTATTAAATGCCAAATTTTTCTTTATATAGTTAAAAAAAAAAATCTCAATGCCTATTTACCAGATTAACTTAGTAGAATGTCTTAGACATCACTGGAATGACATTTTAGTCCATGGTAACATATTTCTCTTTCATTTTCCAATATCTGAGTAAATTTATACTACAAAATCGAGTTTCTCTCTTAGTATTTTTCTTTACGTAGTTCAATTTTTCTTTTTGTTTTATTTATGTACTTACTCTTTGTCACATTTGAAATGGGAGTCAGGAAAAGGGATTATGTTTGGTAACAAAGATGAGAGACTATTACAGATCAAAAAAGAAAGCAGACCATTATGAGAAAAAAAAAAATATGTTCTAGAAATTCCCATAAATATAGTCTAAACACTGGGGAAAAAACAAAAGCAAAAGACAAAACTGGGGAAAGGGATAAGAACCATAGGAAATGGAAAGCAAGTATGTGAGCAAAAAATTCCAGATAATTCCTATTCATTATGTTTCCTAAAGGAGCAATAGCATAAAGTTACCCATCTAGTCTTCTAGGTTGGTTCATGTGGCATCATCAGATATGACAAAAAGCTGTGTGCCAGGCTGTGCCACTTGTAGTCATTGGTAAGTTCAGAAATTAGAATGGAGGTTTCTGTTAAATATTCTACAGGAAAAATGAGGGACGAGAAAAGAATTGATTCCAGAGTTTTGGAGTGGGTTGCTAATTTGGATTTATATAAAAGCTAACTACAAAAATGAGTCCACTTTGTTTTTCTATCAAAATACAGTTTTGATTATTGACAGGCTGTTTTGTCTTATCAACAGAAACTGCTTTCCTTGTTTCTGGCCAAGAAAACTCAGAGATCTTAATCCCCAGACCCGAACTCCTCACCATCTAAACATAAATCTGTCTCTTGTAAACATAATACAGGTAGAGCTCCTTGCTTCTGGGATTTCACACTTGGCTTTTGTGCGGAGAAGCTAAGTAATCCTTTAGGGAAAGGCCAGATATCTTGTGGAACAGCCATGGGCATACTGCAGTTTCTAGGATTAGGGATTTTGTGAGACTTCATCCTTCTGTTTGAATACACTAAGGGAACAGAATGCTGATCAGGAACTTGAGCAATGCCACCATCCTACAGTAGCAAGTTGTGGTAACAGAGGGGACTTCTGTGACTGTGTGGAGCAGGACTTTACTCTGGTTGGTTAAAAAAGGAAGAAAGAAAGAAAAAAGCACCACACAGATTGTACTCAGAGAAAAAGCTGCCAGAAGGTCCCTAATGTAATTTAACTCCATAGCAACAATTTCATGTTTCTGAAAAATAAAAATGAAGAAAAAGAGCATTCTATAAAATTTCAAGTTTCTTTGATCTTACTGATTTGGCTTTCAGATTATCTTTCTTTACAAAAATAAAAAGTAGACATTCTTAGAAGCAAAATTGATTCATGACACATGGCACCACTAGTAGCAGCTCAGTGTTTTCATTTATAAGCTATTTAGTATTTACTTGATTAAACATATTTTTGTTATTGACATGGTAAAGGCTTAAATACGTATAGGACTCAATTTACTGAACATATTACATCATTTGACTTGTTCCCCACCTATAAGGTAGGTGTTCACCCCTTTTACAGGTGAGTAAGGTGAGGCTCAGAGACTCTAAGTGGCCCAAGCAAGATCAGAGTTGCTACTGCTAATAGTTAATAAGGACAGAGAACTTCCTAGATATTCTTCAAAGGACACTGCACACAGTGACTGCTATAATCTTCACACCAAGGGCCCTCATCATTTTACAGCTGAGGAAGCTATAAGGTAGTGTACTATTGAGCTGGCTAAAAAGTTTAGGCTTTTCTGTAAGCTGTTACAGAAAAACCCAAACAAATCTTTTGGCCAACCCAATGATTTGTCCTGGTAACACAAGAGCAGAGAGGAAAGATTTGAGCTTAGGCAGTCTAGCTCCAGAGTCTACATGTTGAACCACGGCTGTGCCTCTGACCATAAAATGTATTGACCAAACAAGAACATTTTTCCCTAAGACCATCAGAAATGCATAAGAACTCCATGACAAGTAGCCATCAATAGGAAGGCCCCAGACACACCTCAGAATCAAGAAGTTACAATCAGTTACAAGTCAGTTACAAATGCTCAGCCACAGATTTTGGAAAAATATGTTAAATGTGGAACACTACAGTTGGTAGGTTGTCATGTGAATTTAGAGGCAAGAAATAAAGAGGCCACAGGACAGTACCATCACCTGCCATTTTCTAACTGATGCAAATGGGACTTAAGGCAATTAATAATGTCTGACAACACATACCTTAAAAGATCAGAAACCTTAATTTAAACACAGAAACTGGAAAGATCGTTCAGACAGCTTTGGTTTTTCTGTGGTTAATTAATTTGAGTTAAACAGTATATATACCCAAATGACCATAGCAAAAAAAAAAAAAAATTATAAATCAAAAAATTATGCAAGGCATGACATTCATCATTAAACTCTGAGACAAATTTTGACCTCTCAGTTAAATAATGAGTTCCAGAATGCAATATGGACTGTTAATACAAAAAGCCTTCCTCAATTTGAAGTGGGACTTCCACAAAGACCAGAGCTCACCTTTCCATATAATTATATGGAGCTGGGCCCCTTGATGATAACATATTAAATAAAATTAGTAAAACTTTACTTAGTATAATTAAAATTCTAAAGGTTAGATTTAACTTACCTAATTAAATCTAATATACTGGGAAAACACAACTTGCTTTATAAGTAGTCCAGGGCTTTCTCAAATATATTGATTCTCAAGTTATTTATTTTTCTTTTAGTTTAATAGTTAAGGTCTGTGTTGGAAAGAGTATTTGAAGGCTAAACTCCAAGCTTGAGTTCAATAGGCAGAGTGTTTGCACTGTTGTTGATGTGTTAGTGACTCAATTGTGTCTGACTCTTTGCGACCAAATGGACTGTAGCCCACCAGTCTCCTCTGTCCATGGAATTTTCCAGGCAAGAGTACTGGAGTGGGTTGCCATTTCCGTCTCCAATGTAAAGCTGATCTATGTCCAAAAGCAATTTTTTTTTAAATTTAGATCAGGTTCTTTGAGTTCATATGATTTGGTTGTTATGAACTTGTAGGGACATGTTAGTTCCTCATTTTATTCTTCCTATCAGTTATCTTACTNGTCTCCAATGTAAAGCTGATCTATGTCCAAAAGCAATTTTTTTTTAAATTTAGATCAGGTTCTTTGAGTTCATATGATTTGGTTGTTATGAACTTGTAGGGACATGTTAGTTCCTCATTTTATTCTTCCTATCAGTTATCTTACTTTCCTTATATCCTGTGAGATTATAACTAGGGTCACAACTTTGCTGTATTGAAAAGAACCTTTGCAGTAAGGAGTTATATATTTAACAAATTCTGTTCAGGTATGTTGTTGCTGGTTTGGATTGAAAGAAGAAGCTCGATGAGGTTTCAAGTTGGAAAGTTCTAGTGCAAGAGGAGTTCTAAAATGTTTTTGACTACCCTGATCTAGGAGAGGCATAAATCCCCAAGAATTACCCGCTTTACCCACTTCTACTTTTCAGTGAAGAATTCAGTGATAAAATGGCAAAGTCAACAAATTTGGGGAATATATGTATATCTGTTTTAGGAATGAATTTTGAAAAATGCAAACATGTCTTAAACATAGAAGAAAATTATCAATTAAAAAAATGGTTCCTTAAAGGCCATATAGNGTGATAAAATGGCAAGGTCAACAAATTTGGGGAATATATGTATATCTGTTTTAGGAATGAATTTTGAAAAATGCAAACATGTCTTAAACATAGAAGAAAATTATCAATTAAAAAAATGGTTCCTTAAAGGCCATATAGTTGTGATCATTGATCTAATCAGAGGTCAGGAAAGGTTTCAATCTGGTAGTAAAAAATGAGTTGCTATTTGAGAAAAGAGAAGAGTTAACTTGGAATTTGTTGGGAGTGACAGAAGGTTCTAAACAGACAGTACAGAATGATCAAAGATGGAATGGACCAAAGTAAATTCAAGAAACTAAAAGTCCAGCAGGCTATAGCTCACAGATCGCAGAGAGATAAATTCCAGGATCCACTGAAAAGTTTTTTAAAAATGGAAATGTTACAGCTGATTTTCTATTGTAAAATTTCAGAGATTGGACTAAAGGAGGTTAAATTCAATGGAGAGAGAAATTTAGGAGTAATCCAAGCATGAGACAATGGAATAAAACTGAAGCAGTGGCAGTAAGGAGGAGGAGAAGTGAATGCACTAGAGAGTTTGGAAGTAGTAGAGTTTGATGGTAACTTGGGTATGAGAGAGGGAGAGAGTTAACAGATTGTCACTGATAACACCTAGGTTTACAGCATGCACTAAAGTGGATCATGGTGCAGTATTGAAAGAGGATTTATTTGGGAGCCATATTTTTGGTTGTTGTTTTATTTTAACCACAGTAAATTTGAGTTACTATTGTGACATAGAAATGGAAATATAAAGTTGGAATGGGAGACACTTGTGGAGTTCAAAGGAGCACTCTTGGCTGAAGGTATGAATCTGTAAATGATCTACATTGAGGGGTTAATTGATTCCCTGAGCTGGAATGAGATCACATGGCAAGAAATGAGGAAGGAAAGAGAAATCCTTGGCCAGATCCTTGAGGAATTCCACCCTTATTGAAAAGCTGGGTAGCAGATAATAAATCCTGCTAAAGACTTAGGATTAACATGGTGAGAGATCTTAGTAGAAAACTAGGAGAGTTGGATACAGAGGAAGAACTGAAAATGTTTCCTGTAGGGTCTTATGAATACTCAGATCAAGTAAGAGAGTCCAAAACTCTCCTTTTGATGCAAGCTTGAGGACCCTGGCGAAGGTGGTGAGGGGGCAGATGGGACAGAAGCTAGAGGACCGTTGACTGGGGAGTGAATGGAAGCTAAAGTCCTAGAGAACAGCAAAGACTGTTCTTCTCAGTACTGGGGCCGCAAGAGGTAGGAGAGAGTGATTACTGGAGCAGGATGTGGTTTGTTTTGTCCTTCCAGTGATTGAAAGCTAATGGATAGAATCCAGTGAGGATGGAGATATTCAGACATGGGAAACTAGAACCAGTCAATCCTAAAGGAAATCAACCCTGAGTATCATTGGAAGGACTGAAGCTGAAGCTCCAATACTTTGGCCACCTGATGTGAAGAGCCGACTCACTGGAAAAGACCCTGATCCTGGGAAAGACTGAAGGAAGGAGGAGAAGGGAGCAACAGAGGATGAGATAGCTAGATGGCATCACTGACTCAATGGATATGAGTTTGAGCAAACTCCAGGAGATAGTGAAGGACATGCCTGGCATTCTGCAGTCCATGGGGTTGCAAAGAATCAGGCACAACTTAGCGACTAATCAATAACAGCGAGGAGTATGATGTATGGTTGGCATCCTAAGAGTGAGATGTGGAACCCAATTCAAGAAAAAGTAACTGACCTTGAAAAGTGGAGCCAGCCCTTCTACTGTACCAATGAGAAAGACTACAGTTTGCATCCAGATATAGGTGGTCTTGTAGTTAGAGAGAGAGGGTATTCTTGTCTAAAAAATTTTTTTTCTATATATATAAGACATAAAGCCATCTTGTAGCAGAGAGGAAGGAGCATCCAGGATTTGAGGCCAGGAAAGAAAGTTTGAAAAGTTTTTGTGAATATTGAAACTGGGTAAGTGGTGGTCATATTGACAGGCAGCATTGAACTTCTATTTGAGTTTGCTGAATATTAACTTATAGCATCATTCTACCCTGTTCATTATTTTTCAAACTGTATTCTGCTCCTTGTGTTCAGGCACAGAGAAAGGCATTGCTGGATTTCAGCTAAGGTGGAGTGGAGGATGTGGGTTTTGGAACGAAAGAGTTCAAGGAATTTTGAATCTTGGGTGGTTCTTGGGCCAGCCCTCTGAAGGGTTAAATCACCCAAAATGATGGCAGAGTTTGGGGTGGGGGGGAGACCATCAACCCAGGGTGGGTGGGTGGAGAAACGTCCACATAAGGAAGATTCTGAAGAAGTTGATAGATGGCAAAGATCTGTAAGAGAAGACCATAACATAGCTGAATTGTATAATCTTCCAAGAGAAGGGACTGAGTTTTTTGGGGGGTGGGGGAGGGGTGGCTTCCTAGGTGGTGCAGAGGTAAAGCACCCACCTGCCAGTGCAGGAGATGTAAGAGATACAGATTCAGTCCCTAGGTCAGGAAGATACCCTGGAGTAGGCAATGGCAACCCACTCCAGTATTTCTGCCTGGAAAATCCCATGGACAGAGGAGCCTGGTGGGCTACTGCAGTCCATGTTGTTGCAAAATGTCAGACAAGTCTGAGCATGCACACACACATTGTATTTTGTAGCAAAAGGGTGGAGAGAAAGACACCTGCAAGAAGCAATAGGGAACTAGGAAAGAAACCCCAAGCCCTAAATGTGAGGTTCATGGCTGAGGGAGAGGGGTAAATTGACCTGCCACTACTGGAGAAGTCTACAGTGGAAGCAGTATCTTGAGGGGACAGTTAAGCTTCAGGAAAGCTAATGGGTGGTGGTTTATGAAATTGTAATTGCTGAGAGTACAATTGAAATGTATGGACTTCGACCCAGGAGTTCCAAATTCCCGCCTCCTCATTTCTTCAGGAGGTGATAGCTACTTTGAAGCAGGTCCCACTTTGCCTGCCCTGGTTGAATGCTTTAGAGATCTTGGAGAGAAAAGGTTATGGATATCTGGCCACACTGTTAATTGTTATGGGGGAGGCTGTTCAATTCTTATCTGAGCCACAAATGGCATGGGTAGTCGAGGAGTGCTGCAGAAGAAAGAATGGATTCTTTTTTCATGTACAAGAATGGCAACTCAGAGTATGAAAGCAGAAACAAAATTAATAGAATTCATCAGCTTAACGTGAATTTAGAAGATTCTGAAGGAAAACAATGGGAACTCCCTGATCATGGGCAGTATCATTGCTTTAGGCAAAGAGAAGCTATTCTGACTTTGTGCAGTTGGTAGTGAAAAGCAAGAGCTTCCCTGACAAGTGTGTTTATCAAGCCCACCTGCAGTGTCATTTTGTACGCTGGGTTGCAGCCCGTCATTCTTCTCCAAGCTGATTTAACATGATGGACTTGTTTGGCAAATCCTTCAGGTGGTGGGAGGACAGGAAGAGGAGGAAGCTTACTCTGGATCATAAAATAAAAGATATTGGCCTCGCTTATGTACTCTACTCTTCCTTCTCCTTATCCTCCTTGCTCATCAAGATTATTTGTAGGAAAGAAAACGGATGGCTAAGCGATGTGATTCCATGAGCCTGCTGATGAGTTGTTCAGAGCACCATGGAGAGAATGCAGCTACTGCTATCTGGTTTGACCTGAATTTCTAGGACAGGGAGAAAAAAAAAGTTTGATAAGTCCTTTATTCTGCATCTCAGAGAATTACACTGTCCTGTGTCTGCGTTCTCGTCCGTCTCTCCCACTATGATGGTCAGTGCCGGCCAGTAGCAGCTGGCTTCCGTTAAGTGCTCTATGATACACACTGTTCGGAGCACTTTGTGTCCATTTATTTTCCCTCAATAAGTCTGATATTATTTACTCACATTTTCAGAATGTGCAGCTGAGATTCAGGGATGTTAGATGATCAGCCCAGGATCACATGGCTTATTAGTGGCAGAACCTACATTCTGGGCTAGATGTGTCTCTAGATGCCACATTCTTTACTAGAAACGCTCTAGATCTGCACAGCCCAGCAAGTGTAATGAGAGGCACATGTGAAATATTACACTTTCTAGCAGGTATGGTGAAAAGCACAAAGAAATGGATGTAATTAATTTTAATTACATATTTTATGACAATATATCCAAGGTATTATTTAACATGTGACCATTATTAAAAAATATCGGTATGATATTTTACATTTATTTTTCATATTAAGTTTTTGAAATCCATTGTCTTGTATAGAGCAGCTGTCAGTTCAGACTAGCCACATTTTACGTGCTTGATAGCCGCTGGAGGCTAGTGGCTACCACACTGGACAGAGTTGCTCTAGACTCTGCTTATGGAAATGGAGTTCTTAATCACACAAGATTTGCTGAGTTCATTACAGATTTTGCTTTAAGAACAATGAAGGGTCCTGTGTGTGTAATTAATCTCTGTAATAGAATGTGACACAAGCTTGATGGAGCGCCCGTCCTTCTCTCATTCCTTTCCTGAGTGGCAGCCTTCTCTTCTAAAGGTGTGTGTTCATTTCCGCAATAAATTTTCCCAAAATGTATAGAGTCTAAGAAGTGCTTTATGATACAAAGTAAATGAAACAAAAGCAGACTCTTGCCATAGCTTATATACACACACACATACATACATACATACATACATACATACATACATACATATGGGCTTCCCTGGTGGCTCAGTGGTAAAGAGTCAGCCTATGATGCAGCAGATGTGGGTTCAGTCCTTGAGTTGAGAAGATACCCTGGAGAAGGAAATAACAACCCACTACAGTATTCTTGCCTGGGAAATCCCATGGACAGAGGAACCTGGTGGGCTACAGTCCATGGGGTTGGAAAGAGTCAGACACGGTTGAGTGACTAAGCACAGTGCGCGTGCGCACACACACACACACATAAATATATGTATGTAGGTATAATATATAGGTTTACTTCCCCTTGGGCTTCCCTTGTGGCTCAGCTGGTAAAGAATCTACCTGCAATGCAGGAGACCTGGGTTTGATCCCTGGGTTGGGAAGATCACCTGGAGAAAGGAACGGCTACCCACTTCAGTATTCTGGCCTGGAGAATTCCATGGACTGTATAGTCTGTGGGGTCACAGAGTCAGACATGANGTGGCTCAGCTGGTAAAGAATCTACCTGCAATGCAGGAGACCTGGGTTTGATCCCTGGGTTGGGAAGATCACCTGGAGAAAGGAACGGCTACCCACTTCAGTATTCTGGCCTGGAGAATTCCATGGACTGTATAGTCTGTGGGGTCACAGAGTCAGACATGACTGAGTGACTTTCACTTTCACTTATATCCCCTTACTGTTCTTGAGTAATTATTCAGTCTCTGTGAATTTTATTTATTTATTCATTTGGTCAGTTACCTGTTCCTAAAGTTTTGTTTTTTTTTTTAAACAATGCAAAGTGAAATTATGCGTTTCCTCTAATACATGAACAGTAGGAAGTGATTAATGTGCTATTATTGTACATCTATGTTCCAAGTGTTTGTATAGAAACTACCAAAAATCAGTATGAACAGAGTCCCTGTGAATACAAGAGCAGGGTATACACTATATAGAAGTCACAAAATAATTTTACAAATAACCTGTATCTGTTTGGGGACAGGCACTGTTATACATAAAGTGAAGTTGACCATTCTCAGTGTGAGGACTTGCTTATTAATCTTTTTGTCTCTACCTGTAAGTGTATTGTATTGAAATCTATTTTGAAAGCCTCAGATAGTGACTGTCTCAAAATTTCTGCAGTTCTACCTTAAGATGTGCAATTTGATGGGTAGAAAGCGAGGAGAACCTTTATGCCTTTATTGCCTTTATATATTTAATAACTGTGAGATGACAAATAATTTTCATGCTTTTATTTTTTCCAAATAAAAAGTACTTATATGGTATATAAACAAAATCATCATCATTGTAAAGGCATTTGTATGAGCTTAGAGTAATTTTTGAGGAGGGCATGGCAATCCATGCCAGTATTCTTGCCAGGAGAATCCCCATGGACAGAGGAGCCTGGCAGACTACAGTCCATGGGATCGCAGAGTCTGACACAACCGAGCAACTAAGCACAGCACAGAGTAATTTTTATTACACATCTTCTTTTTAAAAAACCCTCTTATAAATTAANGACAAATAATTTTCATGCTTTTATTTTTTCCAAATAAAAAGTACTTATATGGTATGTAAACAAAATCATCATCATTGTAAAGGCATTTGTATGAGCTTAGAGTAATTTTTGAGGAGGGCGTGGCAATCCATGCCAGTATTCTTGCCAGGAGAATCCCCATGGACAGAGGAGCCTGGCAGACTACAGTCCGTGGGATCGCAGAGTCTGACACAACCAAGCAACTAAGCACAGCACAGAGTAATTTTTATTACACATCTTCTTTTTAAAAAACCCTCTTATAAATTAATGTCATAGAAAATTCTTGGCTCAGCAGCCTGTGGTGGTGGATTTCAATATACCTGCTTTGCATGTGTCCAGCAACAGGGTACTAACAAACCCTTTCTGTTCTGTTTATGATAGCTAATAAAGGGCAGTCAACCATAGTAATATTACCATACAAGATCATTGAAGTTACACATAAATGTCTACCCATGTTGTTTTTAAAATTGAACAAACAGGTGGTTATTTGTCATTGATGGACAAGTCACTCCATATTCATAATTTGCTTTCAATCTCAATCACTGGTCTGTGGAAGATTTAAGGATATATCCATCTTCTTTTCCCTCTGAACTAACCTTATTTTTATCTGTCTATTCTCGTGCAGAGGTTACTACATAATCATTGTGCCTTTGAAGAAATCTCGTGGGAAATTTATCAAGCCATGGGAGAGTCCAGATGAAATGGAATTAGATGAGGTAAACTGTGTTTTGGGTGGTATCTTTCATTAGTTACTTAATTTTGGAAATAAATGTCTCCTCTCTGTGGAGACCTTTCAGCCTCTGATCTGGGCGGATCAGCTCCTACATGGCTGGCTGGCTGGTCAACTACCTACCGCGTTGGATGGTTCAGTGCTATGGGCATGTTAACCTCTTGGGATCCCAGCAAAGATCCTTTTCTTTAATTAAAAGACATTAAGCTGCTGTAAAGCTTACAACCTATCTAATCTTTGTTGGCTTTAATATTTTGCCCCTTGCTCCTTGTAAAACATAATGCAGAGGTGTGGAAGGAGAAGTGAATTGTCAGCAAAGACTTAATCACCACTGTTGGGAATTCCAAGGTCCGCTTCATCAGTGCAGTGGTAGCTGAGGCTGTTAAAAATGCTAAGTTACAGTTTGCACCAGAGTTCAACACTTGACCTACTACGTGTTCTCAACCAATTGCTGACAGAATTGTGCTGATTAGCGCATTTTTACTACCTTCTGTATTTTATAGGATTTCAGAATCAAAAATGCATATAACTTTAGGAGCAAACAAAACAAATCACAGAATTTTGAGCTGAGCAAGAAATATGGTACAAAAGTACCATAAGGTAGTATGATTTTCACTTCTAAAATCTTACAATAACAGCAGTAAGTACATTGGTATTGTTTTTGCAAAAAGAACTTTTTTTTTGAAAGTGAATACATACAATACAGAACAAGAGCTAATTTTCATACTTCCATTTAGATTAGAAAAGTGTGATCGGAAGGGTTAAGGCAGACCCTTAGAGGACCACAGCAAATTAATGGCTGGGGTTCACATTTTGAAATACCATATAGGAGAGACTTTATGATTTTAATATGATTCTAGTCTGAATCAGTTCTGAAGTCAAAAAAAAAAAAATCCAAAAGTCCCTATTTGGGGAAATATGATATTTTAATGTACTGAATTTATTTACAGTATGTCATACATCTTATTACTCAACCTGTTATTCTTAGCTATTTTCTCTCCATCCAATTAGTTCATACAAAGCAAAGAAAAGCAGAAATTTCCTAACTGCATTACAGGGAGATGATGTTTATTTCATTCATGTCTATACTAAGGAGACTATGATCTTGAGAGATAAGGACTGTTAACTTCTTTTGACAAACATATGTCATCCCTAGAAGTATGGTTCATCATCACCCATTTCATTTATCTGACTTCAAGTTGATCAAGTTTGGAATGGGAGATGAGTTCAAGGTTAGGACTGTGTTTTGTGTCAACGTGTAGTGATTAAATAAGCATTGAAGAGTGTAAAATGAGGCACATTTCTATAATGTTGTCAAGTAATTTAGGCTTTATAGTTTACGTTTATTTTCTGCTGATATTAAAGGAACTAAACCCATTTTATGCTGTCAGAGGAGTCTATCTGAAAATGCCAGTTGATGAGCTATTCTGTAAACATTTTGAAGCAAGTCATGGTTTACTTGCAACTGATCAGTTAATCCTAACATATTCTTTATTATTTTAATCAGTTCTCAGCTACAATACAGAATTCAGTTGGAATTGGATTTAAAATGGAAAGGCAACTTATAAAATCTGACTCTATCTATTGAAAAAAAACAGTTTCCAAGGAGTTAAGATCCAAGCCAAAAATGACATCAAATACTTAAAAAAAAAAAGCTTTCCTTAGACATAGAGCCATTTGATAGTAAGTAATAACAGGCTGATTCTCTTTTATAGCCAGGTTTTAACCTCCAAAATGTACAGCAATTCTAATGGATTAAAGTATAGAGCTATATGACATTGAACTTTCTTGCAATTAAATTCTATGGGTCTCTGCTGCTGATTCCCATAACAAAGGGTCATTTTAATCATCCCACAAGTTGTGGTGCATTAATCTGTATAATAGTTCGATAAAGAACATTTATTAATTCAAAATTTTGGGGTCAGGATGGGTTCTTTCCCACTTTTGTTACTGATATAATTGAGACCACATTGTAGAATTAATGGTGGAAGAAATAAGATATGCATTGACTGGAAAATGAAAATTATTTCTGATAAAAAACTAAAGCCCTTGATATATCTTCTGGAATTACCTCCAATACATCTTGTAACTGTTGTGGAGGGGAACAAATGAAAGTAGGCTATGGCCTCACTTTGTGCTTACTCATCCAGTTTCTGATTCCTACAGACAGTTTTTTTTTTTTTTTCCTACCATGGATAATAAAAGCATTGTAGTAATTTTATCTATAGGTTGGTACTGCCAGGTTTGACAAAGCTGTGTTCCTCTCTTAAAAGTATTTGACCAAGTGATTTTTTAGAAAGGCCTATAATTCAAATCACTGAAACCCTATCATCGAATAGAATGGTGGCCTAAGGGGATTTCCACATGTGTGCTTCACATCGAGGCCCATAAAAAATAGAAAGAGGCTTTCTAAACAGAGTCACTCTCAGTATTGTCTTCTGAGCTCATTTATTCTTTGTCTGGGGATAATCTTCACATTATGAATTCATAGACTGGAAGTCTTAGTTGTCAAGGTCAGACTGGGCAGAGCAGACCTTGATAGTCAAAATGAATTTTGGACAGAATGACTCGTAAAAATATTAGTTATATTTAATTCAGAGCAAGTCTTATAATATATCATAAGCTTTTCATCGCATTGTACTTCAAAGGCTTGCTATAAAATAATGTGGTCATTTGTGGTTGTAACTTGAACATATTGGCTCACTTCATGTCATCTGAGCACACTTGACCCATTTAAAGTATAACACAGGAAGCATCCCACAGAGCTTAGGGCAGCCTAAGGTTCCGGGTTTGACCTTAGGGAATGGCAGCATTGGGTCTAAGGAGGACCAAAACACTGAAATATTTTAAGGTACTTCCTGTAAGTCTTCTGAAGAAACCCCAGCAAAAGGTACTCACTCTTGACAGTGATATGGATGAATTATGACAGTTGCCTACAACTGAAGTATGAATAAAATCAAGGTAGGGTTTGATCAGTGAAGTAGAAGAGGGGACACAGTTGCATAAACAACTGATGGTAAATGTTTCTGATTAACCAACTTCAAAAAGCTTTTCAGCTCATCTGTACTGCATTTGTCCTTCTCAAGGTAATGGCCCTTCATCTACATATCAACAAGAGCCTGTGTAGTGACTTTTCAAGTATATATTAAACATTTACGTCAGAATTTTAAAAAATATTTAAAGAATCCAGAAAAAAAAAGTATGCATTTTTCTGTGTTAATGAAAGCAGATACACAAAAAATTATATAAGTATAGACTCAGTTAAAACAATCAAGAGTATTAATTTAGCCTAATGTTGCATTTGTGTGTCTTTAATATTGTGCAGCCTCCAAGTAAACAAAAATACAGTTGGAAAAAATATCTTACAAATAATTTCATTTTACCAATTGAATCCAATATTATTACTTTCTATTGTGCCTCAGTTTCCTCATTTATATAGAGGCAATAATAATCTATCTTATAGAGTTTTATTAGTAAATGAAATAAGCTATGTTTAGTCTCTTGAGAATGGTGCCTGGCACCTGGTAAGTGCTTAACAAATATAATTATTATTGCCATTATCATTATTATAAGAAAACTAAATTTGACAACAGGATTGAAAGATAGTGCTATATTTCTAGACTAGCTTTATTTTAGGCCAGCTGGTCCATAACTGATCAGTCTATCTGAATTTATCATGAGATGGTCCAATTTTGCTAAAGAAGTCTATTGTGGTTTTCATAAAAGAGCTTACATGTTAAATAATTTTAATTTGTATCAATAAACTCAAATTTTAACAGAAAATTTGAGAACATTACATTAAAAATTAAATAACATGAGCACAAATTATATATATAACCAAAAGAGTAATTTTTACATTTTTAGGTTATAATTTTGACCAGCTTAGCACATTTACAACTTTGTGTTAGAGATAAGTTTACCATCAAGTTCCTAACAGAAGCTCTTGGTATTTGCTGTGTGTATAGTCTGCAGCTGTTATTATTACAGAAGCCTGGCTTTCATTGTGTAGGGTCTCAGATAAACAGTCTTCTCTATAAAGGTAGTAAAATAAATCAGCATTCTTTTAAAAAAAACAGTTAAGTTGCCTCTTATATTCAAAAGCATCTCAGACTGCTATAAACTTTCCCTAAGCCCTATAAAATATCAGTATTTAATGGAAGCAGTGAGAACTTAGTCATCATATTGAAACTGTCATATCATTAACATGATTTTCTCCAAATAGTGACTACAAAAACAATAGAGTATCAAACCATAATTTGTACTTTTTTTTTCCTTTTCAAAATACATGAAGGATTTGTATATATGCATGTTTATGTTTGTTTCATTCTGGATAATATAATTATTTTATCTCTAACCTGCCTTTATCACCTAGCTAGATAATTTAATATCTCCAGAGAGCTGTTAGCTCTGAAAAAACTTGCTGTCGTGATAAATGCAAGGAATTGTACCCTAAATGGTTGATCAAGGAGACAAGTCAAGCCAAAAATTGTTAAATAAATAACAGTGTCTGTTTAAAATTTTAATTAAAAATTGGTCATCAAAGTCTATTTTATGCTTATTTGAGGGACTATACATCACACAAATTATGTCATTACTAAAAGCAATCTAACATGGTACTAATCTCTTCAAAATGTTGGTCTTTGACTTTATCTGAGGTTAGTACTTGTTTAATAAATCACAGTGATAAAGCCTGCATGACAGGCTTTTGTGAATCAAACTGACTTTTTTTCCATAGACAAGTTGTAATGCTTTCTTGTCCCTTGAAAGAATTTCATTAGAGTGGACAATGATGTGAGCTACCAGTAAAGGATCTAATTGCACTGTGTTTATGGCCTGAGCCTTGCAACCGTAATACAGTGTCTTACCTTACCAGCAGGACAGGCATTTGGAAGACAGACTGAGATTTAGTAATGCTGACACTCATGAGAAGTGGACACATTGTATTTGGGTTGTTCCCAGCCCTGAGTTAATTTCCCTTATTAAACTAGTCATTAAGTTGGGTTATTGTTGTTTACATTTCTTTTTCTGATTCCCACTTTTTTTTCTTTAAGTTGCTCAAAGAGATATCTAGGAAACGCAGAAGCCTCCGTCATGGAAGAGAAGTTGAATTAAAGCCATATATTGCCGCTCATTTTGATGTCCTTCCCACCGAGTTCACCCTGGGGGATGACAAACATTATGGTGGATTTACAAACAAGCAGCTCCAAAGTGGTCAAGAGTATGTCTTCTTTGTGTTAGCAGTGATGGAACACGCAGAGTCTGTAAGTGAACTGTGATGGCATCCATCTTATTTTCTATGGTATTCTCAAATACGTTTTTCACCAGGATGTGGGGATATGGAGCTACATGCATCCTAATTGTTTCTCATGAGATTTAACTTAAGTGTAGTAACAGGCTGTCTATTCTTTGACTGTTGCTGAGTAATCTGCTTGTGATTTCATTACAGATAAGGCTGTGTCTCTAATCACAGGACATTTAGGTGGCTTTCTAGTTTATGAAGTCCAGATCAATAGTGCATGGTGCCGTGTTTCTTGTTTTTTTCCTTCTTCTGGCATTTGTCTCTCAATCCAAGACCCCCATCTTGCCCCAAGTCCCTTCTCACTCACCACTGGTAATCCCTAGTTTGTTCTTTATATCTGTGAGTCTGTTTCTGTTTGGTATTCATTAGCTTGTTTTACTATTTTAGATTCTACATATAAGTGATATCGTATGGTATTTGTCTTTTTCTTTCTGACTTATTTCACTAAGCATGATTCTTCCTAGGGTCATCCATGTTGTTTAAAATGGCATAATTTTTTATGACTGAGTAATATTCCATTGCATATATATTTATATATGTATATATATGTATCATATTTTCTTTACTCATTCACCTGTAATGATTAGAGACATTGAGCATCCCTTCATGTGACTATTGTCTGTATATCTTCTTTCAAAACTGTGTCTATTCAGGTATTCTGCTCATTTTTAACTGGATTATCTTTTTTTTTTTTTTAATATTGAGTTGTATGAGCTGTTTATATTTTGGATAAGGTGAGGTGAGGTAAAAGTCGTTCAGTCCTGTCCAGCTTTTTGCAATCCCATGGACTGTAGCCTGCCAGGCTCCTCTGTGCATGGAATTCTCCAGGCAAGAATACTGGAGTGGGTTGCCGTTCTCTTCTCCAGGGAATCTTCCCTACCCAGGGATCAAACCCAGGTCTCCCACATTGCAGGCAAATTCTTTACCAGGGAAGCCCTATATTTTGGATACTAAGTAGTTAGCAGTCTTGTCATTTGCAAATATTTTTCTCTCTTTCAGTAGGTTATCTTGTTTTGTTGATGGATTTCTTTGCTGTGCAAAGTTTAATTAGGTCCTTTTTTTCCTCTTTATTTCTTTTGCCTTAAGAGATTTAAAAAAAAAAAAAAAGATATCATTTGTGTATTTCCTGCCTATATTCTCTTCTAGGAGTTTTCTGGTTTCAGGTCTTACATTTAGGTCCTTAATCCATTTTAAGATTATTTTGGATATAATAAGGGAGGGAATAAGTGAGGGAATGTTCTAATCTCATTCTTTTATATGTAGTTGTCTAGCTTCCCTGGAAAATCCTATGGATGGAGGAGCCTGGTAGGCTGCAGTCCATGGGGTCGTGAAGAATTGGACACAACTGAGGGACTTCACTTTCACTTTTCACTTTCATGCATTGGAGGAAGAAATGGCCACTCACTCCAGTGTTTTTGCCTGGAGAATCCCAGGGACAGGGGAGCCTGATGAGCTGCCGTCTATGGGGTCGCATAGAGTCAGACACGAGTGAAGCAACTTAGCAGCAGCAGCAGCTTTCCCAGCACTACTTATTGAAAAGCCTATCTTTTCTCTATTATATATTCTCACCTCTGTGGTAAAATAGTTTACCATAGGTGCATAGACTTATTTCTTGAGTCTGTTTTCTTTTCCATTAATCTGTTAGTCTGTTTTTGTGCCAGTACCATGCGATTTTGATTACTACAGCTTTATAATGTAGTCTGAAGTCAGGGAGCAATATTCATCTAACTTTGTTCTTTTTTTTCTCAATATCATTTTGGCTTTTCAGAATCTTTTGTCATTTCATATAAATTTTAGGATTATTTGGTTTTGGATCTGTGAAAAATGTCATGGGTAACTTGATAGGGCATTAAGTCTGTGGATTACCTTCAGTAGTTTGGACATTTTATAATATTAGTTCTTCCAATCCAAGGACAGGTGACATTGTCCCAATTCTTTTTATCATTTTCAAATTCTTTCATCAGTGTTTTATAGTATAGGTCTTCAGAGTATAGGTCTTTCACCTCCTTGGTTAAGTTTATTCCTAGGTTTAATATTCTTTTTGATGCAATTTTAAACAGGATTATTTTCTTGCTTTCTCTGATAGTTCATTTGTATAGAAAAGAGCAACAAATTTCTGTATATTAATTTTGTATCCTGCAAATTTATTGAATTCATTTACTAGTTCTAATAATATTTTTGGTGGAGACATGAGGGTTTTCTATATATACTATAATATCATCTACATATAGTGACAGTTTTACTTCTTCCTTTTCAATTTGGATGCCTTTTATAGGAATCTTAATGTGACACACATCTGGATAGAAAGGTGACAGCTATCATTGCTCATCTCTTTTCTCATCGCTCATCCTCTTAAACTGACTGTTCTCAAATGTGTGTGTGTGTGTGTGTGTGTGTGTGTGTGTGTGTGTGCACTTAATACTAGGTATGTTGTTACAAAGTACCTGATAGACCTTAGCCTGTATGATTACAATAGGAACTAACAAACTCTGAGATTAAACATAGTATATTTCCAAGTATTTGAAAAGATCAACTAGGAGGGGAGTGGTGATCGTTTGTATTTTATTCTCCTAGAACTGCCAGTGAGCCCATA
Source organism: Neotragus pygmaeus (assembly GCA_006410875.1). NCBI lineage: Eukaryota > Metazoa > Chordata > Mammalia > Artiodactyla > Bovidae > Neotragus > Neotragus pygmaeus. The sequence continues at coordinate 689,882 of SJYV01014723.1, forward strand.
GTGCTTTCTGCCCAGATTCAAGGGAAGTTCTTTCTAGGAAAAGGCAAGCATAGCCTGTATCTTAAATTATAGCAATTTACCAGTGACTTTATCAGTGAAAAGCCAAGGAAGTTAGAAAATAATTCAATAAAACAGAGGATTCCTAAGGTACTCTAAATAATGAGTTGTCTTCTTTTATGTAATTCATCTTGCTCTTACGCTGTTTTGTGCTTCAGTTGCTTTGAATGTTAAAAAGACAGAGAGAGAGGGCGAGAATGTAGATGCGAGCGAGGTAGATTTTGAAGTGGCTGGTCACATTAACATTTAATATATATATTCTAAACTGTATCTTCTTTGGGGGCCTAAAACTGACAGGTATGGCAATTAGGTAGAGCCAGGGCTTCCCCTCTATAGGAAGTCTAAGATATATCAAAGATTTCTCCACATCAGGTGTTAGCATATACAATGGGGCTTCTCTTCAAATGACTGAAGGAATTCCCTCGTGGAAAATCAAAACACGAAGTTAGCCTTTCTGCCTGGTTTACCCTTGTGCACAGGATGTCATTTGAAAACAAAGTGACAGGCTTCCTGGAATTTTAATGTATGGATACGCTTTCTCTTTCTAGTTGAAGGTTTTAAGTCAGAGCATGGGATGCTGGAATCATATTCTTTTTAAAAATTATTTTTAGATATTTAAAGAAATTTAAATAGCTCTAGGACATTTCCTAAAGCACATTCAGGGCACTGAGGTAGATCGGAGACTCCAACGAAAAGGAAGTTCATCAGATCATGCACTGTCAGAGACTATGGTGTCTAATGGCTCCCAAATGTTGGAAAGTATAACCATATGAATAATTTATATAATTAGCATTTCCTTCCAAATGTAAATTGTCTAAATTGCCCCTTTCTTCATCATCTTTTTCAACATCACTTTCAAAACTAACAGTATTTCCTTTATTTTCTACATGTTCATGTCAGCATTTATTAGAAGAGACTAACATTCAGCTCATATAATGTTCTTGTAGGGATACAGTCTTTTGTAAACTCCAGATTTTCATAAGTGATGAAAGGATGGGATGGTAATTTGCATACAGAAAATGTCTACCTTCCCACCAGTGACGTGAGCTGTCCCCAATTAACTGCCTCATTAAGAGTATCAAAGGACTGGTTTAGAATGACTAAAGTTTAACCTTTTCCGTTACCCCCACATACTGAACAAATTCTGCTTTTCATAAGGTTGGTATAATTTTACATTTTTCTTTTCATTTTCACATGTCTCTTGTTTCCTGATTTGGGTTGGAAATCGATGTACTTTGGAAAAATCTCTGGTTAGTTTTCTGTCTTGACTAACCAAGATTATTATCTCAAGGGCTCTTGGTAGAGAATTTCACATCACAGAGTTTTGCTTACTTCAGTCTCCCAAATAGTTTGTATGTGATATACAAAACAGGGGAAAATTTAAAGCAAAACAATTATATAAAGAATCATGTTTCTTGGATATAAAATGTATTTGCCAAGTCCTTTGTGTAAATCCTTATACTGTACATATCTTTCCTTTTTTATCTACTTCTAAGAAGCAAGAAGCTTTGGAATATATTGAGTTTTTAATCTTTTGATGCCAAAAGAAAATCTGAAAGTCAAGTCAATCTTTTTCTTGGACATAGTAAGGAAAATGGGAAAGGAGACTAGCATATATGCATTTAGTGGACATTTATTCTCCAGAATGACTGCTGAGCTTGTCCTACTTAAGTTCAGAAAATATGCCCTACTTTTTAAAAAATGCAGACTGAAAATAAGTATATTTACTGATCATGGAAAAGTAAGTATACTGTCTCATGTTTTAATAATGTCACTCATTTGACAAAAATGAGCATTTTATTCAACAAAGATTTTCTGGGAACCCACTAAATGCAAAGTTCTGTACTGGCTGCTTTAAGCATACAAACATAAATTTTATATAAATCTGTACCTTCAAGGAGTTTATAGTTTCATTAAAGAAAATAAGGCATATACACAGATCAAAACACAATATAGTTTGACCACTATCATTAAAAAGTGAATAGGATTACCTCAAATTGTTAAAATTATTTTATTTACATTTTGTGAAATGACTGATTATTTCCAGTTAGAGAGAGCTTCAACAGAAGCAAAATTTAAATGAGGTGTTGAAAATGAGTTGAATTTCAGGAGCTAAATGTTATGGAACTGGAGATAGCAAAGAGAAAATACAGCATTTTCATAGTAGTAGCAAGACATCTATTTTTATAGAATATGTTAAAGCAAGAGAGTTCCAGAAAAACATCTATGTCTGCTTTATTGACTATGCCAAAGCCTTTGACTGTGTGGATCACAATAAACTGTGGAAAATTCTGAAAGCGATGGGAATACCAGACCATTTGACCTGCCTCTTGAGAAACCTGTATGTAGGTCAGGAAGCAACAGTTAGAACTGGACAGGGAACAACAGACTGGTTCCAAATAGGAAAACGAATATGTCAAGGCTGTATATTGTCACCCTGCTTATTTAACTTATATGCAGAGTACATTATGAGAAACGTTGGGCTGGATGAAACACAAGCTGGAATCAAGATTGCCAGGAAAAATATCAATAACCTCAGATATGCAGATGACACCAACCTTATGGCAGAAAGTGAAGAGGAACTAAAAGGCCTCTTGATGAAAGTGAAAGAGGAGAGTGAAAAAGTTGGCTT
>SJYV01014723.1:694293-718300 GCA_006410875.1 Neotragus pygmaeus
GAAGCAACAGTTAGAACCGGACATGGAACAAGAGACTGGTTCCAAATTGGGAAAAGAGTACATCAAGGCTGCATATTGTTACCCTGCTTATTTAACTTATATTCAAAGTACATCATGCAAAATGCCAGGTTGGGTGAAGCATAAGCTAGAATCGAGATTGCCAGAAGAAATATCGATAACTTCAGATATGCAGATGACACCACGCTTATGGCAGAAAGTGAAGAACTAAAGAGCCTCTTGATGAAAGTGAAAGAGGAGAGAGAAAAAGTTGGCTTAAAGCTCAACATTCAGAAAACAAAGATCGTGGCATCCAGTCCCATCACTTCATGGCAAATAGATGGGGAAACAGTGGCTGACTTTATTTTGGGGGGCTCCAAAATCACTGCAGATGGTGATTACAGCCATGAAATTAAAAGATGCTTACTCCTTGGAAGGAAAGGTATTAGCAACCTAGATAGCATATTAAAAGGCAGAGACATTGCTTTGCCAACAAAAGTCTGTCTAGTCAGGCTATGGTTTTTCCAGTAGTTATGTATGGATGTGAGAGTTGGACTATAAAGAAAGCTGAGTGCCAAAGAACTGATGCTTTTGAACTGTAGTGTTCTAGAAGACTCTTGAGAGTCCCTTCGAATGAAAGGAGATCCAACCAGTCCATCCTAAAGGAGATCAGTCCTGAGTGTTCATTGGAAGGACTGATGTTGAAGCTGAAACTTCAGTACTCTGACCACCTGATGCAAAGAGTTGACTCATTTGAAAAGACCCTGATGCTGGAAAAGATTGAAGGCGGGAAGAGAAGGGGATGGCAGAGGATGAGATGGTTGGATGGTATCAGCAACTCAATGGACATAAGTCTGAGTAAACTCAGGGAGTTGGTGATGGACAGGGAGTCCTGGCGTGCTGCAGTCCATGGGGTCACAAAGAGCCAGACACGAGCATGAGCCAGACATGAGCAACTGAAGAGAACTGATGTTATATGTGGTAAAGTTAAAAATATATATATTGTGGAGCCCTTTAAGAATCATGCTAAGATGTCTGATTTTTATTTAGGAATCACCAGAGAGCCTCCTGAAGGTTTTACAGCCGCAGTTTAGGATAATGGCTCTAGAAGCAGTAGAGACTGCTAGAGGAAAGAACTTCTTGGTATGGTTTGGGTGAACATGAATGAGGTAATGAGAAAAGTGCTACTGTGATAATGGAAAGAGGACCTGAGGGCTGAGACTGGAGGGAACTGGTCAGATAAAATCATTAAGTTTTCATTCCTAGATGTTGAGAGGAAAGAGAAATTAAATTAGCAAGTCGAAAGGAGGGTATATCTGGAAAGCAGAAAAATAACCCGAAGTTCTTAATTTGAGGATAAATTTAGCAATCTCTAGGAACTGAATTTGGAAATGAAGGTCTGGGACTTAGCAGAGTTACTAAGTTAAGGACCATTAATGGGGAAGTAATCTACATGGTGGTTGGAAATTAAAGCCGAGGATCACCTTGCTACACAGGAGTGAAAAAGAGATGGCAGAGAATAGAATCTAAGAATACTGGCTCATAAAATGGATTCAGCGACAGTTAACAAGACATAGTCAGTTGGAAAGATCAGGAAGGAATCTGTTCAGTATAGAATTAGAACCAAAGGAGAGCGTTATTATTTTTTTAATTGAAGAATAGCTAATTTACAATGTGTTAGTTTCAGTTGTATAGCAAAGTGATTCTGTTGTACATATCTACATGTATCTATTCTAGTTCAGATTATTTTCCCTTATAGATTATCACAAGATATTGAGTAGAGTTCCCATCCCAGTCTTTGTTGGTTATCCATTTTATATATAGTCCCTAACTAATTTATCCTTCTACTGCTTCTTTCCCCTTTGGTAACCGTAGATTTTTTTTCTATGCCTGTGAGTCTCTTTCTGTTTTCTAAATAGGGTCATTTTTATAATTTTTTTTAAAATTAGCTTCCATATATGGAGTGGTATCATATGATATTTGTCTTTCTCTTTCCAACTTTCTTCAATCAGTATGATCTCTAGGTCCAGCCATTTTGCTGCAAATGGCATTATTTTGATCTTTTTTATGCTTGAGTAATATTTTGATGTATGTGTGTATATATGTATTATTTATTATCCATGGACATTTAAGTTATTCACATGTCTTGGCTATTGTAAATAGTGCTGCAGTAGACATTGAGGTGTATGTGTTTTTTTGAATTATACTTTTCTCTGAATAAATGTCTTAGAGTAGGGTCACTGTGTTATATGGTAGTTCTGTTTTCAGTTTTTTAAGGAACCTCCACAGTTCCTGTTCTCCACTGGCTGCAGTTCACATGCTCACCAACCAGTATAGGAGTTTTATTTGCAGACTTTTTGATGATGGCCATTCTGATTGGTGTGATGTGATATCTCATTCTAGTTAAGATTTGCATGTCTCTTATAATTAGCACTGTTGAGCATTTTTTTCACGTGCCTCTTAGCCATCTGTATGTCTTCTTTGGGGAAATGTCTATTTGGATCTTCTGCTCTTTTTTAATTGGGTTGCTTCTTTGATATCAAGCTATATGAACTGTTTAATTTGGAAGTCACAATCCCTTGTCAGTCACAAAGGAAAAAGATTTTTAAAAAGGCTTGGTCAACTGTGGCTAATCTGGAAAAGGTGTCTGGATGTGTAAGAACTGGATAAGGTGAGATTAGCAAATGAGAAAATAGGATCTATGGTGGTGCTCGAGTGAGAAGAGGAGAAACAAGTTTTTTTTTACTTGAAATAATAGTTGATTTACAATGTTGTATTAATTTCTGCTGTACAGCTAGTGCCTCAGTTACATATATGATGTATATATGTATATATGTATATGTGTGTATATATATATAAGAGAGAGAGTTGTTGATTAGTTGCTGAGTCATATCTAGCACTTTGTGATCCCATGGACTGTAGCCTGCCAGGCTCCTCTGTCCATGGGATTTCTGGAGTGAGTTGCCATCTCCTTCTCCAGGGCATCTTCCCAACCCGGGATCGAACCTGTGTCTCTTACAATGGCAGTTGTGGGTGTATATACATATACATACACACACGTACATTCTGTTTCATTATGGTTTATCCCAGGATATTGAATATAGTTCCCTGCAATATACAGTAAGACCTTATTGTCTGTCCATTCTAAATGTAATTGTGTGGATCTACTAACCCCAACCCTCCTTTCCTCCCCTTGGTAAACACAAATCTGTTCTTTGTGTCTGCGAATCCATTTCTGCTTCATAGATTCATTTGTGTCATATTTTGGGTTCCCCATATAAGTGCTATCATATGGTATTTGACTTTGACTTATTTCACTTAGTATAATAATCTCTAGGTCCATCTATGTTGCTGAAAATGGCACTGTTTCATTCCTTTTTCTGGAGAAGGGCATGGCGACCCACTCCAGTATTCTTGCCTGTCAGCTCCCATGGACAGAGGAGCCTGGTGGGCTATGGTCCTTGGGGTTCTAAAGAGGCGGACTCTACTGAAGTGACGTAGCACATTCCTTTTTATGGATGCGTGAGATGGCTGGATGGCATCACGGACTCGATGGACATGAGTCTGAGTGAACTCCAGGAGTTGGTGATGGACAGGGAGGCCTGGCGTGCTGCGATTCATGGGGTCGCAAAGAGTCGGACACGACTGAGTGACTGAACTGAATATTCCATTATATATGTACCATTTCTTCTGTACCCATTCCTCTGTTGATGGACGCTTAGGCTGTTTGTTTCCATGTTTTGGCTATTGTGAATAGTGCTGCTATGGACCCTGGGGTGCATGTGTTTTTTTGAAATAGTTTTTTTCTGAATATGAAGGCGTGGGGCTGCTGGATCATATAGTAATTCTATTTTCAGTTTTCCATGGAACCACCTTACTGTTTTCCATAGTGATATTCCCATCCACATTCCCACCAACAGTGTAAGTGGGTCCCCTTTTTCCACACCCTTTCCAGCATTTATTATTGGTAGATTTTTTTGATGATGGCCATTCCAATCAGTGTGAGGTGATAGCTCACTGTAGTTTTGACTTGCATTTCTCCAGTAATTAGTGATATTAAGCATCCTTTCATGTTGGTCATCTGTATGTCTTCTTTGGAGAAATCTCTATTTAGGTCTTCTGCCCATTTGTTTATTGGGTTATTTCTTTTTGAGCTGTATGAGCTGTTAGATTATTCTTAAGATGTGGAGAAGCTCATGACTGTGGACTGGTCTCTATTGGAAAAGCCAGTATTTTAAAGAGGGGCAGAATCAAGAGAATCTTCTTCTGAGGTAATCTAAAATAGGACAGAACAAAACTAGATATTAGAGAAGCAGAATTTATGTATATTCAATCGTTTCCTTCACCAAATAATTTTTTTGCATGTATCTTTCCAATGGTACTGAGGACTAATTGCCAAATATAGTGGTACATAATTAAAATGTACACTGTGATGATTTTATATATTTATTTATATACACATACTGTGAATGATTACCAAGATCAAGCTAAGTAACTCCTTTGTGTGTATGGTGAGAAAGTTTAAGATCTCCTCTCAGTAACTTTTAGGTGTATGATACTGTGCTATTTACTATAGCCACCTTGCTGCACATTAGATCCTCAGAACTCATATTGTAATATGTATTTCTCTGTCTGGCTTACTGTACTGAGCATAATACCCTGCAGATTCATCCCTGTCAATGAAGATCTTGGCAGGATTTTCTCCTTCTGATGGCCAAATAATATCCCACTGTATACATATGTATATGTGTATATATGTAATCACATTTTATTTGTCCAGTCATCCAAAGGAAACTTTTAGGTTGCTTCCATGTGTTAGATATTGTGAGCATATTGCAGAGAACAGAAGTAGGCAGATATCTCTTTGAGACAGTGGTTTCATTTCCTTTAGATATAAACCTAGGAGTGCGATTGCTGGGTTATATGGTAGTTTTATTTTTAATGTTTAGAGGAACCAAGAACTACTTTCTATAATACCTGTGCCAATTTACATTCCCCTCAACAGTGTATAAGGTTTTCTTTTCTCTTTATCAGTTTTCTATTGGGAATAATCATGTCAACCTCTGAGCAGTACTGCAGTAAAATTATATAGAAACTGCTAAATCCTTTTAAGTCCTCAAAATTTTATGTCTAGAAAGCCATTATCACTTTCATATATCTTGCATCTATATAATTTGAACACTGAACTTTTCTTTTGAAGTTTTAGACTTGAATGTGCAGTACTTAGGACTGCACGTATAAATATATATAATATATGTTTCATAATATATTTAATGTATAAGTATTTACTGAGTGATTTTATCTTAAGGGTTGTAACTATAATATTTTTGTTTATTTTTCATATTGTATGTAATACCTTGGCACAATGTAAGTTGCTCATTGAACATTTTGTGACTGGTTAATTTACTGGTACTTACACTTCATAAGATCATTTACTATTCCAGTATGTAGATCCTAGTGAAAAGGTATCTATGAAAATATATACCATAAACAATTATTTTATTATGAAATACTTTAGATTGCAAAACTTTTTCTTCCTTTTTTTCTCCACCTTTTAAATAGTTTAAAACTACTATCAAATCCATAATGTCTTGAATCTCTGCTTTTTGTAATGCTAAAGATACTGTCTAGAAAGTTATTTTGTAACTAACATAGACTCTGTTTTTCCTCAGAAGATGTATGCAACCAGCCCTTACTCTGATCCTGTTGTGTCAATGGATTTGGACCCACAGCCAATCACAGATGAAGAAGAAGGCTTGATTTGGGTTGTAGGTCCTGTGCTCGCCGTGGTCTTTATCATCTGCATTGTCATAGCTATTCTTCTTTATAAAAGGTAGGTTTGCACTACGCCTCTGTTGCAGTCTTGGGGGCTGCCTTGCTTTTTAAGACTTTATCATCCTTCCATGGTCATTAAGTGGTTGATCTTGGTAAAAATATTTCTAGTAATCACTGGGGAGAGAAATGTATCCCTTAGTGTTAGAACAAAATATAAAGACTGAGCTCATTCAGTGTGTGGTATAGACTCTGCTGCCCAGCAGGCATGGACCCAATCTCCATCTTCTGAGATACTTACACAGTATGAGTTCTTTGCATGACAGTTGAGATGTTGTTACATTCCCAAGCAGATAATCCGAAGCAAATTAGATCATTAATTGCTCCATGTCAGCATGGATTTTGAAACTCTATTAAACTTGCCTGAGTACTGAGATTTTTTTTTTGTAGCTATTTCTCAAAATTTAGCAAAAGTAGCTAAACATTGAAGATCAAAGAAAGGAAAGAGAGGAAGAAGATGAACTTTTTCCCTTTCCCATTTTTCTTCTAACGCTTATTCCACATCTTCAGTATTGAATTCTCATCTGTGTCCAAGAGGAAATCCAAGGTATCATTTTCCTTCTTAGTGTCTTTGACCACAGGTAGTATGCAAATAATCCACATTAACCCATATTTTCTAATGTACTGTTTTGTCAATCCTATATCTGTCTCCATTACATGTAAGATTTTGTCCCCTAGGTCACTGCTTAGTTGGATAGAAAACACAGTAATTAGTTTCCTCTAACTTCTTCCTGAACTGAAAAAATACGATATTCAAAATGACTGAATTACCTTCCTTTATATCAGTTCTTCCAATCCGAATTTTATTTTCATGCACTTCAATCTACGTTCCTGTTTTCCTTTGTAGTGTGTCATCTTTTAGAATCTACTGTGAAGGTATTCTCTTCCTTCTTCTGCAAGATAATTTTCCTCTTTGACACCCGAGTTCGATTCCCGGATCAGGAAAATCCCCTAGAGAAGGAAACGGCAACCCACTCCAGTATTCTTGCCTGGAGAATGCCTATGGACGCAGGAGTCTGGTGGGCTATAGTCCATGGGGTCTCAAGAGTTGGACACAACTTAGCGACTAAACCACCATCCATCACTATAACCTTCAAAATTAGAGAATGTCTTCATTTTGACTTTTGCTTACATGTTTAATCTGATGATCTTATCATCATTATTTCTTTTTCCTACTCCTGTAACGCCTTTCATTGGTTTATATTAATTTTTCCTACCTGCATTCCTTTGTTCTCTGACTAGATCTTTTTTTTTTTTCTTTTCTGGCTCTTCTCTTGATTCAGAACAGTACTTTTCAAGACACTGCTCCTTTGAATAAGTCTCTTCCGAGGCTGTTTTCCAATTCCATTCCAGGGCTGAGGGGAAAAAAAAAAAGTCAAGTTGAAGAAGTTTATAATCCTAGTGCATTAAATTACCTGTCCTCTTTCAGAATTACAAAGAATGAAGAAAAAATTATTTTTCCTAATCATTACCATTGCTCAATTGTCCATCCCCTACAATAGCTGAAAAAGCGAATGATTGAAGGCCAGAATATCTTAGTTGATAGTTTCTGTCTCCGCCTTCCAGTTTGTATCTTATCAGTGTGTATGGTAAGGAGCCTGTTGTATTTGATCACTTGTGTCTTGTGGAAGCGCTAAGGCCTGAAAGCTCAAGGTTCCCACATGCCCCAGAACAAAGAACCTATGTGAGTCTAGGGGGGCAAGAGCTAGTACACCTTGCTTCTTATGTACTGCACTTACTACCAGAAGAGAATACACTATTTACAGGAAACAACTATATGTTAATATCCTGCTGTGGGGGTCAGAGCAGAAAATTGCTTGTTGACAACTGCGTTTCTAGATCACATCACATGACATTTGTTATTACTCAGAATGAACAAGATGCTTACCTTTTTAAGTTGCCTTTCATTAGGATCTATTTGGCTATCATTAAGTCATGCCACTTAATATATATGTGCATGGCCTCGTAAACTAGTTACGTAAATATGGAGAAATGAGATTCTAACCTTGGTAATTAAGTTTTCTTTATCCACATGTGCTTGAAAAATAAAAACTCAGTTAATTTTTCCTAATCCTACAAAAAAGGCATCATACTTAAAGATAATATGGCTATTTAAGTTGCATTTTAGTGTATGCATATGTGAGCATTGTCTAAAGCAATTGTTGGGAAATGCACACATCCTCAAATGCTAAGTATATTTAGCTAACCATCTGAAAGCCCATGAAGCATTTCTGAAATAGAAATGCTTGCTTCAGCAGTAAAGAACATTCCTGACTTGAAACTCAAGTAGACCCAACAATGTCCTCCCTGATTATCATGAAACAGTTCAAGAGGAAATCTTCTGTAGGCAATGAATAGTGTCTCTAATAGCTTGGAATCTGAGCAAAGAAAATTATATAGCAAACACTATACCTCTCTTTTTAGGTGCTTTTCAGTTTATACACAGGTCATTGGTAATCACTCGGAATTGATTATCATCATTACTAAAGTATTTTACTTCCTATATGCAAATAATACTTTAATAAGGGGGAATGAGTGTGTAATACTGTTGACTCCACAGTATCTTGATAATCCTGTTGGTAATATACACCTGTTTACAAGACTACCTTTGTTAGGAATAGGTCTATAGCTGTGGATGGTTTGTCCATATAAAAAAATAAATCTCACTGAGTTGGTTGAGGAGATTATATGGAATAGCAGTTATTATCATTTTGTATTCTGTTCATTTGACTTTTTTTTAATGTGCTAAAACCCATAATACATTGATAATCAATAACAAAACATATCACTGAGGCTTTGTAAGGGTCTTAAAGGGCCATCAGAATAGTGTTAATGAAATGTTTAGTAGGTTTTGTTAATTTTCCTGCACTGTTTTTTTTTTCAATTCTGGACTGTATCTGTGATACATGTGCAATGATGTAACAGTTTAAACTTCAGAGAGAAGATGTAGCAAGGTTTATAAAAAAAATAAATAAATTAGGAAGCAGGAAACCTGAGTTCAAGTTCCAGCTTTGTAACTAGCTGGCTGTAGGGGATAGAAAGTCATGCTAACACTCCAGGCCCTGGTTTCTTCACTTCTAAAACAAGTATATAGATTAGGTAACTGACCATTTTAAAATATGAGAACCTAAAAAAGTCAAGAAATAGAATTAACATTGTATTATTTTTACCTTCAGCGCATGTGTGTGTTTTCTAAATGACTCCGTGTTGCCCTTCATCTATCTTCCCCTACAAAGAAAAAAGAATGCATAAAGTAACTGAATGTTCTCTGATGTTCATCTACCCTGCACATCTGCTACATCTGTAAGACTTTTCAATCATTAGTTCTAAAACTGTGTCAGAAATTATTTCTATAGAAAATATTCTTAAAATGTAAATCTATGAAAAGCATTTCAAGATGGATAAGTAACCCAGTATTCTTGCCTGGAGAATTCCATGGACGGAGGAGCCTGGTAGGCTACAGTCCACGGGGTCGCAAAGAGTCAGACACGACTGAGCGACTTCACCTTCACCTATGAAAGGGAAAAAATGGATTAGGATTTTAGAAAGCACTAAGGCATGGTCTAGGCCAAGTTATCATTCTTAAATAGTAATAGTCTAATGTGAATGGACAGTGTAGAGAGTAAATCATTTCCATTCCCTCCTCTGCATGTTCATGTGTGAAGACCATGAGGAAGATGTGACTAAGGAATAGACCTTTCCTATTTCTCCTTTTCCCAGATCCAACAGTGGCTCCCTGTGGACTCTACCTCGTTAATCTTCTTTTTGAATCAGCCTTACATGTATCTCCATGGTATCATCAAGGGAAAAAATAGAGTCCGGAATATTTTGAGATGCTTATGAAGAAATAGGCATCTACACTGGGCTATGCCTTCTCGCCTTTGAGGAAATCCTTCCGAAAGCCTTTCTACTTATTGCACAGGCACTTGTCTTGACCCAGCAAACTCTCACTCACCCTTTAGATCCACTTACTAAATGAAGGCCTTTCTGAGTGTCCACCTCATGTCCTCTTTTAGCGGTTAAGGCTGCCTAAGGGTCCCCTTCTCTATGCTTCTAAAGCACTTTCTGCTTATCTTTATCATAGAACCACAAAACATTACTGCCGTTGCCCATTTCCTTGGCTTTCTGCACCCACTAAACTGTAGGTCAAGGACTCCGTCTTATTCCTCGTGGTACTTCTTGTGCCAAGGCGAGTATATGGCACAGAGGGCTACTGAATAATCAAATTTATAAGAGTCAAACAGTGATAGATAAACTTCCCTCCTCTCATTTATTCCATCTCTCATTATCACCTTGACTGGCAAGAGCTGTAATGAAATCCTTAGCCTGCAATTTAAATTCCAAAAGATTTTAAACTTATAGATACTTGCACAAAATATGTACCCATGTGCAGTAAGGCTGACATTTCTGTGGCAGAGGAATGAAGTGGAGAGTATGCACTGGTTCATTCTAGTATTCAACAGCCTTTCCATATACAAAACTGGCAGTTCACGAAGTATTTCACTCTGTCGGAGAAATAGGTTTTCTTACAATGGATTCACTGATGACTTCACTGATTAAAAATAAGCCAAGTTAGGAACACTTGTAGGATTTTTTAAAACTTGGCGTAACTAGCTAAATCACTTTAAGAATCAAAAGAACCTGTGTGTCTGACATCATTTCATTATTCACTTTGTATGTGTGTGTGTTTGTACAGTTTAAATGTGGACTTTGTACTTTTCAAAAGCTATGGACTAGATTACCTTAAGGGAAGATATTGTAGCAACATGGGTGTATAGTTCGTTGGCAATGAGGTAGACCTGGTACCTTTGTTTCTTGCAATTGAGAACTCACAAAATATTTTGCAGTTTGCCGCAACATGAAGACTATTTAGATGAATTCTTTTTTAGGTGAAGGGTATACTTTCTGCATACAGAACATGGTTAAACAGTCCACGTTATCACAGGTGAAGTGCCAATGAGAGTGAGCTGGAAGTGTTCACATACAGTAGTGCCTGTGACTAGGAACACATGGGTCATGTCAGTGGCTGGTAATAAATTGCTTTTCTGGATTAGCATGGCTATATAGATGGGTTATGCTCTGTAGATATAATGATGAGTATTATATTTTCCAAAACTGAAAATGTATTTAAGCTCTTACTGGAAAAAAAAAGATTGATAATCACCTTACTTGCCAAAAATGTGTTTGAAGAACTCATCTCTGCCACTTCATTACCCTGTGGTATATTATACGATTGTGCAAATTTTTCTGCAGGTCAGTGCAATTTGCAGGTATTTTAAAGGAACAATGTACCTCTTAACAGAAGACTGTTTTTAATGAACTAAATTTCTTATATGGGATAATGTTCTTTTCCCATTAAGTACATTAGTTGTTGTCTCATGGCATGTTTTTTAAAAATCAAATAATATCTCCACCATCAAACTCTTCCTAGGATATAATTAATTGTGGCAGCGTTTTGTAGGTCGATGAATAAAAGTGAATCTGACGTTAATACACACACAAATGCTTTGCTTAGCCATGTACTCGCATGTCCTGCCTTTGCTTCATGATTAGAAGCCTTGGAATATTTTGATATGCTATCTATCATTTTCTAATGTGTCTCAGTGAGTGAATGTCCCTAATTATGAGCTGTCAAATCTTGGTTGTCATGGTTACTCTTGTTACCATTGGCCAACTAACATTTAGCCTCTCTTTTTCTTTTTTGCTGCATTAAAATGGAGCAGTAAACCTGACAGGTGAGGAATAGAGAACAAACCCCTTTAATGCTCAGTACAAAAAAAAAAAAGGTAGACTTTGGAGGTATTGAGGGGGTAATGGTGAGGCTGGATATAAAAATGAAACTGGCAAAGGGAACATGGACAAAACCTAGGTATAAAAAGTAACTTTGATATTAAAATGATTCAGGAAGAAGCAGTTTTATCTATATATGATGATAAAATAGATTATTTAAAGGTAGATTTAGAAGGTAGTAAAACCTGTCTCTGAGTTTTGTTTGTAGTCAAGGTTAAATGAGCATTTGTATGTGTTAATGTGAATCATTTTCGTTTTGTTTGTTTTTACTGAAAGTATGATCTCAAGACCCTTTGTACAGGAATACTAACATTTTTATACCCTGCTAATATTGATGGCAGTACTTTAGTAAAAATTTATATTTAATTCTAAATTATTTTCCCTGTCCTCCAGCCTTGAAGAATAATAGCAATAATAATCATTCTATGTTGCTTGCTTATTTACTGATCAGTCCAAGCTAACCTTTCAGCTTTCTAACACACACACACACCTATATATGAATTCCTGATTAAAATTAAGCCAAGGATCTCGATGCCGATCTAACCTGCCTCCCTTCCAAGGTCGTCTCCATAGAGACCCACTGGAATACAAGTAGCAAGAGCATCAGCATCACCTAGGAACCTGATAGAAACACAAATTGTTGATCCCACTGACCTCAGACCAGTTTCTGACCTCAGAAATTCGGGGGAGTTGGTCCAGCACCTGTAGTTTAACAAGCCCTCTTGGGTGACTCTGATGCATACCAGAGAATCACATTATTTTCCTTAAAACCACGTAACACTGGTCAACAAGCTGTGTTACATTTTCACTGACAACAAACTTTCAGTACCTCAGAGAAGCTATGCTTGTCATTAATCCAGCAGAAAAACACATGCAAAATAGTTTTTTTAAGGCAAAAGTCAAACACTTTGAATCCATTTAATGTGCTCAGAGATCTACCTCTCACTATAAAACTGTCCACATTTCACAATTTCGTCACTACCTTCTTTTCTATCAAGAGAGTTGGACCAAAACTTAACATCTAACCTTTCTCCCCTATTTTATAAGTGAAGAAATTAACTAAGTTAGGTTTGTAGTTGACTTAACCGAGGAGCTACAGACCAGTAGTGACAAAGTTGGGCTTCTGTTCTTGAAGACGTCAGAATCATTGTGAACTGATTTCTTTGAAATCTCTATTAATAGTAAATAAAAACATTTCTTCCAAAAACCTGTATGTATATATCTGAATATTTTTGTTCCAAATACAATAGATATGATCTTCCACACAATGTCCCTGCATTTTTGCTCCCCACTTTACATGTAGATCAGGTGAGACTAGATGAAAATAAGCCCCATGGAGATCGTAGAGCAGCAGTTTTGTTGTACATTATTCACAGCCCAAATAAACACATATTTTATACAATTAGCATTTTCTGCCATATCTGAAATGTCATATACTTTTCTATTTTCTTTTCATGCAGATAACGCTTGCCCATGTTAGATAACTTCTCACTGTCAGAAATAAACTTACCCTAGGAATTTATAATTCTGATAGAAAAAAATAGCAAGGCAATATTCAGAATCTGTTTCTAGCCACTATTTGTTATTTTTTTCTAGTTGAGAATAATGAAATCTCCGAAAACTTAGCAGAAAAAAAGAAATGTCACTCTTATGTTCATACTGGGCTTGATTTAGACCATTATATGCCATTTAATACTTTGTAACAGTAAATTTCATTTTTAAAAATGATTGTTGTTTCTGATGATGATCAAACTCTTCATCCTGCAAATCTTCCTTAGAAATTCTTTGTTAGAAAACTCACATCTTAACACACTTCTGTTTAGAAACCATGTGGTCAAGTGTGGGCAGTCAGAATTACCCATGTGATGACCATCACTACTAAATGAAGCAGAATGAAATTTAAACAGCTGATTTTCCTAGCTGGCAAGGAGTTTTGGAAACTAGTTTCTTAGAGATTATCTTAGTTCGACAGATTGAGCGACAAGTTAGTTATTAAATGTCAGGACACCCCTCCCACTTATTCAAGAGTGACTTGACTCACTGGGCAACCAGATAGGATTTTAGCTTTCCTGTTACCAAAGAAATTGACTAAATGTCTTTACAGAGTGTTCATTTTTCTCCCTCTGCCTCACTGCCACTTAGTCTGTCCTCAGTGCAACAAAAGATAAGGAGGATGTCCCCCAATGCCTGTAATAGTCAGTGTCTCCTTGCCCAGATATTCCTTCATATGGCTTCCATAATACTGCAAGAAAGACTGTAGAGCCATTCTGAAAAGGAATATAAATCCAGATTTTAGGCATCGGTTCTGGCACATAAATGGAAAAAAAAAAAAGTGTCAGACTGTGAAAAGATCAAAACCTGAGAAGGGCTACTGGGATTACTTAGAAAAGACCAACCATATATTTTTCACACTTGAGATTGTTTGACTTGGTGGTGTTTTGTTAACCGATTTATCTTCGATAGTAAAGCATGTCTCTGTATCGTGAGGCCTAATACCCAACAGCATAAACACAGTCACATTTTCTACACTGCAAGTGGTTGTCCTCTCCTTCTTTCACATTGTCTTCTTAGCCCCTTTTTCTCTTCATTCTCATCTATCTTTCACCAGCTTTCAATCTCTTCTTTTTCTTTCCTTCTCATTTTCCACTCCATATAACTGGAGCTGCCAGTTCCTCTGACATGCCTCCAATTCACTGCCTTCCCCTGACTGGTAGTATGTTCGGCAGTATGCTGTGTCCTAAGGCTATACTTGAAAATTTTAGGTAGAAACAGTAAATCCTGAAACAGGTTAATCCACGGTTCTGAGAGAACAACGTGTCTAACAGGACTCACCCTCCCAAAATTCATCGCACTGAGAACGTTTTGCCAAAGGCATTGCACTTGAGCAAATCAAGTATACTTTCCCTTCGCATCAATCTTCCCTTCATCCTCTGGTTGGTTTCATTCTGTACAGATGAGCAGAGATGGGAAGAAAGGCTATTTAACAGGAGCCCTCTAGCTAACCATGGAATGACCTGGGTGGCACTGAATGAGAGCCCATTGCCACAGCAACACTAATGAGCTGTACCACAGTCATATCAAAAAGGGACAGAGAGAGTTCCTACCCACTGCTGCACCCTCCTCCCAGATAAGAATGTCTTTGCTCTGAGCAGGATGAGATGCTATGATTATGACTCCAGCCTGGAGATTGCTGGAATCTGTATTGGGAAGAAACCACTGTTTGAAAAGTTCTCCCTTAGTTAAGTGAGTTTTCAATCTAATTCAACCTTAAGGAAAATATTTAGGTATCACTCTGATTTTTTTGTCTGGAAAAAAACATGGATAAAGCAATCTTAAGAAAAACCTGACATTTGTTNTCATGTGCTTTCCTTGGGGTCGGGGGGTGGGGGTGGGGCAGGTGGCCAGTTCTGAAGCTTATGAAACGTGAACAGTGCATAGAGCCCCAGGAAACGCTGCCCAGCAACAGTGGCAGGACCCAAGGCAACAAGCCGCGGACTCGCCATATTCTGTTCCTTGAATTAGGAACGGACACCAGGATCCCAGAATCACGAGCCTGGTCCTCACTGGTAGGCACTGCATTTTTGCCCAACAGAGAAGGACGCGGAGACCAAGCCGTGGTCATTTGTCCAAATCGCGGAGTGGTTACCTGGTGGGGGTGGTGGGAGCTTGGGTCCGGTTAGGATGAAAAGGATAAAAACCCCAGGTCTTGCCATCTTCCTTGCTTCCTTGTTCACAGCACTTTTCCTCCAAGACCGGATCATGAGAAGAGGGAACTCTGGGTGTGCTCAATGGGTATCTCTAGCGTTATTTTCTATAATGGGGGACGCTGGGTCTCAGGGGGTTGCATTTCAACTCACACGTTTATTCATCACCCACACAAACTGGACCCCACACACAGCCGGGAGTGTTGGAGGTGTTAGCGGCAACCTCGCCTGCCACCGGGCCTGGCATGGCCAAGAGTGTGCATTATTATTAGTCTACCTTGCCTGGGGTTGGTTACACGATTCATTAAGGGAGCTTTTGGCCTCAAATGCAGAGTGATCGAGTCTTTCCTTGACGTCATTCTTTCCCTAATGAATCAGGTTGTGAATTTACAGTTTTATGTAAAGTTCACGGTTTTTTGCACAGATTATCCCCTCAAATCCTTACGACGCCTCTGTGAGGCACACACAGCGGATGTCTGCATCTCCCTTTATAGATGCGGAAACGAGAAGGAACCCTGCAGGAAGTCCCGCATGAACGAGTGAGGCTGCAGGACAGGCCTCACACCCAGGGCTGGCTCTTCTGCTTCTGAGCCAGTGTTTCCAATCATTGCTGCCCAAACCCTCACTGCCTCCCCTGCATGGACTCCATATTTTGAAAAGTGTTGCCAACAAAATTGAATAAATTAAGGAAGTGGAAATGTGTTCCCCGATTTTTATTAATCAAAGACATATGTACCCGTCAATTTCAGCGCTCGCTCCCTGTCCAGCCCCCAGGCAGAAGCCAAGACTTGAGAGTTTTGACTTTGTGGGGGAGGTTTGCCTCTGGTCATTCGACATCCAAGGAGTCTGTGCACCCAGTAAGTGCCCGCACTGTCAGAGGTGCTTGAGATACGTCAGGAAACAAAGCCAATTCCCTTATTTATGTTACAGTGGATGGAGGGGAGACAGCATGAATAAATATGATAAATATGCATATTGTCGGTGGTGTTAGAAAATGATAAAGGGTCTAGAGGCATATCAAGCAAAGTAAGGGGGGCCTGGGAGTGGGAAGGGAGCAAGTTTAAAATAAGGGTTCAGGACAGATCTGCAAAGACCCCTGGACCTGGAGGCGGGGCAGAGATGGGAGAGAGCTCTGATTGGCCAACAGCTGGCCGGAGATGTGGCTTGCTAAGGCAGTGTGAACAGAGGGTGGGTTAGCAGAAAGACTGGGTCTGAATCCCAGCTTTGCCACTCGTTGGTTGGACATGTCCCCTAACCTCAGTCACTGTTGCCCAATCTATAAAGTGGGATTGTAATATCCTCTGCATGCCCTCGTGCCCAGGACAGGACTTGGAATGTTGCAGGGGCTCAACAAAGGCTGGATGTTCACCAGAGCCTGTGGCATCGGATGGCGACTGAGTCCAAAGAAGAAAACCGGCAGCTCCCTGAACTTGTGCAGATGATCAAAGGGACTTCTTGTTTTGTTTTGTTTTTCCAATGTCTTATTATTATCCAGAGGCTGTGGTGGGCTGAATTATCTCTCCCCCAGATTGGTATGTTCAAGTCCTAATCCCCAGGGCCTCAGCTCATATTTGGAAAGGCTGTCTTTAAAAAAAGGATGCAGTTGAAATGAGGTCATATGGATGGACCTTAATCCCACACGAGTGGTGACCTTATAAGAAGAGGAGATTGGGAAACAGACACACTCAGAGGGACTGCCACGAGAGGACACAGGGAGAAGACGCGGTCTGCAGGCCAGCGGCGAGGCCTCGGCAGAAACCTCGGTCTGCCTGCCTCCAGGACTGAAGGCGGTAGATAGTTCCTGGGTTTAAGCTGCTGTGGTGCTTTGTTAGTGCAGCCACAGGCCACTGATGCTCACACTCAGAATACGCAGTCCTCTTTCCACCTGGGCAACCCCCCCGGAGTTTCAGGGCAAAACCCCACGTGCGAGCGGCACCTTGTCCCTGACTCCCTGCACTCAACGTGCCCCAGGCAAGGCCAGCCCGCTCGCTTCTCGGTGCGGCTCTGTGAGTGGGAGGCATTCAGGCCAGCTGCTCCAGAGCTCACCATCAGCCTGGCACAGCCAAGCAAATCACCCGAAACCAGAAAGAAAGGGACTTGGAAACCGCCCCCGCCGCCGTTTGGAGTCATCCATCACGCACTTCCCCTTCTGTAAAACCCCCCTGAGATCTAACATCAGAGCTGAAACCATACGCCCACACAGAGCCAACCACCTCCTCCCCCAGCTCCCAGACAAGGCAGGTATGGGCCCAGCCCCTTCATTGAGCTCACGCACCTATTCCCACCAGCCCCGACAGGGCTCAGGTTCGACCCAGATACAGAGGTTTGACCTGTGCCGGCTGCCTCCCGGCCTGTGCATCACAGCCAGGTATGTACCATCCTGCAAGGGCCCAGAGCCCAGGGCTGCCAGCAGGGAAGGAGGTCTCCAAAGGCAGACCTTGCCAGCCCCTGTGGAGCTAACGCCACCCTTGGCACTCAGCCCATGGACCTAGCTCACCGGGCAAGCGCAGATGAAAGTGCCTGCTGCTGGCTAATTACATTTATTTGCGGAGCCCGGGAAAGGTGGGAGGCAGCATCTGAGGAAAGGTTGAGTTAATAAGGCAGGAGGCAGAAGCAGCCCATGGATATGTGTTTTTCATTAGAGGCACAGTTGACTGGTCGTGCTTCTCTTGGCTGCAGGAAAAAGAGGGGAGAGCGGAGGAGGTAGGTTGGGGATTGGAGGAGGGGAGGGAGTGGAGGCCCCTTTTGTCCTGCCTCCTCCANAATCGGTTTCAGTTTTTTTGGTTGTTTTATTCTTAAATTTTTATTCTCTCCCTATAGGAAGAGGGCAGAGTCTGACTCTAGAAAGAGCAGCATACCAAACAGTAAGGAAGTCCCTTCACACCATCCAACAGACCCAGTAGAACTGAGGCGCCTTAATTTCCAAACACCAGGTAAGAAGCACGACTCATCTTGTCCAGAACACAGTGTTTCCTGAAAGTTTTATAGCGCCAATGACATCGCCATGAGAGGTGACTGTATCACTTTATTTCAAACAGTAGTTTATCTTCCTTCTTTATTATTACTGAGACTCAGCAAAACATATGTCTTGAAAGGAAATTATATTCTTTGTGAAAATCTGAGGTGGGGTGGAAAAAGGAAAAAAACAATTTTCCTTCAAATTTTGGAAAACCTTAAGTCTTAAAAATA
Source organism: Neotragus pygmaeus (assembly GCA_006410875.1). Taxonomy (NCBI): domain Eukaryota; kingdom Metazoa; phylum Chordata; class Mammalia; order Artiodactyla; family Bovidae; genus Neotragus; species Neotragus pygmaeus. The sequence continues at coordinate 712,806 of SJYV01014723.1, forward strand.
TTTGCCATTTTTATGAGCATTTTATTAGCACAGTTGATTATTTTCAGTGACACCTATCTGGAAAGAATCCAATTTCTTACCTTATAAAGTGAATGAGTGGATGGATGGAATGTTACCTCATTCGTCTCATTAGGAAACAATATATTTAAAAAAATCTATTTCCCTATTAATTTGTGTCTGTGTTATTCTGAAAGAAAGGGGAGGGGAAGAGAAAAACAAGGGAAAAAATGTGTATGTTACCTTTACTAAATTTCACTAACCCGTCTAGGTTTCTTGCTGAGGAGATGCTCAGAGTGATTGAGGATAAGAAATATATGCTTGTTTCTTAAAGAACATTAAGTGCTTCAACAGAGGAAAAGTATTATTCCTGCTGAGGGGTGTTTTGTTCAGCATTGTTAATGCAAGGCTAACTCCATTTTGCCTTTTCTCACCTAAATCTTATTTATGCCAAAATGATGAATGGTAGAGAGAGCTAAACTATACAACCGAGTAGCGTTGTGTCAGTACCTAATGAAAGTGAAAAAAATTAGAGAGCTGATCTAAGAAGTCCATTTGATGACAATCTGATGGTAGTATTGTATTCCTAACTGTTTGAAAGTTTTCTGTGTCAAATGGATATTCTACTCATTATGGTATACCACAGATTTACTAAACTACACATTTTCAGTGAATTGCTTGGAATTGAAAGGGCAGTTTACTGTATTTAGCATATGTGTTATTTTACATGTAGATATGCCGTAGTAACTAGTAACTATCCAGTTAAAAGAAATGCCCGGAATTTTAAATGTGGCTCTACCAATCACCATAGATGTGGGCTTTTTTTAAAAAAAAATTCTATCTCAAATGAGGCTTATTCTTTGAAAAGCAAAGATACCCTCGTCAGCAAGAAAGTTAAAAGAAATTTTCCATGTAACTAAATTTCTCCTGCTGGGCATTTATTTAAGAGGCTTAGTATAAAGGCAAGGTTAGCAGCAAAATAGAGCCAGTGGGAGTGCTATCCCTCATCACCCCAGCACCAAGAGAGTGACACCTGAATGGCTACCATGCAGAAAGGGGTACTAGCAGAGTGCTGATGGCTACAAGGGAAATACCAGTGCCTTCAACCAACATATCTCCATGTTCAAGAATGCTAGTACGAATCTAATTTCCCCAATGTATGTGGGAATATTAGATCCCTTTATAGAGCAGAACATGCTAAGTTCCATACAGTCACTAGAAAGAATGAAGGAGGTACAATTGAAGATAAATTGCCTTTATCAACAACAGCTTTAACAAAATAAAATGGGGACTTAGGCTTATGGTTAGTGTTAGTTACTTAGTCGTGTCCAACTCTTTACAGCCCCATGGACTGTAGCCCGCCAGGCTCCTCTGTCCATGGAATGCTCCGGGCAAGAATACTGGAGTGGGCAGCCATTCCTTCTCCAAGTGATCTTCCTGACCCAGGGGTCAAACCTGGGTCTCCTGCATTGCAGGCAGATTCTGTTCCATTTGAGCCACCAAAGGTATCATTTAACTAAGATTAAACTTACCTCAAATGGATAGTGGAATAGAGTGGGCAAATAGTAAAAAGGAGAGAGGTGGTTTAAGAGGAATAGAATAAAACAGGAGAAATTGTTCCAAGGTTCTAGCATGTTTGCCAAGGCAGCGCTACACTGTCACCGCCTACTCAGTTAAGCAGTCTAGTTAAGTCTTGGTTTGTTGAAATAGTGTGTGTGCCTCCCAAGCTCTAGGATGTGTCCTGCCGTCCTGAAAATCTGACCAGTTAACAAAGAAAATAGACTCACGTGTTAATGTGAAATTTGTAGAGAATGTTTCAGTTTGCTTCAGCCAGTGTGGATTCTAGCCAGTGGCTATGAATTTAATTACTTGCTGATAGGATAAGAGCAGAAGTTGGGATTGTCAACCAAGTAGCTTTATTGTGCTAATCCTCCCTGATTTGTACATAATCAAGGGCTTTGCTGGATGATCAAATAAGATGATTCTTTTATTCTAAAACACTTTTCTTACGTATTGCACAGGAAGCAATTTTAATTTTATATTTTTGGATTTTAAACCATTCACCCTTCAGTTTCTGAAATGTACTTTTATATACATCATACCTTTGTGCATATGGTTATGTACAACTATCATTTGACAGTGTTACTTAATGGTATACATAAGTAGAGACTTAACAATCCATGATTTTCAATGAAATCAGAAACCTGTGATTTATGTAACCAGCCCCTAGCACAGAATTTGATCTTGAAAGCAAATTGATTTCTACTTCTGATGAGTCTGTTGTGGATGATAAAATGTCAGACTAACATTATCATTTGAAATTCAGTAGGTCTTTCAGAAGGTAAAGGAAGCTTATTGCTTAGTTCACTGATTCTTAATTCTACTTACCTTTAAAAAAATCATCTTGTAAATTAAAAATCTGTTTACATTTTGAGTTACTTATTTTTGTTGGAGCGTCTGGGTTTAAAGAGCCAGATCTTTTTCCCCAATTCTGCTTAATATTCAAAAGATATTGAAACATACATACAAAATTTCATATAGATACAGTATTTGGCATTAAGTACTTCAAAGAATTATTTCCCTAATTGTAGTACCACAAACACATATGTCTCTGGGTCTGGGAAGGAAAAAGGGTCAGAATTTTGTCTCTAGGCACTCAGCTGAGCACAAAGTGAAAACAGAGAAATCTTCTTCTCATGATACCTCTCTGTGAAGTTGTGGGATGTGGAGAGGAACTTTGCTTTAAGCATACTTGCGAAATTTGGGGTGATAATTAGGTCCTTCTGTTTGTTAAACACTGTATTCGAGCATCTAGATGGGATTAGAAATGCTCGCCCTTTGCAAATTAAGAGCAGGTACCTCTGCTTGTAGGTATTTTCCACGAATATATTTATTTGTCTGTTAAGAATTTCAGATGGCAATATGCAGCCAGGTTGTAATTGTGAGAACCTGAACTACCTAATCTCTTAAGAGACTATGGTTTACAACAGTGACATCACTTAATGGTCTGCAGGGACAGTCAGAACTGGTGTGGAATATGTCAATTGAAGGGATCATTTAGCTAAGGTGAGACTTACAACCTCAAGTGGATAATGGAATAAAATGGACACAATGAGTAAGTAAGGGAAGAGATGTAGTAGAAGAATGTTCTAGAATTAGTAGTCATCAATTTTTATAAATCTTTAAGATCTGTGAAGGAAGGGAAGATAATACTCACTTATAAAAGATGCTTTTAATGAAACCCCTATTTAAGCCTTACACATCTCTGTGGACAGTGGTAACTGGATATGTGTTAGGATGGCTGATAGATGAGTTACATGTTAAACAAAAGTGAACTACTTTTTTGGTGGAAAGAAAGCTTTTCTTATAAAAAAAATTCCAAGTTACTTTATAATCAGCCCATCAATATTTCTTATTTATAAAAGTAGCACATGTTTACTGAGGAATTTTTTTTTTTTTTAATACAAAGTTAAGCTTAACAATGGAAGAAGGCAATGGCACCCCACGCCAGTACTCTTGCCTGGGAAATCCCATGGGCGGAGGAGCCTGGTAGGCTGCAGTCCATGGGGTCGCTAAGAGTGGGGCACAAATGAACGACTTCACTTTCACTTTTCACTTCCATGCATTGGAGAAGGAAATGGCAACCCACTCCAGTGTTCTTGCCTGGAGAATCCCAGGGACGGGGGAGCCTGGCGGGCTGCCATCTATGGGGTTGCACAGAGTCGGACACGACTGAAGTGACTTAGCAGCAAGCTTAACAATAGTTATACTTAGGTTATGGCTATATGGTTGTGCAGTGTATTATTTAAATTTTGTGTGATCTTTATAAGTTGTAAAAGGCAAAAAAAATACTTTTAGAAAAGAAAAATTACTCTTTCTCTCACTTTTTCTTCTTTTGACATATTTAAAATAAAATGTAAATGATTTCCTATACTCCCAATTTTACTCTCCAGAAATATCTACCATAAGGAGTTTCATGCATATTTTTCCAGAACTTTTTGTGTATACAGTTCTTTAAATGATAATATGTATAGCAGGTATATAGATACAGATGCATTTACATGAAATTTCCTATTTTAATATTTAACTACATTTTCCAAGCTAATACATGAAGTTTTATCTCCTTTAACATCTGATAGTATTGATGATATTCTGTTCAACTGATGTCACAAAATATATCATCTCAGTACTTATTAATGGAGGCTAACTCATTTCCTGCATTTTGCTCTTACAAAACATACTAGACTGAGCAGTGCTGAGCCCAGACCTTTTCACACTGCTGTTATTTCTGAATGATGGGCACCTGGGAGTGTGATGGCTGAGTCCTAGGGCAGGCACATTTTACTTTACCATTTTGATAGAGATCGTCAGTGATGGATATTTTCGAAGTACTGTAAAAAGCCTTACCTACTGAGTAGCCCCTCTGGGAGATGACCTCTAGAATTGGACACAATTACTAAAATATAATATTGTCAAAAGATGGTGATTTCTAAGAAAACCAAAACATTACTGGTATGTGGTCCTATTTCTATTTTTTCCAACACAGCAAAAAGTAGAAGTTCAGCATCTTAAAGAAATAAGCTTTCTTTCTAGTATTAAAAAAAAACTGTAAAGGAACATGTAACTAATACCATCATGTGGCATGCTAGTCAGCATCTTTCTTTGTGCCTGCAGACTTCTCCCTCAGACCAATCCACTTTGGTCTAAATTGTTTATATTTTTTTATTTTTTTCCTAAAAAATTCTTTCTTCCAGTATCTATACCCCTTACTTAGAATCCTCTCTCCCTCTACTCCCAATTTTTATTTTTTTCCACCCAGAAACAAAACTCTAGACTTTGTACTTGCACCTTTTAGGAAAAGAGATTTAAGAATTGATCAGATGGTACAATGTAAAAACCTCATTTTCATTCCATGAATGACCTTAATATGTTTTGCCCTAAAGCATACATGGACGGTAGGTGATTGATGGGCTGTGAAAAACAAAAACAAACTCATAAAATGTTAACGTATCAGAAATAGCAGTATCAGCAACAGAAATGTCTGCATAGCAACTGAGTGATTTTGAAAGCTCTTGAGGCATCTCTTCTGATGCACTAGTAGTATTAACTGGATCAGTGCTAAAAAAATCAATTTTTATATGTATCTCCTTATATTTTATTTTGTATTGTAGGAAGCGTAGGCATATACCTAAATGAATAATACTAGATATTCTCTTTTTGTATTTCAGAAACATTGGTTCTTTGCATCTAAATGCTAAATTTCTGATATAAAGGAACATGGTTTGTTCAAATCCTGCATTTCAAGAAATCCTACATAAAAATAATTTTATTTATGTCATTTAGTGCTTACCTGAAAAAGCACTCTTGGAGTACCTTTCCCTTAATGATGATCCTAGTCATGGATTAAGTCAAAATGTCATTGTTGTACTAAGAAGCAATTATACCTTACAAATCAATGTTCTCTTTTGTCTTTAATTCACCATTCATTTGTGAGGCAA
>SJYV01014725.1:0-11671 GCA_006410875.1 Neotragus pygmaeus
TGTTTTATGGTCCATCTGGTGCCAAGATTATCCCAAAATAAATCTTAAGGGTGAGGGGCTTGGTGCCATTCTGAGTTTTAAGGCATTCTTTTCTTTCATTAACAGACTGCTAGTGACTATATAACATCCAGCTGAAGACTAGAAGGGGGGTACTCTTTCTGCCCCATTCTGATACCTATGTCAGAAATTTCTCTATCTCCTTTATACTTTAATAAAACTTTATCACACAAAATCTCTGAGCGATCAAGCCTCCTTTCTGGCCCCGGATAGAATTCTTCTCTTCCGGATGCCAAGAATCCTGGCATCTTTTCGTTCACCAACAACCTTTCAATACCATTTCACACCCACTAGGATCACAAGAATATGAAACAATGGAAAATAAAAAAGTTTTGGTGAGGATGTGAGATAATTGAAATCCTTATACACTGTGTTGGGAATGTAAAATGGTGCAGCCACTGTGGAAAATAGTCAATAAATTAAACCTCAAATTATTATATGATCCAGCCATCTCATGCTTAGATATGTACCCAAAAGAATTGAAAACAGATACTTGTACATGATTCTTTGTAGTGACACTGTCCATAATTGCCAGAAGTTGAATATTTGGGAAACAATCCAAATATCTATTAACAGATGAATGGGTAAATAAAATGAGATATCATAATAAGGAATATTATTGGATCATAAAAACGAATGAAGCACTGATATATACTCCAACATGAACGAACTTGGAAAACATGCTAAATGAAGGGAGCTGGACACAAAACATCCATATTATATATTTTCATTTATATGAAATGTGCAGAATAGGTAAATCCACAGAGAGAGATTCACGAGATGGAGGGTGGAGTGTGAAATAGAGAGTGACTGCTATTGGGTGCTTTACTTTTTTCAGATGATGAAAATGTCTTGAAACCAGACAGAGGAGATGTGGTGGCTGAACAGTATTGTGAATGTACTAGATGCATGGAATTGAACCTTTTATAATGGTCAAAATAGTCAATTTTATCGTATGTGGATTTTGCATCAAGAAAAAGTGCTATTTTATCCTAATTTTTTTCTTGTTAATCTGGGTTTTCGTATAATAATATACTGTGAACATCTTCCCACAACATACAATCATCATCTGGGGGTCTTTAAAAATCTTTAAGTGTTAAGTATTCAAGTCTTCAAGTCACTCTTTTTTTTGTAAATGGCATTATGTTAGGAAAAAGCTTAGTTTGTCTCACTGTGTAAGGATTCTCTTTATGCACGTTGATGGCTTGATATATCACAAGTTACAAATTGAGTTACTTTTAATCACATACCTTTGGGTGTAGAAATTTCATTTATATGTAATAGATACACATACATGAAACACATTTCATACAGCTTGTAATACCTGGTGTCTTCAGACACTGTTCACTTGGTCCTAGTAACAGAGGTAACTAAGACTCATGTAGGTTCACTCCTCCAGTCCCCAAGGGCCTGTGTTTATTACCTTTTTTACTGAGAAGGAATGTGAAGTTCAGAGAGGGCACATCAGCTGGAGAATGGCAAAGACCAGCTTTGACCATGAGCACCTTGACCCAAAGCCCTGTGTTTGCCCAAGTCCTCATTCTGTTATGAAATCAGGAAACAATGGCAGTTATTCATGCTTGGTGCTGACTCTGAGCCTGGGATTGTTGTTATAACCACTTAAAACTCATTTAAATTCATTTGAGAAGAGCATGCCCAAATTTAGTCTGTTGGTACTGATTTGAATCCTGGAATCTGAAGTCCTTTTTTTTTAACCAGGATGCATCTGGCTTTTCATTGTATATGTTGTATCCTGCAGCATGGCAGGCAGGGCATTAAGCATGCAATAAGCATATTACTACCATAAAACTAAGCATTTTTATTTTTAATTTAAAAAATTTTGAAAATTAAAAAGTTTATAACTTTCAAATTATATTTTATATTTTATGATCACATAGATTAGCAATTACAATGGAAAACATTTTGCAAGATTCATCTAAGGAAAGGAAACAACTGGTTACATGTAGACTACCTGTAGTAAAAGGCCAAAGCCTTTGACTGTGTGGATCACAACAAACTGTGGAAAATTTTTAAAGAGATGGGAATATCAGAACACCTTACCTACCTCCTGAGAAATCTGTGTATGCAGGTCAGGAAGCAACAGTTAGAACTGGACATGAAACAACAGACTGGTTCCAAATTGGGAAAGGAGTATGTCAAGGCTGTATATTGTCACCCTGCTTATTCAATTTATATGCAGAGTACATCATGAGAAACGCTGAGCTGGAAGAAGCACAAGCTGGAATCAAGATTGCCAGGAGAAATATCAATAACCCCAGATATGCAGATAACACCACCCTTATGGCAGAAAGTGAAGAAGAACTAAAAAGCCTCTCGATGAAAGTGAAAGAGGAGAGTGAACAAGTTGGCTTAAAACCCAACATTCAGAAAACTAAGATCATGGAATCAGGTCCCATCACTTCATGGCAAATAGAAGGGGATTGCTTGGAAACAGTGAGAGACCTTATTTTTGGGAGCTCCAAAACCACTGCAGATGGTGGCTGCAGCCATGAAATTAAAAGATGCTTGCTCCTTGGAAGAAAAGTTATAACCAACCTAGACATCATATTAAAAAGCAGAGACATTACTTTGCCAACAAAGGTCCATCNAGCTCCAAAACCACTGCAGATGGTGGCTGCAGCCATGAAATTAAAAGATGCTTGCTCCTTGGAAGAAAAGTTATAACCAACCTAGACATCATATTAAAAAGCAGAGACATTACTTTGCCAACAAAGGTCCATCTAAACAAAGCTATGGTTTTTTCAGTAGTCATGTATGGATGTGAGAGTTGGACTATAAAGAAAGCTGAGCACTGAAGAATTGATGCTTTTGTACTGTGATGTTGGAGAAGACTCTTGAGAGTCCCTTGGACAGCAAGGAGATCAAACCAGTCCATCCTAAAGGAAATCAGTCCTGAATATTCATTGCAAGGACTGATGCTGAAACTGAAACTCTAATACTTTGGCCACCTGATGATGGGAAAGATTGAAGGTGGGAGGAGATGACAGATGGTTGGATGGCATCACCAACTCAATGGACATGAATTTGAGTAGGCTCTGGGAGTTGGTCATGGACAGGGAAACCTGGCATGCTGCAGTCCATGGGGTCTCAAACAGTTGGACACGACTGAGTAACTGAACTGAGCTGAACTGAGACACTGAACAGAACCATTGTTCCTTCTGCTCTGCTCTCCCATCCCAGGTGTTGGGTGTAATATTTCAATTTTTCTACAATCAAGGACACGGGCATGACTGGATTGCTGAGGTGTCCCATCTCTTTGGGGAATGTAATAGTTGGGTCTTGATGGGGACCTCAGGTGGGCTACTTTGTCGGGTTTAGGTAGGGACTGTTTACAAAATATGAGCTGTGTAAGCAAGAAATACTTTTCGCTATCTGGCTCTATAAGGATTAAATCATTAGCCACTGCAGTCACTATTCAGCACAGAGAACAGAATGGGGTACTCTGTGCTTTGGGAAAAGAGGCAAAAAATGCCTTTAGATATTTATACATACATATATATATATATATACATATATCAGGAAAAATTTTTATGAGCCTGAATTTTGCATCTTGCCATACTTAGAAAAGTACTTCAATGATTAACTGAGAAATCTGTTCCCTGTAAGGTGTGTATTGGATTGTCTGTACCTCTTAGCCAAAACCACATGTATGCTGACCTTCCCTCTTACCTCTTTGGAGTAGTTTCTCAGAGCTATGAGAGAGGCTGTATCCTGGGCTATAGTCCTCAGTAGGGTCTCTGAATTAAACTGAAACTCACTGCTCTTACACCGTGTGTTTTTCATTTCAGTTGACAACAGGACCAGGGGGAACCATCAGGTGCAGCACTCTGGTAGCTAGCATCAGTTGAGAGCTGACACCACCCCCGGGACAGGGAGTAGCTGGTTCTGGGACACAGAGAGATGAGCTGAAACTGCAAGCAGGTAGCCATTGGAAAGGATAGATGTCAATCCTCTAACCCCGTCTGATTGCCTAAAGATGCCTTCCACTGACCAAATGTCATCTCCTTTCTCTACCCAGAGGGGCTGTAGGTAGATGGCTAAAAACTCCTGTTGTAACCAGGGAAGAACAAATGTGACCTCACATCAGATCTATTCCTTTATCTCTAACCTTTGTGCTGTGTTGCCTGTGCTTAGGCATGTTGACTCTGCACCTTTGTAAAAGAACATTGCCTATAGCCTGAAATACACATGATAGCCCTTTCTCAAGACTTTGCCTCCCAGGACTGACCTTTAAAGCCATAACACTTTTCGTTCACTGTTGTTGTTGTTCAGTCCCTGTCACTTCCAACTCTTTGCAACCCCATGGACTGCAGCACACCAGGCTCCTCTGTCCTCTACTATCTCCCAGTTTGCTTAAATTCAGGTCCATTGAGTTGGTGATGCTATTTAACCATCTCGCCCTCTGCCTCTCCCTTCCTTTTTCGCCTTCAGTCTTTCCCAGCATCAGAATCTTTGCCAGTGAGTGGGCTCTTTGTATCGGTGGCCAAAGTGTTGGAGCTTCAGCTTCAGCAACAGTCTTTCCAATGAATATTTAGGGTTGAATCTTTAACTGATTTCTTTTAGGATTAACTCTTTGCATCCCAAGGGACTCTCAAGAGTCTTCTCCAGCACCACAATTCAAAAGCATCAATTCCTTGGAGCTTAGCCTTCTTTATAGTCCATCTCTCACATCCACACATGACTGTTGGGAAAACCATAGCTTTGACTATGTGGACCTTTGCTGGAAAAGTGATGTATCTGCTTTTTAATATGCTGTCTACATTTGTCATAGCTTTCCTTTCAAGGAAAGTATGCTTGCTTCCAAGCAAGCATCTTTTACTTTCATGGCTACAAGCACCGTTCGCAGTGATTTCAGAACCTAAGAAAAGAAAATATGTCACTGATTCCACTTTTCTCTCTTCTATTTGCCGTGAAGTGATGGGACTGGATGCCATGATCTCATTTTTCTTTTAAATGTTGTGTTTTAAGGCAGCCTTTTCACTCTTCTCTTTTACCTTTTTCATTTGTATACAGATAAAATGCTGCAAAACAGAAAATGCTTGTCTTCTTGCAGGATTACATAAATATCTTGACAACAGCTGCATGGAGAGCTTCGAGAGCAAGGGATTATCACATCTTCCTCCAGTGTCTGGCTGGAGGTCAGACGTCTACAGCCAAGAAGTCTACAATAACCACCCACATGACCTCCCTTTCTAGTGTAAAAGAAGCCTTACTTCTAACTCCAGTACGACGCTTCTTTGAGTCAGTTGGCCATCTTCCTGGTCTGCTAGCTTTACAAATAAAGCTACTATTCCGTGCCCCAGCACCTTGTTCTTTGTCTGTCTTGGGGAGAGCAGTAGAAATCCGTTCTCAGTAATGCTACTGTAGTCCATTTTCTCAGCCTGGGTCAGTTTCAACTCCACATGTTTCTACAGATTGGGGTTCACTCACCTCCTGTGTACCTGGCCAGTACCTCTGCCCCTGACTAAGCAGACATCTGAATGGAGAGCAAAATTATGCCTCTCTGTCTATAGGCACTTTCCTCTCCTTTTAAATGATGTTCTTGGGGGCTCTTTCCATTGGTTTTTGGGTGAGAAACTCCTCTTTCCCCCTCCACAGAGGTGTTCTCTATTGCCCCCTACCCCCACTGAGTTCCCCCACTTCTGAGCAGTTGGAGTGGTCAGAACCAGCATCACCCAATAAATCCCAACCAAGGAAGGGAAGTGAATGCAATTTACAATGGGTCTTTTGGACCTTCCTAAAGTTTTCCTTGAGCCTTACCTTTTCCAAAGCCAGCTCATTTGTTCTCCTGATATGTATGCCAGGAAGTTGGCAGCCCCAGTTTACAGATCTGGTCAGCTCCGGCTCTGTGTGCCTTCAGGGGCTGGTTAGGTTTCCTGACCTTTATTCCGGTAAGTGAGATGCAACAGTTGCTTCCTGCTTGAGTGTCTGGCTAGATTTCATCATCAATTCCGGGGTCCAGTACAGCTGTGTGCATGTATTAGTTGTTCAGTCATGTCTGAATCTTTGTGATCCCATTTTCTGTGTAGCCTTTCAGGCACTTCTGTCCATGGAATTCTTCAGTAGCCATTCCCTTCTCCAGGGGATCTTTCTGACCCATGAATTGAACCTGGGTCTCCTGCATTGCAGGCAGATTTTTTACCATCTGAACCACCAGGGAAGGCTAATACCTGCTTTTCCCACATAATGACATGGGGGTGAAACTGCCTCCCTTTCTCTGTGTATTTCAGTCTGTTTGAGGAAGTAAGCAATGATGACACCTTTTAAAAAAAGTCTATTTGATTACCCCAACTTGTGCTGGGTCTTTACAGTCCTAGCAAGGCTTTAGGGGGGGCATGGGTGGTGATCTTTATTCAAGGCCCACTCCTCCATGTTTTCAAAGGCTATGTGCTCATGGAGGACTTCCCTGATTGTCTAGTCTAGAGCAGCCCTCCTTGGTCACTTTCTAGCACATCTCATGCTGTTGATTTCACTCATTATTGCCACCGTCTGACTTGTTCTTATTTCCTGTTGGCCTCCTCCATCAGACAAGAGCGCCACAATCCAGAGACTTTGTCTGTCTTATTTATTCCATGTCCTGAGTTCTAGCAGAGTGTGTGGTACACAATAGGTGGCCAAGCACAGTTTTGCTGTTGTTGTTGAACGATCAACTACCTGGGAAAATAAATCTACTTTTTGATTTACAGAGGAGGATATGAGACTCAGAGAAGGCAACTGAACTGTCCAAGGCCACACGATCAGTGAGGCAGAGCTGAAACTTTGAACTCAGTCAGTTCTGTTGAAGGTAGAACTTGTACTTTCCCAAGAGATGAGTGTTGACTTAAAAGAAGCAAGCAAACAAAAGATGCACAGTGTGAGAGTTGTGTGTTAGTTTTTTTTTTTTTGGGGGGGGAGGGAGGCAAGATGAGAACTGCAGCCAAGGATAGAGTATCTAAGATAGGTCTGAGGAATTTCTCCAAAGAGGTAGTGGGGAATGAGAATATACGTGATTTTGGTGAAGGGAGAGTTCATGCAATCAAAAGGTTTTCTGCTAGTCACAAGAAGTTGATGTCACCATGGAGGGTTTAGTGCTTTTCTAAATATGAAGAGATACAGGGATTGAGATTATGAAGTCAGGTCCTGAGAATATCTAATTATCTAAAGACCTGTTCCATCAGTTTTCCTGGAACACAAAGTGCCTCATTCTCCACCCTGAACTCCCTTCAGGGCGTGTTGAAGGTCAACAGCTGCGGCAGCACGGGGTTCAGTCTCCACAGAGGCAGCACATTTGCCCTCGGCAAGCCCTTTTGGCTTTGACACAAGGAAATGAAAAGCTGAGGGCCTGAGGAGAAGGGGGCAACAGAGAATGAGAGTTAGATGATGTCACCGACTCATGACTCTGGGAGATAGTGAAGGACAGGGAACCCTGGTGTGTCGCAGTCCATGGGGTCACAAAGAGTCAGACACAATGAGTGACTGAACAGCAACAACATGAGGAAAGGAATATGAAATTTCAGGCAGCAGGCAGGCCTGCATGCTTGTTCTGATCCTGGATAGATGGCAGCTGATTGTCCTGAAGCAGAGTTTTAGTTTCTTGCACAGGAATTGAACTTGGATAGCCTGGGCCACTTCCTCGGTGGCTCAGATGGAAAGCATCTGCCCTCAGTGCAGGAGACTGAGTTCAGTCCCTGGGTAGAGAAGATCCCCTGGAGGAGGGCATGACAGCCCACTCCAGTATTCTTGCCTGGAGAATCCCACAGACAGAGGAGTCTGGCAGGCTATAGTCCATAGCGTCACACACAGTTGAACACAACTGGACAACTAACAGGCATGCAGCCTGGGGGTGGGGGGAAACCCTGGGGAATTCTAGCTTCTATACCATCAAGGCTTAGAGACTAAGAAGGAAGGTGCCCTATTGTCTCTTGCCCCATTTGAAAAATGAATTTCTCTAAGGCAAGCCTGTAAAACACAGGTACAAAGTTTATTATCAGAGACACAGAATAACATGTGGAAAACCACACAGAGAAAGTTTGTTTATTTAGAACAGAAGCAAGGCAGAAGTACAGACCCAGAGAGAAACAGTGGGGGTGTTCCCCCTAAGGAGGAGGAGCATGGAAAAGAGGCAGTTAAATCATTATATGAGCTCCCCTGGTGGCTCAGATGGTAAAGAATCTGCCTGTAACGCAGGAGACCTGGGTTTGCTCCCTGAGTCAGGAAGATCCCCTGGAGGAGGGAATGGCTTCTCACGCCAGCAGGGCAGTTCTTCCAGGTCTTTATTTACCTTTGGTCCTTTATCTCATTTCTTTGTTTACACCTGACCTTCCCTGTGGTTTTCACTCGGTGTCAGACTCTTTGCAACCACATGGACTGTAGCCCGCCAGGCTTCTCTGTCCATGGGATTCTCCATGGGATTCTCCAGTAGTGGAATGCCATTCCTTTCTCCAGAGGATCTTCCTGACTCAGGGATTGAACCCTGGTCTCCTGCATTGTAGGCAGATTCTTTACCATTTGAGCTATAGGGAAGTCCTTCCTACAGGGAAGACCTTCCCTAGGATCCTTCTCTATACACGTGCACATCTTTTTGCCCAAATGGATACCAGGGCAGAGGCCTGGGGGAGGTTCAACAATACCTATTATGGGGTGACAACCCCTCCCTTATTGACTCTGTGCATGTGCAGTGGGGGAGACTTCCTTGACCTCAGGAGCAATAGATTTGCTCATCTTATCTCTTTGTTCTAGCAGAGCTAGTTCCTACCATTAACTTTGTCCTTGGGGTGTTAGGGAAAACAGAGTTGCAATTTACTCTGCTTAACAAAGTCCAGCTGCTTTGCCCAGTGCCCATCTATCTCCTGCCTCAGCTCTTGAGAGATGTCAGGCCGATTCCTGGGAGATGTGCCTTCATGGCAAGATGAAATAAGAACTGCTCATCCATTTTATATGCCGGCTGTGTCTTCTCAGGTGGCTCGGTGGTAAAGAATCTGCCTGACGATGCAGGGGATGTGAGTTTGATCACTGGCTTGGGAAGATCCCCTGGAGAAGGAAATGTCACCCCACTGCAGTGCTCTTGCCTGGAAAAATCCCATGGACAGAGGAATCTGGTAGGCTACAGTCCATAGGGTCCCCAAAAGTTGGACATAACTTAGTGACTGGACAACAACAATGTGTTCCTCACTGTTCTAAATTCTTGTTTCTTTTAAAAATTGTGTCTTACTGTTGGTGGGAATGCAAACTAGTACAGCCACTATGGAGAACATTGTGGAGTTTCCTTAAAAAACTGGAAATAGAACTGCCATATGACCCAGCAATCCCTCTGCTGGCATACACACCTAGGAAATCAGCATTGAAAGAGACACGTGTACCTCAGTGTTCATTGCAGCACTGTTTACAATAGCCACGGAGAAGGCAATGGCATCCCACTCCAGTATTTTTGCTTGGAAACTCCCATGGATGGAGGAACCCGGTAGGCTGCAGTCCATGGGGTTGCTGAGTCAGACATGACTGAGCGACTTCACTTTCACTTTTCACTTCCATGCATTGGAGAAGGAGATGGCAACCCACTCCAGTGTTCTTGCCTGGAGAATCCCAGGGATGACGGAGCCCAATGGGCTGCCGTCTGTGGGGTCGCACAGAGTCGGACATGACTGAAGTGATACAATGGAGTATTACTCAGCCATTAAAAAGAATACTTTTGAATCAGTTCTGATGAGGTGGATGAAACTGGAGCCTATTACACAGAGTGAAGTAAGTCAGAAAGAAAAACACCAGTACAGTACTAACGCATATATGTGGAATTTAGAAAGACAGTAACGATGACCTTATATGCAAGACAGCAAAAGCTACACAGATGTATAGAACAGTCTTTTGGACTCTGTGGGAGAAGGCGAGGGTGGGATGATTTGAGAGAATAGCATTGAAACATATATATTATCACATGTGAAACAGATCATCAGTCCAGGTTTGATGCATGATACAGGATGCTCAGGGCTGGTGAACTGGGATGACCCAGAGGGATGGGATGGGGAGGGAGGTGGGAGGGGGGTTCAGGATGGGGAACACATGTACATCCATGGCTGATTCATGTCAATGTATGGCAAACCACTACAATATTGTAAAGTAATCAGCCTCCAATTAAAATAAATAAATTAAAATAAATAAAAATTGTGTCTTAGTGATAGAAATTATAGCAGTTCAGTGTGGATGATCAATGCATTAGAGTAGGGGTCCCCAACCTTTTTGGTACCAGGGACCAGTTTTATAAAAGGCAAATTTCCACTGATAGGGTGGTGCAAGGGATGGTTTCAGTATGATTCATTCGCATGACGTTTTTTGTATACTTTATATGTCTATTATTATTACATTGTGATATATGAAATAATTATACAACTAACCATAATACAGATTCAGTGAGAGCGCTGAGGTTGTTTTCCTGAAAGTAGATGGTCCCATCTAGGGGTTATGAGATAGCCATGAAAGTGAACATGAAAGTCGCTCAGTTGTGTCCGACTCTTTGCGACCCCATGGACTATATGGTCCATGGAATTCTCCAGGCCAGAAAACTGGAGTGGGTAGCCTTTTCCTTCTCCAGGCGATCTTCCCAACCCAGGGCTTGAACCCAGGTCTCCTGCATTGCAGGCAGGTTCTTCACCAGCTGAGCCACCAGGGAAGCCTGGGAATGCCACGAGGAGTGACTAGATAAAGATGAAGCGTTGCTGGCTTGCTCTCCTACCGCTCACGTCTTGCTGTGATCCTAACAGGCCCAGTTCCTAACAGGCCAGGGACCAGCACTTGTCCATGGCCGGGGAATTGAGACTACAATTCTACTTCCTCCAATTCCACCACACTGTGTGGATTCCTCTTTTTTTTTTTTTTTCCAATGCATGCACAAAGTGTGCACACATACACACACATTCCTGTTTTGTTTATGAATGGAACCTTTACTCACATACCATTTTTGAAACATACTTTCCCCTACTCTATGTTTAATACGATGTTTGCAACTCTCTGTGGCATTCTCTCAGCCTATTTAACACATATGAAGAAAGTGGTTCAGAGGGGTGACATTAAGTGACCAGAATAGCTGATCTGATACAGGCTTGCCCACTGAACGGTTCTGCATGAGGGCAGAAGAACCCTTGGAGAAGGCACACTGGGTGAAGTGTTTTCAACACAGGCTGGGGAACATTTCATAAGCCAGGCTTTCTGTGATTTGGCAGCTGAGACTTTATGTGTTTGATGAAAATCCACTGGGGGTGCTACAGCCTCCTCAAGTTCTGCACAGAATTTCTTCTCCTGAGTCTGCCTGCCTCCCACTGCCTCCCCTTTCCCTTCTACTACCTGATCCAAGAGTCAGGGGAGCTAGGCCAGTAGACCCTGTCCTTGTGATGGCTGCAGAGACCTGCTGTGGCTTGAGTATTTGGTCCTGGCTACAGAAAATTAGATACCAGCTTAGAGCTTCAATATGGGGCTAGAATTTGCTCTGCATGTTGCCCTTCATAAGGATCACTTTATTGTCCCATAGCTAAATCATGTCTGACTCCTTGCAGCCCCATGGATTGCAGCATTCCAGGCCCCTCTGTCTTCCACTATCTCTCAGTTTGTTCAAATTCATGTCCAT